>JASKGM010000005.1:16268027-16292721 GCA_034509205.1 Ceratonia siliqua
CGGGTATGGGTCAGGCGGGTCAGGTGGGTGATTGGGCTGAGGTTAGTGGGTTGGACCAATTTTTGGGCTGAATTCTTTCTCTTTTTTTTTTCCCGGGCTGGGCCCCTTTTGTTGTTTTTTTTGTTGTTTTCCTTTGTTTTTCTATTTTCTTCTTCTTTTCATTCATTTTTTTTTAGTCTCTTCTTTTTTTTATTTTAACATTTTTTTGTATTTTTATTATTTATTTATTAATATATTTTTTTTTACCTGGACAAAATCCAGTGTTTACAGTGAATGAAAGACAATTGTTAACAGAGGAGTTTCATTTCTTTAACTATCAAAGTATAAGGAGTAAGTTCAAAAAAATTGAGACTATCTATGGTGTTAGCCCAACAAATTCTAATTTCAGGGATATCTATGCCTTTTATCCTTACAAAGATTTAGTAACTGCAATTTCTTTAATAATGATCGAAGAAATTATACTGCAACTATGTAATTTTATATAAAGGTTACATCATGTTAGTTTACAAAATGTAATCACACTTGCTCAGCTGCATAAATATTCTGCCTGCTTTTGCTATAAAACAATAATTCACAAAGTATTTAATTAATACAACAACTTTCTCTCTCTCTCTCTCTCTCTCTCTCTCTCTCTCTCTCTCTCCCCCTCCTAATTATAATTATAAAGTCAATAATTTGTCATATAAATATTTTATAAATTTTGTGAGAAAACTAATTTAAGACCCAAACATGCTCAAGCAGCAATATTAAACGTTGGACCACATGGCCTCCAAGCAAACCTCAGTTGCATAAAATAACCAAGAGCTCCTATTTTTATTTTTTATTTTATTTTTTGGCCTGGGAGCTCTAATCCAATGAGGCATTTCTTGAACATTATACATTATACGTACAATGAACAGACCAAAATGATGCTACCTTCACGGCTATATAATCAGATATAACTCTCACCTATACTGCTTTAAAATATTATGTTTACACTTTTCAACCGAAGAATATTTGAGACCAAAATGGGAGCAGAAATTTAAATGTACGACTAGATTCACTACTCCCCAAGGGCACAAGGAATGCATGGAGCATCTTCGGACTGTTCCTCAGAGGTTATTCGCTTTAAGCAGAAGTCATGAAAGGTGTGGCCACATGGTAGAACAGCAGCAACAGGCAGAACTGACGGCTGGAAAATGGGCCCTTCTGGTGTGTAGGAGAGATCCCTCTTGCATAACAAGCATTTATGTCCCACTGGCTCAGGAGTTTGATCTGAATCTTCATAAAGTACTCACCATTAGTGTTTTTTTTAATACATTAATATATTTATATGCTCAACATTTAGCAAAATCAATATGCACAACAGCACAAATTTATTACTTACGTCACATTTTTATAATCCATAGATAAAATTTTCATGGAGCTAGAACCACTCTTCAATTAACTCGTGTGCAGTAATAGATTAAAAATAAGTTTAAGAGGAACGGCAAAGAACATCCCAGAGGTAGCCGAGATTACTGAGATGGTATGCCATTTAAAAGTATAATTTGACAGAGCCATAACGCAGTAAAGGATATCAACAAGCGAGGAATGAGTATCCGGCGTCAATGAGTTATGACTTCAATTTTTAGATAAATTGTAATGGCCTCTGTGTAGCTATGGTAATGGGCGACTACCTTCTCTAGCAGCTAGGTTCCTATTTTGTACTAAAATCAAAGTATCTAGACCCTTGTTCTTGCTAAGAACTGCTGTAGGGAATGGTTTTTCTAATGGATTTCTCAACCTCCATCCCCAAAAAAAAAAAGTTGGCTTGACTAAGAGATATTTGTAAAACTCTCATGCGATACCTTCATAACTGTACTCTCAAATGTAACAGCCAGTAAAATGATTTTCCCATTTTCTTTTTAGAGAAAAGGATTTGGCGTAACTACAATCCGTGGAAGGCTTTCCAGAACAAAATAATCTCATTGCAAAATGACATCTATTAACATCATTCTCTTTTATAATGAAGCTAGTAATTATATCTTTTCAATTGTACAGGGAAGGTAAACGTAAGTCAACGTATATTGTGAACCAAACCAAATAAATAAAATTTCCTGAAACAATTACGTGAGAAACAAAGAAAATTGTAGTAAATGGGAATAGCCTTTTGTTTCATGAAGATCCATGTTGTAGGAAGAAAAAAACAAGCTTCAAGTAATACCTTTATATTTGATATAAACAGAAGCAATCTTGGGTGCAGGTCTTATAATTGGAGCCCTCCAACGTAAGGGACGCGGAGACTGAGCTATCTTGGGTTGGTGTGGGACAGATGGAGGCCGCGGTGAGGGGAAGAAAGATGTGGTTATGTTCTCATGGGGTGTGAGAGATACAGTAGCACAGGCTTGAGGTGGGAGAGATGGAGTTCTGTAAATTAAGGGAGGAACTGTCTGGGGTATAGTTGGGATTGATAGAGCAGATCTGGTGGAAGTAGGGATGAATGGATGAATGAAAGAGTGGGCTTGAGGGGTGAGAGATAGGGCTGTATGGGTTAAGGGAGGGATTGCTTGGGTTGTGCTTCGGACTGCTGGAGATGATCTGATCGAAGTTGGAATAGATGAATGTATGAAAGGGGGAGTTGGTAGAGTCTTCCTGCGCTGAACCAGGTTACTGGGCGGTTGTGGTGGGAAAGCAACTCTCTTAAGGGATGATCTGAAAGATGGTCTTGAATCTTGAGCATTCGTATTTCCCCTTAAAGTTTGTATCCCTGGATCTGAAATAATTAAAGGTTATTGCCGACGCTGTCATAGCATAAAAATGAAGAGATATTTAATAGTGATAATTATGTTTAAGGTCACCAGAGGTTAAAACTAGTCCAAGAGGGGTGTTAGATGGCTGAATAGAACCAACCACCTGAGGTTGACCAAGATTACCTACATGCAACCATAAAATCCCACCCTCATCATCAAATAATACCAGAAATATCATCTGCATTTTTAAGAACTAAAGTAATATAATGTCAGTCTATATGCATAAAACGAAATGCCCCTTTTGCAAATTGCATAAGATAGAATAAAATCAACACATTAGGTCGACCCAGCCCTCCATTGACCTAGTTATGCCAGAATTGTCAAGTAATTTTATCCACAAACTAAACTTGAGGCCAAGAAGCACCACATCAAACTAAACAAGATAGTTTGTAATAAACCAGAGGATATTCCTTAGACATGCAAAAGAGTGATGTTGTTAAACGAATTACTTTCAGCAAACTGGGCAGTCCTAACTTCAATTGCTGGAAAGTGCTGTCCAGCAAAGCACATTTACATTTGAGCGGGAAGTTAATAATAAACTAGTCTCACTACTTATAATGAGCCAAATTTCTTCCCCCAATCTTCGTTCTGTGGAATTGACATATAGAATATTATGAGATTACAAAAGTTGACTACTCTTCAGTTGGAGAGAAATAGTAAGAGGTTCCCCTGAGTAGTTTGGAATACAGCAATATTTGACATGCTTTTGTTTAATTGATTTCATATAAAATTAAAATAAAGTTTCCAAGCAAATAAAACAAAAAGAGAAATTCGATATCAGAAGACAAAATCCTAACCAATTTAATAAATTACATAAAGATGTGTAATTGGGACTATGAATTTACCTCTGCTTAACTGTGTACCGAGATAATATGAAAGAAAAATGCGGTCTAGTTGTACTCAAAACAACCAGACCTCAAAACTATCAAAAAGCATAGGTGAAAATTACTGAAAATAAGGCATGAAGTATAACACTTACTTGAAGGATCCTGCCCTACGGGGTTTCCAGTGGTCATGACTAAAAGAGGACTAGTGGAAGACTGTGATGAGAGCTTCCCATCAAAATTCATATTTGATCTTGGTAGCTGCTCGAAAGATGACTGATTAATTATCATTCCAGTTGAAGAAGCAGGAACTAGTTGTCCACTCGCTCTGTTCCGTGCAATGTCATAAAGCATAGCTTGACTGCCAACAAATGGTAATGAAGATAAAGCTGTACATCGTTCAAAGCCACTTTTGCAACCTACATCTGCAAATTCTGTACCTATGTCTTTCCCACGTCCAAGACCCAAATCCCTCTTAACTGGCCTAAAATAATGGTTTTGGTCACCAGCAGCTGACCTTTGGAAAGCATATGATGGCCTTAAACTTAAACCAGGTCTTGCATCAGACATAACTTTGTTATTATTAGAAGAATGCACCCAAACACCCACATTTTTTCCAAAATCAGACATGTCTTCATTGTTATTCTGAAAACCATAAAAGGCACTATTCATGTCAAACCCAGGATTTAAGAAACTTCTGCTACCCATTTGACTGTGATAAGTATTGACTGGAGGAAGAAATTCCATCTCAGAACCAGTTACATTGATTCTTGCAATATTAGTATTAGATTTGGCCTCTGTGTTGCCTCCAGCATCAAAGTTGATTAAACTTTCATCAATTTTTCCAGGACAATTCAATGGAACTGCGCCAGCATGCTGAGGACTAAACAATGGCGTTCCAAAATTCATATTTGGCCAAGGATGACCAATATTACCCTTCATTGCCTCTCCACTGGGATTGACCATTGGCAGTCCTCCAGCTGAACTATCGCTAGCAGTCTCTAATTTTCTACCACCATGAGGCTTCTCAAAACTATTTAGATTGAAGGCAGCATTCATCACATTATGAGGAACTGTTAGAGAATCACCCCTAGTATATTGATATGGCTGCTCTACATCTCCTTCTGGACTTGAAAAATCTGAACCTAGTCTCTGTAGAAGGGGTTTTGGTTTACTATCTTCTTCACTAATGTAATGATGGTCCATCTGAAAATTCTGAGAGCTATTGAACTGGGAGGAATCAGTCATCAAATTACCTCCAGTTGGCACTATTTCCTGGCTATAATACTGAGATATTTCAAGCCCGGTGGAAAGAAGGACATACTGAACTCACTGGCAGAGGGATGGGTTTCTGATTATGATGACAATTACCAGCAATCCTATTATGATAAGAAGAACCCCTGTTCATTAAACTAAACATAAGATCTTCGCTCCTTTGTGGCATGGGAGTAGAAGCAAGTAGAAAATACTCATTCTTCCAGTTGTCAATTGCCCTTACATGGCTAATCCTGATGTAAAAAGGAAGAGAGATCCCTTAGAGAAAGTCATTTCTAATGAGACTTAATTAAATTATAGATCAGCGTGGCTGGAACATGTGGCATATATATTCAACACTTGACATTAACTATTTGTATAAGTTCATTGGCCTTAAAGATTGAATGACACCTCAGACAAGTTGAGAATAACCAAAAGTTAAATTCTAATAAGGACATTGATAAGAATTCTATTAAGCATGTAATACAAAGAAATGTTCTTTTCCAGCATGTAAATCTGCAGAGATAATTCTATCACATTCCTTCAAGCATACACAAAGATCACCTAGTTATGATATAGGTAAATAAAGCCAGAGAAACTCTTAATCTTAATGTATGATCCCCACTGAACAGATTATCGGAATCAAGGGAAGCTGGAATTAGACCAAGAAACTTGAGCTTCAATTTACAGATGTAGTGCAGGGTAATGAAACGAGTGACTGTATGCTCTCTAAAAAATCCATGAAACTCTAGCAATTTCCCAAAATTTAATCTCCGTATATCAACATGGATCAACAAAATCTTACTCAAAAAATGGAAGGAAGTAAACAAAAAATCACAAGAAATCTTTCAAGGTTCAATTAATTACACATCCAAACCCATTAAAGCATACGCCAAAAACACCTCATCCTAAAGATTCAAAAGAAACCCAAAATCCTTACCATAAAAAAGAAAACCCAAAAAGAAGTTGAAACTTGAATCAAAGTCAAGTAAACCCCATAAAACACTGATAAAAGACGGTAGCTATTCACATGGAAAATTGCGAGAATTGAAGTATGAGAGACAAGAAAAATAAATTAAAAGAGAGAAACCCATTACAGAATAATCAGATTAGAAAAGCAGATATACATAAATACATGGAATTTGAAATGTTCTTTCTCTTACCGATTTTGCTGATGCATAAAATCAGCGTCGAGGGAGAGTGAACGTGATTTTGGGGGTTTTGGCAGTGGGAGAGAGGTTTTAAAGGGTTCGGTGTGGGCCCTACCGGCTTTACTCATAACGCCACGTGGTAGCGCGTGTAACCCTTTGGGAGCTGAGCTCCTGCCTGACGTGGCAATATGTGAATTAAAGGGAGAAGGGGAATATAATAGCCTTATTTAATTCGAATGAGGTCAAACCCAAACACAGATTTTGGCAATTTCTTTTCTGAGTGAATACGTAAGAATTCCAATTTCTGCTAATATTGCATATATGTCCCTAATCTTAGAATTTGATCCAGTCCCTCATATTTTAAATTAAATTGTGATTGTTTATTTATTCTTAAATAATTATAATTTAATTATATATAATTTATTATAATCGTATATATACGACCACAAATTAATATGTTCCGATAACCGAATTCAAATGAGTTTGAAATACTTAAATTTGTCTCCATCATATAGAATAAATTTTACAGTGATACACAAAAAAACCAAGTTGCAGAATTTGAGTCTCTACACAAAAATGCGGCGTCCTCCTCTTAAATCAATATTATTGTTTCACACATGATGATTGTTTTATAAAGTTCATAGTTTATTTTTATTTTTATTTTGTAGGTTCTCTCATCGTGATACAATTAACCATGTATTCTCAAGTTGAACGGAATTTTTAGAGTCGTTCACTAATTTATATTAAGCATTCCTTTTATTGTAAATGGGCCGTGTTAGTGCTGAAAACTGTAATGGGAATAGGAGTTAAATGGATGGGAACAGTTACAACATAAAAGCAGTGATGATCATCTTACAATTAGACCTTGGTTACTTTATCAGGGAAGACAACTTAGAACCGCTGCCATATAAACAAGATTCTAAAATTAATTGTAATAGTCACACTGTTTCAGTTAAATATGTCAATCCAAATCCAAACTCTACCCAAGTAAATTTGCCGAGGAAGACACATTTTGGAAGGAAAAAAAAACAAGAAAAAAGAAAACAAAACTATGAATCAATGTAGGTTAGTAATTCAATCCTCAAAATCTCCAGCATTCTCCAGTAAGTAGTTGGCTGCCAATTGCTCATCCCGGTCACATGCCAAAAATGCCTCTATGACTGAGGCTCGATCAAATCCCATTGCCTCAAGCTACATATCATAAGAAAAAACGAATCAACAAATGCGGAAAAATAAGAGGGTAAAGTCCGAGAAAGAGCACGTATCAGACAAATAAAAGGCAGACATACCCTTCCAATTGCCTCCTGCTCAGCAGGCGTCACATTGATGGCATGGGGCATGTCATGCTCAGGCTGGTCAAATATGTCACTGATAAAAAGAGGCATGTTATTTTTCTTATATCCAACAGTTCTACGAGCATACAAATTCAAGTGAAGAGAATGAACTCCTCATTCAATATTTAAGCTATATGATAACGCCTGGCTAGGATATCCAGCCCACAACTTGAGGCATTATTCAAGTGCTGATGATAACGTATCGTACCATATATGACAAGTAATACACTTACCCTTCAGAACCCTCAACAGGTTCATTTATTAACTGGAGAAACTCAGCATGATGCTCTTGAATTAATCTTAAAAGATGGGGATTCTGCTTTCCAAGCTCCTGAAGCACAGGCTGCAATAGAAAGTGTCCTGATCTTTAGACAATGACAAAAGACCAAAGGTTAGATATGTTACCGAGAAAACAAATACCTGTAGAATTTGTGGATTAGATTGCACCATTGAACGCAATGCTTGAAACTGAAAAAGTAGACAAAGAAACAGATACTTAAGAACTACTGAAATAAAAATTAGAAGTTAGATAAGAATAACAAATGATGTGCATGATACTGTCTAGGCACTGCCATCTGTTTAGGCTTAAGTGAAATTAGCATGCACTTATGACTATCTCCATTCCACCAACTGATATTTTCCTTTTCTCTTGGAATATCTTGTTCCATTAAGCTAAAAGGATTACATAAAATAAAATACAAGGAGTTAAATTTATTGTTTTCTTTCTAGATATTCCTTCTACTTCATTTGTTCTTCCCAACAATTATAAAATAAGGTAACCTCATTGTCCTAATTCATGTTTCACTTTATGTCCACCATATGCTTTACGTTATGTGAGATAACCCAGAAAATTCAATTTGAACACATTGTCTTCATGTCAAGTTTACCAGGGAACTGATGGAAAGTTTCTTATAAGTTTCTTACATACAAGTTAAACATACTAAATTAAACACTTTCTACCACATTAAATTTGAAGAACAGAAATTTTTCCCAATATGAAGTGCTCTACAATTAATGGAACAGCAAGCCACCTGGGGATTGTTTCTAAGAAAGTCAAGAGATCCAAGTCCAGCACCAGCACCAGAAATCATCTCCTGGAAGTGTGTCAGCTCAAGATAAACTACATAGTAACAGCAAAAGATGTAAATGACAAGGGAGTTGATCGATTCACAATCATTAGTTTTACCTGTGGAAACATGTTTAACGGAGATGAGTTAGGTCCTCCAGAAACAGCTCCAGCAGTGGCCCCATCTGTTTCTGTTGTCTGACTAGCTGGGTAATGTGCAACTGGTATGACAACTTCTGCTGCCTCAGGAATCCCCTACAGATAGAACAGCAGAGTTATTTAAATCCATAATATTCAACAGAAATTTTTTAGACAAGAGCATCAGAGACATACAGAATACAAGTAATCTACAGCACGCTCCGGGTTACTAAAAGCTGCCCGAAGAGCACGAGTAACCATCTCTCTGTCCCAGTTGCCACCGCCCATGTCCATAATTTGTTGAATAGTCTGCTCAAGATTACTACCAACAGCTAAATTTGAAGCAGCCTGGCCATAAGTATCAGTAGGCACACTGCAAAATTGATATAGAGGCAATTTTTAAGTAAGTTTGATCACAAGAAAGGGACAATTCTCAATGGCACAATACTCAAATCCACAAGTACACAAGAGAGGCTTCATTTACGAGGCAGGACAGGATCATGCCAATTAGTTTAAAACAAAGCAAAGACGGACAAAGGAGATATCTTTCGAGAATCCTCTATAACCAAGTTCAGACAGGAACTATTATAACGGTAAGCCCTCTCATGCAGAGAGATCAACTACTCCCACCCTCAGATTGCTTAAAACACTAGAGATGCATGCGTTTTCAACCATGCAGTACATTGAATTTGATAAATAAATGTTTTAAATTAATTTATGGACAAGCAATAGAGCTATCAATAGACTTTCCCTCATTCTAAGAATCGGTAATAAGAAACTTCACACCTGGCATAGCTTCTGGATCATAATTCATAAATTTTCATATACTAAGAAGATTGATATTGTTTTAGAGAAATATTGACTTAACCCTCAACTAAAAAGCCTGAGCTCATATATGAATGTGCGTTCAAATTGGAGAATCTACAAATAGGAAGACAACAACAGATGTCATCCTATATATCAAGCCAGAAATAAGTCATTAGGTATATTTTTAAAATAGGGAAATGTACAGCAATCATGTATAACTTTGGAAAGTCAAAGTTATCTGTATAAATACAACAGGCTTGCAATACTACAGCTGAAGTGAAGTGTATGACAGGACTTCAACCACTAAACACTACATAAGCACATTTTACAATATCCACTTCAGTAGAAGAAACATCACCCGTTCTTCAATAATTAACAACCTATGCATTAAGTAATGAGCCATTTGATAGCAACTTACAAGTCAATGTTAGTTCTTACAGACAAGTGACTACTATTATCATAGCTCCAGTTAAGTCATCGATGTTTACCGATTGTTTGAAACCAGGTAAGCAAGAAAATGAAAAATAAAATATTTGTTTTACGCTAAATGGCATTAGGTTAGAACATTTAAGAAAAAAAAGTCTTTATGATAAGAAATAAAATATTGAACTTAATTTTCTCTTCATATACTAAATAAAAGAATAAAAAAATTCCTGTCCTCACAGACACATTAAATTGGAAACTTTCTTAGAACCATGAATTGTCAATTTTTCTCAATGTCCCTATAATAGGGCATAGTGTGCTTGCAGCAACAAGGGTCCATAGTGCTGTAGCGCATGATGTGGCACAAACTATTTTCAAATCTGTAGCATTTATATTAAATATATTTGTTATATTTAATATTAATTCAAAACTACCATACTACACAAATAAAACAAATCATAGATATGAAAAGCTGAACACGTGTTTAAAATATAACTCATTAATCATCCAAGTTTAACTTATTAATCATGACATAAAACAGAAAATCAAGTAATCAAATCACAAATATGTCTACATTAAAAGAGTTTGGAGTCCAAGCATTATCTAAATGGCATGCTCTTCTTCACTGACTGAGGGAAATATCATCACAAAGATCATCATAAGCAATTACTCAATTTTCTCCTCTTCAGTATTGCTCCTCTTAGCCAGACCAAGAGCATGAGAAGAGGAGGATACCACTGCCCTCTTTGACATTCTTTTAGTTGGAGTGGATAATGATCTACAGTTCTACACAGAAGGTAGCCCCCTCGGCTCCAATAGCTCTAGCTTTTTTATGATGTAAGACTAGAGGAGAGAGAAAAATAGAGAGGAGTACCAGAAAGGACCTTAGGGCAAAGTCAGCACATACTGGTGAGATGACTGGTAGCTAATCTCTATGTTTGAGGGGGACTGGAGGCAGCACTAAGGGGTTTAGGGCAAAATCCCAGGAATATTTTAAAGCCTGGCTTCGTTTATCAAATCACACATAGCACTCGCCATGCCATAGCACAGATAAGTGTGCAACAACAGGTGTAACGACATTGCCATGGTAGATAAGTTTTTTAGTGCAGCACTGCATTGTGGTGCACTATGCGCTATAGCTATTAATAACTATGCCAGGAACATTGATTTCAGATGCCCAAACAGATCAAAAACAATTATTTTGTCACAGCCATGCCAATAAAAATAGACATGACAAACAGACTTTCAAAATTAAGTCAAAGACGCAAAACCACCCACTAAGAAAGGCATCCTACTTTTGTTCTATATAGATATTTATGCCTAACACTTACGAAGATCCTTAACAGGCAGCTAAGAAACAAGTTACAAAGTATCCAAACACATAGAACAGTTGATAAAAGTATTTGAATTAGAAACTGTACTGCTTCCAGAATTATACCATCAACTTCATAATAGTTAATTTATTTTGGTTAAAATAAATATGCCTTTCTCGCTGAACTTATGGGGTAAAGACAAACCATAATAGTTAAGAGTCAAAAAGCAACAAAGTCAAATCGTATTCTTTCTCAAGTTCAAATAATAAGAAAAATATTTCCTGCAGAGTGAATTAATAACAATTAAAATGATAGCTTCTTGTTGGAGGTCCTTCTTTATCAATAACTAATTAAAGGCAGTATATAGTGTCATCCTGGATAGAAAATTCATTCGAATTTACTCACGGTAGATTAAGACAAATGTAATGACTAAATCACAAAAACCATACTTCGTTGTTGTGACGTCTGTTGCAGATGAACTGTTCTTCGCATCCCTGCAAAACCAAATGTATTTTTAGAAAAAATGAGCCGACAAAGAAACAACATGATAAAATCTTTTTTCAAAAAAAAAAAAAAAACTCACTGAGTTTGTACTGGAGGTTCAGGAGCAGGAGTGGAATTTGTAGTTGATACAGTTGTAGAAGGATTGTTAGCAGGCTGACACACACATGCACAATCAATACCCCATACAGTGAGGACAAGAAAGCAAAATTAAGTGCCAAACATACAATACATTTGCGAGCAGCATACCTGAGCAGATGAAGCGCCAGCAGAACTTGAGGTTTTACTCTGCTAATAGAGAAGTAAAATGGCATATAATGGTAAATTAAGTAAAAAAGCCTCGCGTACAATGAAACATACCAAAACATAACCAAAGGGAACCATTGAGAGAACAAATATTGACATTAAATTGAATTTATCAAACTTGAACACATGGCATAATAGAAATGATATAACCACATTTACTGCTTCTTCATATAGTGGGCGGTGGAAAAGAGCAAGAGATAGAGTGTAAGGAAAAGGGTCAGAAGTTCATCATTTATTATTTTCACATGATAAAGCGCAGAGCAATAGAAAATTTTCCCAATCAATGAGTAGGGCACCACACATATGGCTTCCTAACATTAACTAATTCCATTAAGTTAAAAGTGATTAGAAACCACTAAATAGCTCATGGTCATGGCTTTTAAGTTATAAAACACAGCTTCTTGCATTAAATAATGCACAATGAAACTAAGAACTCAAATACAATGGTTATGTAAGTGGCTTTCCAAGAAAGATAAGTACACTTGTTAAGCAATCATCCATTATTATCGATCTTGATTTTGACTTAATATAATCTATATCATCAGCATACAGAATTATTACTGAAACTTGCAAACTAAATCAATTAAACCACCACTGCTTAGTCAATTAAAATGGCAGAGGCCAAAGTCTCATGCTTATCATTTCAGCCAATTCTTCCTCTCATGACGTTCATATATCACTTCGATTTAGGGTGTTCAAATATCACTTAGGATTGAGATAATACGTCATTGGTAACTGACAGAAACTAATAAAAAAGTTGGCAATAATTGGACAACAAAAATTTATATTCCTCCCACACTGGCCCCACGGCCCACACAGAATGTCATAAGCCTCATTCCCGAAACTAAAATTGATCTTTTAAACTAAATGAACTGAAAAGTCTGAAAATAAAGCTTAAAAAGCACATTGATCCCATTAAACTGAGTGATCATGAAATATTGTGTAATAAAAATAACATGAAATTGTGAATAAAGAAAGATACCTTGCTAAGCATGACAACAAGAAAGCCATCTTCAGAGACCTTGTTCTCCGCTAGTGTAGTTTCATCTTTCAACACCTTGCCATTGTGAATCAGTAATTGCTGTCCACATGGGTAATTATCTTTTCCTTGTACGTCTTCAATATTCTTCTTGACAGCCATAACCTGAGGTGGGGAAAGTAATGCAATTTCAACAAACAAATTTTGAAATTAACTTAACCAAATACCACAAAAAGCCTAGCAGTTGTTCCAACTATGTTTCCAGCAGACAAATAATGTTTCAGACATATGCTAGCCAGTGAAAAATTCATAATTGGTCTCAATCTCTTTTCTTACATAAGATGTATTCACATTAAAGTGGAACAGGTAACACAAAATGACTGATACTCTCAGTTTCACCATTTTTATTTTAAAAGAAGTCAATACAATAAAAGGAGCTTCCCATCTTAATATCACATTCAATGCATACAACACTTACAAAGAAAACTATACACAGAATAATACATTAATGAATACAATGCAAATAACAACTGAATTAAAGACCAGGGAATTTACAGTTACAAGGATTTGAAACTAAATTAAAAAAAAAAATTATCCAAACAACAACAATAAGGACAATAATAATAATTATTTATTTGAAATACTGCAACTCCCGTTTTCGCTTCCCATTTTTTTTTAAAAAAATAATCAAGTTGAAAACTCAGGTAATTTTTTTTTTTACTGGAAAACAGAGATTGAAAAAGAAAACAACAACTATTAATAACAAAATGTGAAACCCAAAACAAAACGTATAATAGCTGAATGGGCAATGAGATTACTGACAGTGTCGGAGGGCTGAACCCTAATTTCGAAATGGCTTCCTTTCAAAGTCTTAACGGTGAGCTTCATGACGCCGTGTTATCAGATTAACGTCGGTAACAGTAGCTGTTCGATTGAAATCGGGTGTTAGAGAGGAAAACCCTAGACACAGAAACAGTTTCGTCTTGCAGAGAATCAACAACACGAGTTTAATGCTTTTTTCTTTTCTTTCCCTTTCCCTTTTCCATTTTTTGTAAATTTGACTATATATAGCATGGTAGATCAATGCACGTGACTTGAAAAAAATATCATGTACTTCATTTTCAGTCTTGTCCTTTTTCCTCAGATATTTTTTTTATAACGGTCCGTTTGATTTTTTGTTATTTTAATTAAAAATAAAAAATAAGGTGAAAGTATGTTTGATTGAAAATTTTAAAAAATATTTTTTGAAAAGGTTAAAAATATGAAAGTAATAAAAAGTTTGTTTAGTGTTTTCTATTTATGATTTTAAAAATAAAAAATAAAAATTTAAAACTACAATGATATTTTTATAATTATATTAAAAATAAATAAAAATATAGTGATAATTTTGTATATAAAAAAAAACCAATATAACCCCTTTCTCTTTCTCGTCTTCTTCGTGATTTTTTTCTGAGAGTCCTGCATCTTCTTCGTGTTCTCTCATATTCTTTGTGTTTCAATAAAAATTTACTCTCGAAAGTTGTTTAATAACAAATTCGTTGAACGATGACGCTAAAATAAAATACACAGTGATTTGTTCCTCATTTAGGTTTCCATTTTAGAATTAAAAGAGATGCCCCTTTTCTCTATTAATCAATTATCCTAAATTCCAATCTTAACATAAAGGTGTTTTCCTTATGTTAATGAAATTTATCATTTTTTATTAAATAAGATAATTTTTATTATTAAATAAGTTTATTTTTTTATTAAATAATAACACGGTTAAAAATATAATTTAATTTTATAAACTAAATATGTTTTATAATTTTTTATTTTTTAAAAATAAAATTCAGCTTTACAAATTAAATATGTTTTTAAAAATAAAAATTATTTTTAAAAAATATAAATAAGAAATGTTTCTTCAAATTAAACATATATTTAAATATCTTTACCTTAAAAATAAAAATATTGGTTATATTTGATATATAATCACATTTTTAAAACTAATATTTTTTATAAAGTATATCGAAATGATAATCCTCACTAATCCCTTATATTTTTGGTAGGAATAATCTATAATATTTGTAATCTTCCGTACATACTAGTTAATAATAATCATTTTAAAATTTTTAATTTGTTTCTAATTATTTATTATTTTATATTATCAATAAAATATTAATTATTAATTATTAATTTTTATTTTTTTATTTTTATTTTTATTTTTATTTATTATTATATTTAATATAATAATAAAAATTTAAACTAACTTAAATAAAATTAATTTAATTTAATACAATTATTTTTTGTTATAATTAAGGTCCTTTAATAATTTTTTTAATTTTTGAATCATTAATTTAAATGTAAAATATTTTAAAATTTGATATTTGGTGGATTATTATGATATTTATTAGGAAATTTTGTAATTTTTCATCGTAATCTTTAGTTGTTATTGCAATTCCCCCCTAATTTATTAATTGTAGCACATTACACCATAAACTATTACAATTTAGTTAAATTACCCTCTACCATTTAATTAAGTGTTAAAATTAATTATTTTAGTTAATATGAACTAGTTATGTAATTAAAAAAACTTGATAGAACCAAAAAATAATAAATTTATTATGTAAAATAATACAAATATTCTAAAAATAGATTATATGAAGTCTTTAATTAACTTTTATTTTCTTATAAAAATAAAAGCTAATTAAATATTATTATCGTTTATTTTTAAGATATTTATGTCATTTTATATAATAAAGTCATTATTTTTTATTTCTATTAAGTTTTTTTAATTATATAATGTTAATTAAAACTATTAATTTTAACACTTACTTAAATGGTATAGGATAATTTGACTAAATTATGATAGCGTTGAGGTATGAGCCACCGCATCCCCGTTATTGTGAATTTGTTCCTGTGTTAGAGGTAGCTTCCTAGGAATCGAACCCTCACCAATTGATTGGCTTAGTAGTAAGAAAATAATTAAAATAATTTAAGAAAAAAATTTAAAAACAAGTTAAAAAATTCAAAATTCAAAAATTCAAAAAAATATAAATTAAATAATTAAATAAATAAATAATTTATATGTTTTAATATATTTAAATGTAACTTAAATATTTTTAAAAAATTTAAATTCACCTAATTATTTATAAATTATAACTATTTATTTATTTTTAAATAATAATAATATATTTTATTTTAATTACATATAATAAAAAATTTATGCATCCATCTCATTTTTACATCACCATAATTTAATTGCACCTTCTTTTGATAAGTAAGAGTAAGGATTCAGCCATTTTTTGTCTCTTTTTTTTTAAATTTTTTTTTTTAATCAATGAATCATATACCAAATTAAAAAAATAAAGAAAGTGATGCTAATGACATGAGAGAAAATGATGAAAAATGACAGCCCAAAGGCCTGGATCCTGAATGGAATCCCAGGGGGATAGCCAGGTGGCGGCTAAATTGCACGTGCCACGTGCCCTGCACCTTGCTGGCTGCCGCGCCTACCGTCCTTCAAAATCAGCCAAATAAAAAGATACTATAATGTGGAAGTCACGTGGCAGTTCGTTGCAGTTGCAACCATTTGTTCCGACGCTACCAAAACAGGTGGCGCCCTGGCGGGACTTGCTTGCTTTCCAAACAAACGCTCTTCGCCTCTTCTCTCTTCCCTCTCTCTTTACGGCGATCCGATATCCTCGCAATCTCTCTCTCTCTCTCTCCTATTAATTGCAGAAAACAAAATATTTAAAAGAAAATCAAAGAAAACCCTTTTCCTTGTCATAAATGAGTTTCTAAAAATTATCACGAGAAAGCCGGGGACGCCAACCTCAACAGATATTGTTTATTGTTATGACTCATCAATGCCTTTCCTTTCTCTCCCTTTCTTTCCACTCTTCCCCCCTCACCTGAAGCCCTTCCCTTTCCCGCCGTCTCTCTCTCCATGTGATCACTGAAACTCCTCATATTAATCTATTTCATTTTTCACTTTCCTTCAACCTCCGGATTCCTCTTCCTCATTCTCATTCTCATTCTCTGTAATTGACCTTTCTCTTCTCCTTTTCGTCCTTTTGGATTTCACTTCGACATTCTTTCATATTATAATTCTGAATTCTCCGTTGCAGACTTTTTCGTGGAAGCCTTTGTCGTAGGATTTGGAGCTAAAGTGTGATACCTTTCGTTTTGATTTTTTTTCATTCTTTTCTCCGAAATATGAAGGAAACGGAGAAGAAGAAGTATCCCATTGGGCCTGAGCATTATGTTCTGTACGAGGAGGTTGGCGAGGGTGTGAGTGCTGCTGTGCTCCGCGCTCTTTGTGTACCCTTGAATGAGATCGTTGCCATTAAAATCCTTGATTTTGAACGCGACAACTGCGATCTGGTAATCCCCTTTTATCCTCTGTATTAGCTTTCATATATTCAATGCATGTAGAGTGCAGTTCTTTGTTGAGGTTGTCATGGTGCGTGCCTCAATTATTGATTTACTTTTTTTTGTTATATATCCGTTGCATGGGTAAAATGGATTATTTTTTGAGTGAATGCTTGGACAACTATGAAGGCTTGGGTAGTGACACCGGAAGAACAATTACTTTTTGAGTGCAAAAATTCAGAAAAGGAAGATTATCTCTTGGTCACACAGCAATTGAAGGGAGCTGAAACTTCTGTTTCTATTCCAAATAGTTCTTAATGGATGCCATGCTAGCTGGTCAGTGATTGGAGAAAGTTACAAACTACAGGCCATATCCAATCTGTTTTTGAGCTATTAAATCTTCGAGGAAGTACATACCATATCCAATCAGGATCATGGCCATCCACCTTGCTACCAGAAGTATATCTTTATTGTTTGGTTTGCCATGGCTGGAGTAATGACTTCTATTGTGTGATTCAGTAGCTTAGTATGAGGAAGGCATTAGTGGTACTCTTATTTGGTCCAAGTATAATCTCACCCACAATTCGATTGAAAAGTTTTGAGGTTGCATTTTTGTTTATCTGAACATTTGGATTCAAGCGTTAGAATTCTTCTGTCCCTGTCACTGTGTGTCCACCTTTAATTTAAGTTTTTAGAAATCTATTTGCCTATCCTCCTTATCAACTTATAAACCGTTTTCTAAAATATACCTTCATATGTGCTTTCCACAGAATAACGTTTCTCGTGAAGCACAGACCATGATCTTGGTCGACCACCCTAACGTCCTTAAATCACACTGCTCCTTTGTTAGTGATCACAATCTGTGGGTTGTCATGCCATTCATGGCTGGTGGTTCCTGTCTTCACATACTGAAAGCCGCCTTCCCCGATGGTTTTGAGGAGGCTGTAATAGCTACAATAATGCGAGAGGTATTAAAGGGTTTAGATTACCTTCATCATCATGGGCATATACATCGAGATGTTAAAGTGAGTACTACCCGTAGTTTCATACCTTATTTCAATTTATGTGTTAGTTTTAGGTTGCTGCCCTTCACCATCTTGTATCATTTTCTATAGGCTGGGAACGTTCTAATTGATTCACGTGGTGCAACCAAGCTTGGGGATTTCGGTGTATCTGCTTGTCTTTTCGATTCAGGTGACAGGCAACGCACAAGGAATACATTTGTGGGGACACCTTGCTGGTAGATTAATTTTTTTAATATTTATTTGATCATGTTGTGCTCTGTTATTCTTTGATTTGTTGATATGCAATATGATTTGGCTGAACTGTCTTGGAACTTGGTTCATTCTTAGTTTTATCCAAGGGTATGACAAATTATCATTTAGTCAACAAACATCTTCACTAATGGTAGAAATAGTACACTGAAAATATTAACATGAACTGCGAAATTACCATAGCATAAAGTTCAGTTGTAATTGCTTTTATTGTATTATGTGATAACTTATGATCAAGAGTTTAATATTCTTGTTACAGGATGGCACCTGAGGTCATGGAGCAACTGCATGGTTACGACTTCAAGTCTGTTTATTTTGAAATGATTATACCTTCCCCAATTTCTTGATAGACAGCCTGATGTTAATATTTAGTCGAACATGTTCTTTTCTTCTTGCAGAGCTGATATATGGTCATTCGGAATAACTGCACTGGAGCTTGCCCATGGTCATGCTCCTTTCTCAAAGTACCCACCAATGAAGGTGTGCATAATAGGACAAGATACTGTCTCATTAAACTCTCAATGATGTTGCCAGGAACTTAACCTTTTACATGACCAGGTATTGCTTATGACATTGCAAAATGCACCCCCTGGCCTTGATGATGAAAGGGATAAGAAGTTCTCTAAGGTCAGCACTCAGTGAATGTATATTAAACCTACTTCTTATGTTTATATATTCAACAAAGCATGATATTTGAACTCTTTTTTATTCCTAAAATATTTCTTCTTTGTTATCAGTCATTTAAGCAGATGATTGCTAGCTGCTTAGTAAAAGATCCTTCAAAACGACCCTCTGCAAAGAAGTTGTTAAAGCATTCATTCTTTAAGCAAGCTCGCTCAAATGAATATATTGCACGAACACTTTTGGAGGGGTTGCCTGCTTTAGGTGATCGCATGAAGGCCCTAAAGGTTGCATAATATTGACTAGTAATTTATTTCTTCCTTGTTATGTTGTAAAATATATTTATAAGGCAACTTTTCTATCTCAGAGAAAAGAAGAAGATATGCTTGCACAAAAGAAAATGCCTGATGGGAAGATGGAGGAATTATCACAGGTGGGAATATCTATATCTAATTGCTTAGAGTCATTGTTGTCAGTTGCACCAGAAAGTATGTCACCTGTTTTCAAAAAACTTATTCTTTTTACACACTCCTTAAATTCAACTTGGGTTGCATACTGGCTTTATCAACACCACTAGTCCCCTGACTCCCCTCCCTCCCTTCCTAAAATAATGAATATCTTCTTTCTTCTGTATTATGATAAACCTTAGATATATGCAATATGGCAGATTTCAATATTCTACTCCTACTTATTTGTTGGTCAAGGTCAGTCAAGCTCAAGCAGTGACATATAATGTGTTTGTTAATTGATTTTTCCAAAAATTATCCATGTTATGTCAGCAAGCTGAAGCTATGAATGCATTTGATGGCTAGCTTCTTTTTCTTTTTGGTTTTGTGTTATTCTTTTTGCTAATGATTTGATAGCAATCTTTTTTTAAAAAAAAAATGTTTCAATCCTCTGTAGAATGAATACAAACGAGGAATTAGCAGCTGGAACTTCAATCTTGATGATATCAAAACCCAGGCGTCATTGGTACACAAGATGTCCAATCTTTTCTCCCTCACAATGAAAATGTGACTCCTGAAGTTATAGAATTCCTAAGAATAGTTTTTATGTCTTTAAATCCAGGATGTTGATGACCCTATATCTGATATCAGTCAGGGAGCAAGTTCAAGTTCTTTATGTACAATTGATGCACAAGACAAGCAATTACCAAGTCAAAACCCCTCTCAAACTGCGGATTTGGTATTTATAAATTCATTTTCTATGCTTTAGGAAAATATTTGCAGTATTTAATATTCACTTTTTTCTTTCTTTCGTGTTTTTATCTTTTACCCTTGCAACAAAATCAATATTTTATTTGAGTAGTCTCTAATGGCAAATGCTTCGCAGGAAGATATTGATGAGATGCAAAATCAACCAGCTTCTGTTTCAGTAGTGGATTCCACAGGAATTGATGGCAAGTATGTTTCTATAATGTATCTGATGTCACATCTAGTAAATTATGTATTTTGTGAACTCATATTGTGAGAGCTTTTGAGAATATTGTAGGCTGATGCTGGTGCCTGAATGGTTTGAGTTTCTTTATTTTGATATAAATCCAACTGTTGTCATATTTTTCCATTCCAGGGTTAGATGTGAAAAATCTGATGATGACTCTAGTATCACCTGTTCAAGCTATGAACATCACTTTTCACAGAGTTCTTCACCCCATCTTTATGATCATGTGGTGGACCATAATTTGGGTGAAAATTTTGATATGGAGAATGGTGGAAGACATGTGGAGGACATGGCTATTCATTTTAATCATAGAAGAGGAGGCTCATCAGGCATCTTACCTGAAGTTGCTCTTCCACCTATTCGAGGAGAAAGGTAAACACTTCAACTGACCATTAAATTATTTTAGACAATTGCATTAGATTGTTGCAATGGGTACTGTAATCATTGCTGAGCTGGACATTAGGGTGGTGACGTGTCAAGCCTGCTATGCTCTGGCTGGACTTGCATTCCTCTAATGAGCCTGGTGATGCCATATATATATATATATATATATATATATATATATATTTGGGCTATCTTCAAGACACATTATTCAGGCATGGCTGGACCTGGATTAGGTCACTATACAAGCTTGAATATAATTGATGATGACTATTTAACATAGCTGAATTCAAGTCTTTTTGTTTCTTCGTAGTCTCTGGCAGAAATTTACCTTCTCCATTAGACAACAGAAACAATGTGGTAGACCTTTATTATAAACTGAAAAAGGAGTACTTAAAATAAAAGGAGTACTAAAATAAATGTCTGATTTGCTAAATAAGATTACCATGTCAAATTATTATCTGCCGTTCTTCGATTTGGCTTCTTAATTTTACAAATTAATCTACTAAATTAAAGAGATTAATCTTTGTCATGAGCTGATTTTGTTCTTCAAAGGTAGTATACTTCTGACTTTTAGGTATTAGATAGTTATTATATTTTAGAAAAGTACTTTCTAATACAATATTTTGTCATTTTTAAAATTTTTATATAAAAAAAGTGAAAAAGTAAAACTATTTTTCTACTTCGGAAATTTGGAAAGATAGTCCCCTATGCATTCTATTGGCTTTTGACAAACTATATGATGTAGAGTGAGTGTTGTTTCCATTGATTTTGCATTTAGAACTTGACCAAATGTTTGTGCAATCTGAGTATAACAATAACACGTGGAAGATTGCAAACTGAGTCAAAATAAAAGCAGATGCAAACATATGATCGATATACTTTATGAAACAAGTAAAACTAAAAGTCCTTAGGTTCTGAAGGGATTTCTTTTTTCAGTTAAGATAAGGTTGTTGTATATCTTTTTCTGTCACACCACTTCTACATCTCTTTTAAGGGATGATATATAACTTCTATTGGACTTTAGCATCAGACATTATTAGGAGGTGTGAAAAAATTATAAAGAAAATTGTCTAAGAAGCATCACCCAAAAGCATGTAATTGTATATTTATAATTTATTTTCATTTTCTCAACTATGATACTCTTTTTCATTTCATTGAACCCATTGTTATCATATTTCATGTATTATCATCATTAATTTTTAATATATATGACAGCGAGAAGGTTCAAAATCAGCCCCAGAACATTTCAAATTGCAATGCAACAACAGTGTCACTGACGGGAGATGATGGGCCATCTGAACTTCATTCTAAAACTTCAAAATCATCAGGTACATGCTCATATCACTTCATTTGTCACATGTCTCCATTGTCAACTTCAAGGTTGCATCACAATCTATTTTCTTTTTGTTTTTTGTTTTGGACATATAACTGACTGAGCTCTTAAGGCATGCAAAAATGGCTCATGCCTTTTGAAATAATTAATCTGTTTTTGCAGCAGCTAATTCTGACGATACTGATGAGAAAGCAAAGGTACCAGTTGTTCAGCAGAGAGGACGTTTTAAGGTTACATCTGAGAATGTTGACCTAGAAAAGGTAACTGGTAACTGATATTGATCATCCAGCTTTCCAGAAGACTGAATACTAAGTGAAGTTTTCTTTCAGGTGGGCCCATCTCCTGTACTGCAGAAGAGTCAGAGCTTGCAGGTTAGTAGTTTTGAGGCTTGCATATTGAATTTTGATCCAAACCAGAAAATAATTAGACCCACATCAAAATCTAGATTCAAGATTACTAACAACTTCTGTTTTATAGAGGAAAGTTGAACTTCCTCGCAAGGATCACATGTGTAACCCTTTATAATTTGCATTTGGCTTAGGCATTAATGGTGTTTGATTTGCAACTTATGTTTCCAGATGAATGTGTTACTATATGTTTAGTTATTGACTTTGTTCATTAGATTATCCTTTTTTTATGAGTAAAACCTGTTGTTGATTAATATGAAGTTAAATTAGCATCATATACCACCATTAAGCAGTTAGAACACCAAATTTACTGAACATCTTATGGTAACATGGTTATGTAGGTTATTACCCCACACAATGCAGCTCCTCTTCCTCTATCACCTTTACCATTATTGTCAGCATCAGATGCTACATCATCAAATCTTTGTAGCGTTTTCCCGGCATTGCATTCTGCACTGCAGACAAACATTAGTCAAAGGGTATGTTCAACCATAGGTCTTGATTCCTTTGGCTAATATCCATAAATAACTGTACAAATTTTTCACTTTTTAACAGGAGAGTATTTTAAGTATAATGAAGCTAGTGACTGGTGGTGAATTTACAGGTTCAAGTAATTAATGCTCCTTCTGTTTGAACATTTTTGTTTTAGACTTTTTCCTTTGTTAAGCCTATTCATGCACATATTTTTAAATTCTCATATCTGTCAACTGTATCAGCTGATGGAGCATGCACCCCAGCACAGATTGCTGCAATTGAGAAATCCTTGGTATGTATTTTTGTTATTTAACATTCTAACTCTGCTTAATCTATTTGAGGATGTGTCTATCTGAGAACTATGTACACTTGGCTGCAGTATAAGGAAGTTTTGATTGAGCATTGAATAGTGATACTAACTGATTTTAGGAGGTTTTGATATTAAATAATTTCAATATGGCAAAAAAATTTTAAATGAAATAGTGAAGTTAGCTTAATTACAATTGCACAAACTTCCAATTTAGGTAATTGATTAAGTTTCCAAGGGTGCAGTTTGTCTTGTCCTATACACTAGAAATATTTCTAATACAAACCTTGAGTAGGCTAATATTTGTAGCCAGTTAATGTCCTCAACTTTCTACCGTTCTTTCTGGTATGCTAGAGGACAGTTGACTATGAGATACATAAAGAAGGGGTACCCCTTCTCTCCCTGAATACTGTTGTTGGTGGTTAGTAATTGTAAATGTTGGCAGAATAGTACTGGAACTTCTTTTTGTTGGTTGCTAGCCATCGTAATACTCTTTCAACTGTACAGAAGCATCAAAATAATTTGGATTGCAAATGCAATTAGTTTGCTTTCTGTATTACCTTTTAAAGACAACTTTCTCTTTCTCTTCTTGGAAACTCTGGCTTTTTATATGTTCTAGTTTATATGAAGGACTTTGTATGTACTTTTCCCTGCATTACTCAAAGGGAGATATTGGTTTATGCGTTATTACAGCTTGAAGCAGCTCATGATAGGGAGAAAGAGCTACTTCATGAGATAAATGAGTTGCAGTGGAGGTAATATGTAATAAATTATAGATGTGGGTTTATATGATAAAATGTCAGTACGTCTTAAACCTTGGTTGTGACATGTAGGCTCATATGTACCCAGGATGAGCTTAAAAAATTGAAAACAGAAAACACTCAGGTTAGTTAATGTGTGTGTGTTTATAAACTTTATATAGTTCACCATATTTTGAAACCATATTTGGGGTTTGACATTCTAACTTGTGAACTTTAGGTGTGATTTCACTGTCCAAATGGATACTTGGAATAGAATTTTGGAGGTGATTCCATTATTCAAGTGCATAGTTGGAGGACTCAAATATAAGCTCTTCATGGAGTTAAGGAAAAGTACAAGAAGAAAATAGAATTGGAATGACTACAAATTCTATTGACTTATCAAGAGGTCTTTGCTTATAGGCTGGGGGGGGGGGGGGGGGGGGGGGGGGGGGGGGGGGGGGGGGGGGGGGGGGGGGGGGGGGGGGGGGGGGGGGGGG
>JASKGM010000005.1:16292821-16322559 GCA_034509205.1 Ceratonia siliqua
GGGCCTGTAGCTCAGAGGATTAGAGCACGTGGCTACGAACCACGGTGTCGGGGGTTCGAATCCCTCCTCGCCCACAATCGATCAAAAAGGGAAGGACCTTTCCCTCCCACTCCAGTCGACGCTTTTCTTTTTGTTACTTCGAAAGTAGTTGCTTTAGCTTCAGCCATTCGAATTTTCGATATTTCTTTTTATTTCTCATCAAACGAATGACATCTTTTATAATAAATTAATATATAATAAATAAATTAAAATGTGAATGTGAATGTGAATGTGAATGTGAATGGAGGTTAAGACTAGTATTAATTAAGCTTATTGAAGAAGCGCAGGTTATAATCTGAATTGAAGAGTTTATTATATACTAATTTCCTTAATTAATATAACCCCTTAATCCATATACTCTCTCTCCTCTCTCTCTCTCTCTCCCGGTTTGCTATATATACTTGAAGATACAATATACGCTCCCAAGAGGTTCAGGTTCCGGAAAGAAAATTGAAGAGATTATCGTCTGTGAAGCAAGGAGAGAGAGTGGAAGATGTCAACTTCTAGCTCTAGGCCTCGAGAAATGGTATATGTGGAGCACCGTAAGGGCGTCAATGGCCTCGAGAAGATCGTTCTCCGAGAAGCTCGTGGCTTTTCTGCTGAGGTATCAATGTCTTCCTCTATGATCTCCTTATAACTTCACACATTTTGTTTTTCACTCTCAACAATCCGAGTTTCACATTTCTTGATGATCCAATTGCATTTCTTCCTCCCTTGTGTTGTCCGTTGAGTTTTTCTTGTTTCTGGGATGATTCTTGTGATCGACCCCCATGATGCATATTCTACTTTCTTGTTCGGGGTATCTTCTCTTTTGGTTTATTCGATTTTCTGGGCGAGTTTCTTGCGTTTTCGATCAGCGGTGGCTCCTGAGTTTGACAACCATACTGACTCTGCATTGTAGCTTCTTCTTTTTTCCTTTGAATTTATCAATACCCGTACTTGCATTGTATTTGGATAATTACAGTTTTCATTTTCTTGACAATTTATGGGCTGTGAGAATCGCTTTTCAAGCTAGGTGGGTTTGCTTTGAGCGCCATTTTTTTTAACGATATTGTTTCGGTTGCCAAATTCTTAACATACAGTATATGATTCAAGAACTTTTCAGTTTTTTTGTAGTTGGGATATGACATTGAATTTCCTATTATAAAAAATGGATTATACGTTCTTGTTTACTGGGACAGGGAACTATATATATTTGTTTAGTTACCTTTCAGAAACCTTGTTGGGTGGCTTAAGGGGGCCTTGTTGGGGCAAATTAAGATGCATTATTTATAGACATCTTAATTTTTTTTTCGGTTATTTAAACTTGATTCTGTGGAGAAGCTTACGAAAGTACCTAGTCTGCTATAGCCAACAACGTCAACCCAAAAACAGTATGAAGTATTTTCTTTCATGAATGGCGGGGGTATCCGGGACAAGTTTTGAACTGGTATAGAATGGATGCCAGACTCTACTCTGTTGGTGTTAAATGTCAAAAGTTACCACTGTTTGGTCTAGTACTGTAACTGAGCATATATTGTTTCGGAATTCTTGTAATTAATATCCTCCTGATAAGATGGCAGTGTTTTTCCATTGTGGAGGGAATTAGGAGGATGGTTGGGGAGGTTGTCCCCGATCTTGTGGTATACAACTTGACTAAGACGGGAAAATTGAAGAAGCAATTTCATAATAGATGCTTTCTTTTGGCAGTAAAGACGTCAGAGATTGTCCTTGTATTATGAAACATAACCCCAGTTTTGTCACTGTGAACTGTCGTGCTTTCCATTAGAATGTAAAAATTGTCATCCTAGCAGCTTGTTGTCAATTATTGATTGTTTTCTTTAAATGTCTCAATATTTGTTCTGTTTCCATCTTGTGGAACTTAAAATTTTAGTTTTCTCATTGCTAAGGGAGTCACAAGTTCTGCGTAGTTTACTTTGATTTTGGATTTTTTGCTTCCATTTCTCTGTCATTAAGGATTCAGAGGTATGGTGGTTGTTGCTCTTCCCCCCTCCCCCCACCCCAACAATTTTCTAAAACAATTTCATCGGACTCTGTCCCTTTTGTTTGAAACAGGTGTATCTATATGGGGGTCAAGTTACATCCTGGAAGAATGAACTAGGGGAAGAATTGCTCTTTGTAAGTAGTAAGGTATGGCTTTTCATCATTGTGAAGCATCTCGGTTAGTTTGAGATTTTCCTTGACATGTGGATCCTTTTGGGACTTGGTTAAAGTGGTGTTCCAATGGTACTTTTTTACTCCAAGTGTGTCATAAAAGGTATAATATTAGATTGTGGGGTGAAATTTAATCTTTCTTTTTTTTTTGTTGAAAGACAAGGCATATGTATATTGGTATTATGTTGCCAATCGTGGCATGATATGTTTGTTGGTGAAGTCTCACATAGATTTTAATTAATTTCAGCAAAATGAGTGTCTGCAAAGTGAGGGGCAGCATATGATGGGTGAAAATATTATTGAATCAACATTCATATATCTCTTATTGATATAGAACCATTTCTCAGATATTTATCTTATCTGGGACTGTAGTTCTGTTTGTTACTTGAAATTAAGGGAATAAGTGGATAAGATTTAGGGTGTGCTTGATAGGAATGAAAATTTGGAAGATTGAAAATAAGAGATGTACTTAAGACTTATATTCCAAATGCCTTGTCAATTTTCCCTCCTAATATGCACAACTGTCCGAAGGTATGTTAAGGAATGAACCCATACCTCGGTAGTACCAGACATAGAAAATTTGTAATTTACTAAATACTCTTGGAAGGAGTATTCAAATTTCTTTGAATGTAAAGGCCCTTAAATCGTGCAGTATGTCACATATGTATGCTCTTCTAAGTAACTTGGATAAAAGGAGATGTTTTCTTTAACCTCTTCATAAACCCCTACTATAGAAGGCTATTTTTTAGTAGCTAAATAAATCAACCAATCAAGATATTTTCAAATCCTCTCTATTTGTCTTCACAAGGTGATCCTCATTGGGGTTCACTTGGTTGCTGGAAATTGCATAATCAGGAGCTGGAAGTTCAAACCTATATAATCTTTTGTTTGGGTTTACTAGGTTTTTGCCTTCAGCCAAGTACATAGTGATGCACAAAGTCGGTGACTTTTGTTTTTTTGGGTAATTTTTTTCGTTATTGTGATGGTGGGATTATAGCAAGTTTTCATACCATTGCTTAGACATAGAGGATAGATGGATAGATAGATATGGGAGAGAAGAAGAGAGAGGGTGGGAAGGAGCCAAGCTGTCTTGATTTATAAATTTCTTACATTAGATATAGATGAGCCTTTTGTATAATGCTGCCAGGCACCAATAATATAGAAATAGGTTGAATTTTATTCCATCTTGAGTTTGGTATTAACACTGTTTTTTATGTCTCATGAGTTCAATCTCTCTTAAAACCCAGCTATTACTATTTTTCTGCATACCTGTTTCAGGTTGATTCTCCTTTTTGTTCTTTTTTTTTTTTCAGGCTAATTTCAAGCCTCCAAAAGCTATACGTGGAGGTATTCCAATATGTTTTCCTCAGGTAAGTGTATCTTCTTTAGCTTCCATATTTTCACGTCCTTCTATTTCGTATCTTAAAGTACTCTCTTCTCCATACGCAGTTCTCAAATCATGGCTCTCTTGAACAACATGGATTTGCAAGGAACAGGTTTTGGACCTTAGATCCTAATCCTCCACCATTTCCAACAATTAGCACCAACAGAGCTTTCATAGATTTGATTCTTATGTACTCTGAAGATGATGCAAAGATTTGGCCACACAGGTATATGAATTATTTTAATAAATATTATCATAGCTGTCAAGACTAGGCATTTTGAGCAAGTCCTTGTCGTTGTTTCTTTCTCATTTTTCTGTCCCACTGCCAAAAGGGGATGACATTTGTCTTAACGAGTTCAGTTGTATATTCTGCTTTGGATGAGGTATGATATTACCATATAAGAAATTTGTGTGTTAAATTTTACAATTTTCAATACCTCGTGAAGTTCTATATTCTCAGTCTCTCAGTCTCACAATCTCTCAGTCTTTCTTTCATTCTCTCTCTGCATCTTTTTTATCTTATAGTTTAACAACTTGGATTAAGTAATTAATATATAATAATTGTTTGCAGATACGAGTTTCGGCTAAGGATAGCTTTGGGACCTGGAGGAGATTTAATGTTGACGTCCCGCATTCGAAATACAAATATAGACGGGAGATCATTTACCTTCACATTTGCCTATCATACATATTTTTCTGTTACTGACATCAGGTTTTTATCATGGTCTTGGATATTTTTGTTTCATCTTTAATAATTTCCTCCTAAGCTTATGCCACCTGCCTGTTGTCCCCTCTCCTTTGCTTTTGTGTCCATGCAGAACACCATCTCCATTGCACACTCACTAATTCATAATATTACAGCATATGACTCACAATCTCAGTTGTTTCTGCATCAGCTAGTGGAAAACAATCGTAAATGGGATGCCCATGGTCATTATTTGATTTTATTTTAAGTGATAAGAAATATTGTTTCTGCTCAACTTTGAAGGGAGTGATATGGCACCAACGGTGTTATACTTCCTTCAATTGGTTGGCTCATTGCTATTAAGACACATGCTTGCCCACAAACACTAGTTCTTTTGTTTGAATTATTTAATTTCTATAGCATGTAACTTGAAAGGCATTTTTGGCGCTGCCAGTTGAAATTGATCACATTTGGGATGCTCATGCATGCTCAATGTATATTTTCATTCTAAGTGATACATATGGTTTCTGATTAATTATCAATGGGACTGACATAGAGCATCACTTCTGCTCTCTTTCTCCCCTTAAATATCAACGCTCATTGCTTATTGCATATATGTTGTCATTTGTTATCGTAACGGTCGAGAGATGGATGTATTCCATAATTAAATTCATTTAATAATTAAAATATTGATATTTATCCAAGAAAAAAGCTAGGAAATTGTTTGAAACTTGGAATGATAGCATATGAATGGATACAAATATAAGATACTTAAGTCCTAAACATTCTTGAACAGCATGAAAAACTTCTATATATTTCCAAGTGACAGAAAAAAGTTTATCAGAATATTGATAAGAATTTTACATATTAGAACAATAGATGATAATTAGAAGTTTTTCATGCTGTTCAAGAATGTTTAGGACTTATAATTAACTTGTCTTTATCTGAGTATTGCTGTATGCATTTAGCTTTGTCTAATTTTATTGAAAATATGCATTGCTCTGAGATTTATGACTTGCATTGGTTGCATGCTAACTGTCACATTGCTTATGTATAGTGAAGTACGGGTAGAAGGGCTAGAGACACTGGATTATCTGGACAACTTGAAGAACAGAGAGCGGTTTACTGAACAAGGGGATGCAATAACCTTTGAGTCTGAGGTTAGTATATGTGATCTCTGAAGTAATTTCTTGAGTTTTTTATATTGTATCGGTTCACCTATGTGACTGTTTCTTTCTACATATTCATTTCTTTGATGCTATAGGTGGACAAAGTATACTTAAGTACCCCCACAAAAATTGCTATCATAGACCATGAAAGGAAGAGAACTTTTGTATTGCGGAAAGATGGACTTCCAGATGCTGGTGAGTTTAGCAGTGTTAACCTGCGCTCTCTTGTACACTAGGATCATGTTGAAATGGATACGAGTTGCTGAAGGTTTAGAATGGGAGGGTTGGCAAAAAGAATGATTACTTCTGGGCATGCATTTTTTCCTAGTATAAAATGAACAAATCCTTCAGGAATTTCAGTTTGTTAGAGTAATATGTCTGGATTAATTTTCCATGAAGTTGTATATTTGAATTGTTCATATTCTCTATTTGAAGGGTGAATATTGATTGTCCCAAACTTCAGTTATTAGGATTAAGCAAACGGGATTTGTCTGCTGCTTATGGTATGGCATTCAAAACAAATTTGTCCCATTGGTCAATAGTAGTGTCTTTTTTTTCACTGCAGTGGTATGGAACCCATGGGACAAGAAAGCAAAGACCTTATCTGATTTTGGGGATGGTGAGTACAAACATATGCTCTGTGTTGAGGCTGCTTCTGTAGAGAAAGCAATTACTCTCAAACCTGGTGAAGAATGGAAAGGGAGGCAGGAAATATCTGCAGTTCCTTCCAGTTATTTCAGCGGTCAACTGGACCCAAAAAAAGTACTTTCCCTTGCTTAGAAGAATGAGGTCAGATGCGTCTCTTTTTACAGGTAATTCACAGAACCTTAGGAATGGGCATGGGCATTACTACATTATATATATACATACATACTTGACACACAAAAATAAGTTATTTCTTATAGAAGGTGACTTTAATGAATTTAACTGTTTAAGTATTTATCATGTTGATCTTGCATATCAAACTAGTATGTAATTAAATAATTGATGGTATATTTTGTTTGAAAAGTATGATTTACATGGTGTATATATAATTAAATCTAGATGTATATCAATGGAGTACAAGAACAATCTCAGATTAACATAAAATATTTAGTATGATTTACATGGTGGAAACAGGAAACTTTTATTCTTTTGGTGGATTTTGTGAGACATTTACCTTCTAAAAAGTTATTGAATGGTTTAAGATTAATTTTGATTTAAACCGATATCAATATAGGTCTATGTTATTAATGAATTTTTGGCTTCAGAACACAAGAATGACTCATAAATTATCCTTTGCAAAGTTGAATGGGGTAGTTACCTAAATTTTTCGTTTTAAAGACCCACTGAGTTCTCAATAAGGCGTTGCATTTGTAGGTTGAGTTGTATTAGGAATGTGATTGAGTTAATGGTTTTTTTTTTTAGTCATTATTAAGTTCTGACATGCTGTAGAAAGCCAGGTTTGTCCACAGCTCACGTTTGTCTGACCACATTTTTTCTGAGTGGTTTGGTCTCATATTGCTGGGCCTGGTGTTGCCTTTTGGTTTCAACCAGTAATATTAATTTGAATTTTGACCAAAAAAAGTCATATTAATTTGGAGAAATTTTTTTTCTATAATTAAATCTACTTCCATAATTTTCTGTATCAGGTTTGATGTTATCTAAATATACATTTTTTTGTAGGAACTATTTTGCATTAATGGTTGTGTCAGTGAATCGTGGCCAGAATTTTCTGTTGGTTGGAGGGCAGATTCAGTATTAGCAAAATTGTGCATATCCATTCAGAGATGAAGTGGGCATCTGAAAAAGAACTTAATGTTTGTAAATCTGTAGAACTTTCTCTATGGGGAGAATAAAAGAAAAGCATCTGTGAAAGCAGATCTGCTATTTTAACTCCGCTTCCTTATCAGTTAGTTGTATTCTTTTTACCTTATTTCATTTCTTAGGATTCATCTCTTGCTTTTCTGGATGCATTTGCCTGGAGCAGTGGTATTCTACTATGCAGTTAAAAAGTGATTCATTTCTAAGATTTCAGAGCCTTATATAGCAACTGGTTGAGTCCTTATAAATTTCCATGGTTTATTTTTGGTACAACCATTATGTATACTGTATTGGTTTGTCCTCCCATTTTCCTTTTCCTTCCCGTTTCATCAAAATTTTTAGAATTTTTTTACTTTGAGGGTTTTATTTCAATCTTTATCAATCAAACAGTTATTGGATTCTAAATATACAAAATTAAAATTGATTTCGTCTCTTTTATTTTCCTTCTTTCTTCGTAGTCCCCCCCTAACAAATTTACCTTGTTGATATACTGAACTCTTTTATGTAAAATAGCTTTTTGATTTTACACGGAAAGAGAACCAAATTATACATGGATGATAAATCCCATGACATAATAAACCCCTAAAACCCTTGAAGAGTTCAGAAAAAGAAATGGAATTTCAGTTCGAGAGAAGAGATGAGGGATAGAAAAAATGGGAAAGGTGGACCCGGATGCCGTGACTCAGCCCCAGCCCCTTCATTTGTTAACCCCATCAATCCTGAACCTCTCTTTCTAATTTTGTGAGCTCCAGACACGTGAGGACGATTCTCTCACTACGTTGTACCACGAGTTCTCTCTCTCCTTAGCTATCTTTGTGGGATCACGAATCACTGCATTCTCTGCTATTCAGATGCCCTCTAAAGTTTTGAACTTTATTTGTTCGAAAAGCGATGAAAATAAGCTGCTAACACTGTTTTTCAAAAGTAGTTGTGGACGCAGCTTGGGTTCAAAGATCTATAATTTGATCCAAAACAAGGTGTTTGTGGGTGAGGCACGGGGACATAGATTCAGCTAAGGAATACAATCTTAGAGCAAAAAGTTGATGGCTTCTGGATCATCCTGTACAGGTTCTATTTTCTGGTAGTTAAAAGACTTGGGCCATCAAGGATAAACCGATATTTTTTATTATTTAAGAGATTACTGATTTGATATGTTTTCAAATTCTTGACCAAGAGAATGTTATGCTTTCAGAGTGTGTAGCTGATGAAAATAAGCACAATGGGGACTGGGGAGTAGTTTTCAGATAGTAATATTTTGTTATCGACCTCTCAGGAGACAAGGTCAAGCATGGCTGTTGGGGTGAACGCTTCTTTTCCCCATTAGTAAGTGGTTTCCAACTTCCAAGAGGTGATGTAATGTTGGAGAATGGAACCTGAATTTTTCGGCCTTCCCACAAAAAATGCAGATAACGTAGGGCAGGTTTTGATTCTCGGTGTTGCTTCATATTTATTAAGAGATCAACTGATAGTGTAGTTTCTGAACATGGTAACAATCACAGGGAGGCATTAGTTCTTAGAGATGGATAAGAAGTATCCACTACAAGTCCACTGGAGGCCCCACTTGGAATTCCATTTTGCTTGGTTAGTACATGCTGGTCCACAGGGAACTGTCAATGGACATGCCATTTCATCTAAATGGATTGGCGGATACAGAAACAGAGGAAGCATATGGAGTTCATTTCATTGGCCCGGGGCCTTGAAGGGGCATCCATGTTTCTGGAGTGTGCAAAGGCTTGGCATCTTTTCTAGGATGGTAATAAAATAATGCAGTATGTTTTATTTTTAAGGCAATGGTGGGCCGATCTCCTGCTCTCTGGATGGTATTGGATGAAACGCAGAGCAAGACAATCTCCTGCTTTAAAGCTTGTATGTGATATGTGGGACCTGCTTTAACTGCAGCCAGTCCGAAGGGCTTGGCAGGGTAACTGCATTTATCAATTATAAGGCATAACTTTAGTATATCAATATATATCTTTCTTTGAATGATTGATTCGCATCATGATGATCTTTCCTGCAACTTAAAGCAGAAAATAATTAGCCTTTCATTATTCAGTGCATCAAAATCACTCAAGGCCTCGTCTTGCTCTTGCATCACCTCTCAAGAATAGCTTCTTTACAGGAGTGTCATTGCATGAAGAAGCAAATGCTTGTCTGTCTTAAATTTTGACTTCAAATATTATAATACAGATTTGAAATTTATTAATGAAACTTAGGCTGCAAGTTGAGATAATCATATGTTAAAACAACTTGCTGCTTTTAACAAACACCAACTAGAGTTAATTATAATAATTTTCTGGCTTTACTGTGTCGGTTGATATACTGCTATGCTCAATTTCACACACAGCATTTTGGTCACATTTTGTTAGATATTCCCAGGTCTTGTTTTCAGTTATAAATGTGTAGGGCATTGGCTGAGTTGTTTAAATGTCACTAAAAAGAAAAAAAGGAAAAACCTTACACTGCATGAGGTTGAAGCAAGTTAGCCTTAATCCACTAAAAGCTATTTCTGAAAGCTTTTCGGTGTGGCTTTTGGCCAGATATTGGTCTATTTACATATCACTGTCACACAGTGATGGTAGCATATTATCAGTTGCAAGAGAGAAGCCTGATATATTTTTGTTAACACACTGACTCAGGCTTAATTGTAATAACTATGTTATGCCTCTGCAATGCTGGCAATTAGAAGATAAAAAGATGGTGGCTTGCCGCTTGCAGTACATCAGCAGCAGTTTTATTAGTAAGGCATCAAACTTGAGTCTGGTTTTTAGTGTCATTTGTAGACTCTGATGAAGCATCAGTGTGGTTGGAGGACCATACAAAGATCCTCCAGAATGGCTGTTGCTTGCGCTTATGATTATTGTCTATAAGCTCAGTTTCTGTTCTTCGTAGCATTTCCCACATCACTTGTACATCCTGATACCCACAAGTTTGTACATCATCCTGAAGGTTCAGCAACCCATCCCCTGCACCAAACAAAAGGGTCATCAAGTAAGTGCACCTGATAATATAACTGCACTATCAATTATGCTCTGAGATGTATGTTTCCCATTTATTAACCTCAGAATATAAATTTCTGATACCCCAGATACAAGTTAAGGTCCTTTTCATTTGTATAGTATCAAGCAAGCCTATGATGTAACAAGTAGTGATCCTGTCACCAGACATTTGCTGTGGTACAGAAGCCACTTTTAGGCCATTATATTTGTAAAAAAGTAGTGATTATAAATATACTTTGATGTTATTTTCAGCCAATTAATAAAGTGACTGGAGCATAAAGTTGCACTGAAAAAGATGTCGATCCTATCTTAAGTCCCCTCTTTCGGTGCCAAAGGTTAGATTAGTTAACCACTCAGCACTTGCATGTAAAGAGTTATTCATGGTTAAATCAGCAGTGGCGTACTGGTTGAAATTATGTTCTTAAATTTGTGTGAGTGATGTGAAAAGGTAGGGATAAGTTAATATTTTTGCAGTATGTGCTTCCTTCTGTCTTGAAGTGACATGCTTAATGGGTTTAACCCTTTACGAACAGAAAGCAATGTATTAACACACACAAACATACACATGGCTGGTATCATCTGTTAATCTACATCCATCATCTATCTACTTGAATTATCAGGTCACGTCTCTGTCTTCATAAACCAACGCATAGAAAAGAGAATATAAAGAAAAAAAACATGGAAAGAGAAGAAGCATAAATCCTAAACTTTTTGTTGCAGAATAAAGTACCTTAGAGGGCAATGAAGGGAAAATGGAAAGAGATGAAGGGAAAGGAGGGAAAAAGTAATGAAACAATAGGTTGCAGAACCATAGTAAGTTCTGAGATGAAGTTCCCACACCAGAACTAGAAAAGGAAAATGAAGGGAAAATGGAAAAAGACGAAGGGAAAGGAGGAGAAAAGTAATGATAAAATAGGTTGCAGATCCATAATAAGTTCTGAGATGAAGTTCTACAATATAATATCACATAAAATTGCAGACCCATACTAAGTTCTGAGATGATGTTTTAAAATATGATATCACATAAAAAAGGGCAACATCAAGGCAATTGAATCTGTGTGGAGAGATGAGGAAGAAGAAAGAGCTATAGTGTTCACTGTTCAGAAAAAAGGAGGAAAAATTGTTTGTTTAAGAAAGCAATGAAAAGGAGAAATGCAGAGGAGAGTACATGAAAAACAAAAAATAACAGGAAGAGGTAATTGCTAGCACAAGGAAGAGAGAGATAGAAAACCAGTTGCCCGATTGGTTTTCTTGCTGAGTTTATTGATTCAAAATACTGATAATTACTAGTCAATGGAAAAATCCATGATCTTTTCTCTTGCAGAGAATTGCTACCATAAGAAGTTCTTTCTCACAGAGTATCACACACCCAGGAAGATATAGAAACAAGAAAGAACAGTGATAAAGAAACCAGGGAACAGAAGAAAGAAGATACCATTTTTGCGAGCCTTGAGGCGGGCAGAGAGAGCAAGCCACACACGCCTGACAGGAAAAATCATCTTGTGCAAAATATCCATCAACTTATCTTTCACTTGTGGTATCTTCTTTTTTTTGCTCCTCCTCCTGATCAGCCGGTTCCTGCCAACCCCGACCCCAAGTGGCACCGCTATTCCTCTTAACACAGCCAGACCGATCACTCTGCAATCTAGGATTCTTGTGTTAATTTTCTAATGAACAAGACTTAAACTGATAATCAAATTTCTCTATGTTGAACTCTGTATTTTTCACCCATCAATAGCACCCTCCACCTCTGCCATCATCTTCACCAGGTGCCACCATGATCAAGACCACCCTTCACTCCTAATTGCTGAGACTCAGAGAGAGAGGCAGAGAGGATTCTTGTGAGTTGGTGATAGCTGATGAGGCCTGAAGCGTAATAGTTGTTCACTTCTGGTTTGAGGTTTCTGTGTTATAAAAAACATGAGTCAGATCACCGACACGTGATGTTAATTATTGGTGTATGTAAACTGTAAAGTATCAACCCAATACCCAATATTTATTTTTTACTTTATATATATAGATATTTCTAATCTATATAGAACACTTACATTTATACATTCACTTTATCCAAATTGCCGGTATCCTCTGCAGCATATACTATTCTAATATTCTCTAGCTCTACTATTTGTATCATTGAAATTCACTACCCTCTTTCTCTTTTTCGTTTAACAATATAATTTTTAAAATTTTTAACTCTTTATAAAACTATGAATATATTAATTTTTTATATTATTATTATGACAAAATATTAAAAATAAATTATCATTTTTATATTTTTATAAAAAATAAAAATGCTATTTTTAAAGTATTATTAAATTTTGGGAATATGTAGCTAAACAGATTTTATTTTCTTTCTTTTTAGTTTTTACCCCCTTAAATCTTAATTACTGTACTTGAATTACCATGAATTGTTTGTAAGTAGAAAATAATTCAATGACAGTGGGCTCCAACAATTGCCCATTTTTTGTCCTCGTATTCTTTAAAATATAGATATAATGGAAGCAAAAGAAACACGTGGTTGATATCTAGATGGGGTTTGATTTTTGTATTGATATTTAGTAATATAATATTTTTATTTTTTATTTTAATAATAATATTTAATTTAAAAATATGAAAATATTAATTTACTTTTAATATTAATATTAATATAATAAATAAATGAGGAATAAAAATAAAATAAATTTTTTATATTTTTATAAAGAAAGCAAATGTCCTAAAATAGTCCACTGAATTTAGTTATTTGGCTGCATAGTATGGTTGGTCTTGAATGGAAAAGGCTTGGGATTTTTTTTATTTTTTAATTTAGATCATTCAAAAATAACTGAACCATTTTGAATGGTTCAAATTTCTTATTAATTTTTTTTAATACAAATTTTGGCCTTTTCCAACCTTACAAAGGCTAGGATTCCCGCGCAGTATGGTTGGCTGAATTGTAACTGAGATAATTAGAAGAAAAAATTTTCCAAAAAACTGAACTTTTAAAATAAATAATTGATTGATACAAGGATAGCTCTAACCTACCGTCCCAAACTACTACAGCATTTCATTTTTTTATTTTTTAATTATTTTTTTACTTTTTTTTTTATTTTTTAATATTAATAAATTATGATTTACATAATATATTTTTTAAAAAATTTTTTAAAACTTTTTACATTTTTTAAAAATATTTTTTATTTATGAATGAATAATATTATGAATGAATAATATATAAAAGATGTAAAAAATTTGAAAAAAATTTTAAAAAATTTTTAAAAAATTATATGACATATATACTAATTAATTAATATTAAAAAATAAAAAAAATTAAGTCAACAAATTAAAAAATAATATCTTTTTACATGAGGCCCCAAAAAAAAAGCTGTACTAGTGTTGCCCTTAATTTAATTTGTAGACTGCGATAATTAATACTCTAAATAAAAAAATTAATTTATCAATTCTTTTGTTGAATATTATAGAAGGAGGACTTAGCGTGGGCGTGTTTTGGTCCACGTGGTGAATTTGGAAGCAGCCATGGAAGCAAAGAAGATTCAATATTGGTTGGTTCTCTGACTCACGGAACTCAACGCTTGAAAAAAATTTAGGTAGATGTGATTTGATAAAAATAAATAAATCAATATACATAAATATATTAAAATTAAAATTTTTTTAAAACATGAAAAGTTTTTAAATAAATTAAGTTTCTAAAAAAATATAGATCATGGCAATCATAATATATATATACCATAAGATTGTCATGTTTAAATATTTTTATTACATCAGATTTATTTAAGAATTTTTTTAAAACATATACTTGATATATTTATTTATTTATTTATTTATAATTAATTAAGTATATTTGTCTTTTAAACATTAGATTAGAGTGTGTTTGAATGATATAATTTAAATTTTCATGAAATTTAAAATACATAAAATTAAATTGCATTACTACATTTACAACATAACAAGTTTAGATAATTAGTTCGAAATTATTTTTTCATATTTTTTAAATAATAAATTTTTTTATATCAACTCATGGGTTAACTTGGTCTCGGCTCTTGGAATTGTACTTTTTACAAGTGGAAAGAAAATTAAAGTTTCCATAAAAATTAAAAAAAATTAAATTTCTTAAAATGGGATTCATAAATTATATTTAATATATTTATATATTTATTTATGATTAGTTTGTTTTATCGTTTTTTATACACTAAGCATACTCTAAAATTTTTGTCAATTCCACTTTCTTACTTGAGTGATTCCTAAAATAGGAATGGCCTTTTAATGCTACTTTGAAAGGGTCTATATATAAATAAGTATTTAGTTGGGAAAAAAACAGAGTTAAGATGATTTTCCAAATGTGCATTAGTGTTAGTTTGAATTGAATGGGTGCTTTAAGAGCACTAGAATTTAGGACAAAAAAAGCAATGGTGGGCAATGGAATTGGAAGAAATGGAATGGTGGATTGGTGGGTGACTCACTTTTTGTCATACTTTTCAAACTCTGGAACTCTCTCTACCAAATAAATCTTTAAAAAATAATAATCATAACAAAACATTCATCATTAATTAATACAAATCTTGGATATAATATAACTTCTAGGAATAGGACATGAAGGGTTGTCTTTTATTGTTATCCTTGGTGGGCCACCTATCTCACAAATCTTCTTTAATTCCATGTCCTCTTCTATGTGTTTTGTCCATTTTAGGTCAGTAGGTAAAAAATAATTTTTAATGGTAAATTTTGCAATATACTTAAAATATGATTTCATCGTTAATTAAATAAAAATAATATATTTATCTAATGATAATATATAGTATCATAATATTGAGTGACACCATACATTAAGAGGCACGACATCACTTTTTTTTTTTAAAGGTTTTTAAAAACAAAAACTTTTTTTATTGTTTGTGCAACATAGTATAATATTTTTTATTATTTAGTGTATTATATGAAAAAAAAATTTGTTATTTAAATTTGAGATTATGATTGTCCCTAGACCAAGAGTTAGAATCGAAATTAAGTTTCAAAGTCATTCCTAAAGTCGAATCCTAGAGTTAAGATTGGGATTGGGCGTGACCGGGCCTTAAATTCAAGAGATAAGATTGAGACTAAGTTCAAAATTAAAGCTAAAATCTAATCTAAATGCTGAGTCAAGTTAAAAATAAAGCAAAATTGAAAATTATTAAGGAGTCAAAATTTTAATGTAATAAAATAAAAAAAAACTTCTTATTTTAAAAAATAAAAATATTTATCCACGATTTATTAAAATTTATTGACCAAAATTTCTTCTTAATTAAACAATTTAAAATAATTAAAAATTCACCTTCCATTAAAACAAAATACCTAAACATGTGTCCTATAATTTATTTTCCTAATTTAAAATGCAATACCAGGAAGACCTCATGGTTTTGATAAAGTTAATGAACTTCATTCAATCAAAAGCTACCCTTCCTTTAAGGAAGAGTGAAAAATAAATGTAGCTTAATAATGAAGTTTGTGCCAAAAGAAAGAAGATGATGATCCAAAGAAAGAAGGTGATGATCAAGAACTAAAAAAGCCTAAAAGAAGATATCAGAATAAAGTGAGCAGTTATTTGATTGATGGTTGAAGGAAGTTTCATGGTTTCAAACAGCATTTATTACTATGAATGTTTTAAAGTTGTCATGTTCCATCTGGTCAATTTAGGGTTAGACATCAAGTTTCCAGGTGGCATTCATTGTTTAACCATTACCAATTACAAGTGCAATAATTTTGTTGCATTTGTCCTTTCTAATCATAAAAGTTAAGGGCAGAATTATAGAAAATGATCTTCTAACAACCATTCCATTATCCAATTTGAAATTTTGGTTTTTTATAAAAGAAATTCATTGCTTCTTTCTTTTGCTAAAAGATTTTTGACAGAAAAGATTCTTTTAATATTTTTAGTTTAGATTTTACTTCAATTTTTTAAAGAAAACATTTTTAAAAAATAAGTAAAATAATTATTTTTATTTAAGCCAATTATTATTAGTTTACTATAACTTTTAAAAATCATACTTGATTTTAATTTAAGCCCATTTTAATTAAAAAATTATTCTTATTTTTAATTTTTATCTGTGATCATCATTTAATTAAAAGGGTTAAGTAAAAAATTTTAAATTAAGTTGAACTTATATGTGATTATAAATAATTTGACCAAATTCAAACTCAAATAAAAATTTTAAAAATAAACCGAATTTAAACCTAAGTTTAAATTAAAATTTTTTTAAATAAATTGAACTAGCCTAAGTATTTTTTTTTTTCATGAATTGTCTGACTCATGATAACATTACTATTATTATTATTATTATTAATATCCACTCTACTACTGTTATTACTTGTAATTGTTGCATTATTAACTATCATCTCATAAAAAAAGTTTATCATATAATTTAAACAAAACAAAATATTTTTAAATTTTTTAATGAAACAAAGAATAGGTTTTGCTATGGAAATAAATTTTTTATGAAAAAATTATAAACTAAAAGTTAGCCCAAAGGGACCAAACAGAATATCCCAATTGAGTCTGGTTACTCTGATCCTTATATGTAAATAAGTTAATTTCAGGGGCCTCTTGATTAACTCATGAAATTTTGGGGTCATGTAATGATTAGGACAGAGAATAATGAGGAGAATCATCCCAAGTAGCAGAGCAACATAGAATATTGGTGAGCGTCCAGAGCTTTCAATCTTGGAATGGCACTAGAATATTGAAAGATTTTATTTTAGATGATGATAATATATAAATTATATGTAATAAAAAAGTAAATTATAGGTAATTAAATTATTAATATAATTATTTAAAAATAATTATATTAAAATAATCACAAAAAAACACATACATATTAAAGATGAGTTTTGCATATGATATACTTATATATTTATTATGATTAATTTAGTTTATTTATTAAGAACTTCACTTCCAAATATTATATTAACCAATTGAAGGAAGTGACATATTTTTGTCACTTCTAGATTGCCATCAATCTTTTTTTAAACAGTAGTGAGTTATTGCAGATGAAGAAGCTAAATGGTGACGACATTGAGAGTTCATTGTTAATTGGGATGAAGTCTCACCTTCGTCAACATTTGCTTTCCCAATTGGCAATTCAGATCATTCTGGAATTGAATAATGAGAAACAGTTAGTGGGAAATTATATAAAATAGGAAACAGATTGAGCATAATGAAAACCCCATTATTCTCACCAATAGGCAAACTCAGATTGTGCTCACCATAGGATGCCATCCCCCTCCCAATCACAGTTTGAAAGAGAAATTCTTTGGTTTATAAAATTATAAATCAGGTCTACTTTAAAAAAAATATTAAAGAGTAATTCTTAGTTATACTTAGATTTACAACTCTCTTTTTTCAAACAAAAACAAATCATGAATAAATATGTAAACATTATAAACGAGATTTACAAAAAGTTATGTTTATTATAAGAGGTAAAAAGAATAGTTAATTATTATTGGATAAAAAATAAATAGTTAAGATTAAATACTTATTTAAAGTCACAGAGTAACACATGTATTTTTAATGAATGAAAAATATATTTTTAATAAGTGTTTTAATCTTAATAATTTATTTTTTATCCGATGATCATTAACTATTCTTCACACTTATCATAATAAACTAATTATTTCATATATATATATATATATATATATATATATATATGATTGGCTTGGTTATACAGTTTTTAAAAAACAATTTACTTAAGAATTTCTCATAGAAAAATAAGAAATTCTTAAATAGATATGATTTATAAAAGATATATAAATTATACTAATCATAAATATACACATAAATATGTTATAAATAGTATCCACTAAACTCACATTTAATATGTTTATGGGTATATTTACAATTCATATAATTTTAAAAAATGTATAGAATAAGCCTCCCAAAAAATTTCTCTAGAAAAGCAATCTCAACCAGAGACACATCATGGTGTGGAACCCACAATCCATTTGTGCTTAAGTCAAACAAAAACAAATAAGGCTTCTTTAATCTGACATTCTTTTATTCTTCCTTATCACACAAATCCCTTTCTTTAGGCAAAAGCCAATTAGACAAGATAAGAATTACCATCAGTGCTTGTCCTCGTTGTTTTAGAATATCAAAATCCACAAAGGGTTCATATTCCACTGCACAGCACTAACCATGGAAGAAATGGCAAGTAAAAATTTGGAGGGATGCAAATGAATGGTTCTCTTAGATGCTACTTGCTTTCAACTTTCCAATTTAACCGAGCATTGGATTCCGATAGACGGATAGAGTGGACGATCTGGAATTTTCTGGGATAAATATAACTTACCCTTCATAGGAGGGATGACTTAGATAAAGTTATGACCCTAAAGAACCCAAGACACTGTGATAATCTGTTCTAATATACTATGTAACCACCAAAAACAGAGGAAATGGCATCCCGTGTTTGAATACTACATATATTTATTACTTATTATTCTTGTTGTGGCAGAGCTTTATGGCTAGTCTTGTCCAATCTAATGATATTCTTAAAATTATAATAAAATTATTCATGAATTTTTTTTATAATTTAAAATTTTTATGTTGAAATAATTATTGACATAATATTAGAGTCTTTATAATCAAATGATTAAGAGTTCAATTCTTACTGTTCTCACTTTTTATAATTAAATTGTTCAGATTTCAAATCTAAAAATAACTTTTATGCGAGAAAATATGTTAGATATTATAATAAAAAACCTTTTCTTAATGCCTTAAACTTTGGTTGAAATAAGTAACAGTTATTCAGTAAACTTCGATTTCAAAACAGAAATAACTAAGTAAGCATCAATGGAATACATTCCAATTCCATAGATAAATTTCGAAGGGTTGACACTTGATAGTGTCCACGAAAACAACCATTGGAGCAGCAAAGAGTAGCGGAGTTATCCAATTTTTTGTCACAAAGAGCTTAAAATCCTAATGATTTTGTATGGGAATTGCATATATTCTCTTTCTATGGTGGCCAAACAGGTCTCATCTCATGGGCCCAGAAATGCAATGTCATTTTTTGGTAAGGTTATTAAATCAACGTAGTTGAAATTTGAAGCACTTTAAATTTGTGGAGGCAAGACCATGGGCCACGGCCAAACCATTCTGTTGCTCAATATTAGTGGGTTGCTTCACATATGAAACAATTCTGCTCTGAATTCAGTGCCTCACATGATAATGTCCTGAGTGCCAGAAACAGAGTCAAGGCTGAGATTATTTTTGTGTGATATAAGAACTCAAGATCACTTAAAGTTGCTACTTGGAGGGATTTTTACACAAAAGAAATTATAATATGGATTCAATTATACTCACTATTTTACAATTCATTTGATAAAACCAATTTGTAAATTATAAGACACAAATAAAACTGTTAAGAAGTGAGTTGAAGAGAATCACTATTAAGTAATGACTTGTACAAACCACAACACTTTCACAATTCTTACCATAGAGATGTTTCTTGCACACCACTTGGAATCGCACTATTTCACTAAGATGAATTTAGACCCCCTGAAGATCTTGGATAGGAAATGCACTATTTACACTCTATGGTAGTAGATGGATTTGGATCATTTTAAGTTATAAGGGATAAATTTACGAGAAAGATAGAGAAGAGACAATTTAGGGGCTGTTTGTTTGGACTTACCAGAGAAGGAGTTTTCTTCTTTTCTTGTAGGAAGAATGACTTTTTTTTAAGGAAAAGTTGTTTTATGTTTGGATGCAATAATTTAAAAGGACTTTTGAAGTAGGATGAACAATTTTAGAAATGAAGGTTTCTCTCTCTTCTTATTTTTTTTCTTATCAGCAAAAGTTAAAAATTTTAACTTCTCCTATAAGGAAGTTTTCTCCATTTTCATTAATTTATCTGTTTTTTATAAGTCCAAACAAACATGTACATTTTTATCAGAATGACTTATTTTTTAAAAATAAGTAACTTATTTTCAAAATAAGCTCAAACAAAGACATTAGTAAAGCCCACTTAATTCATGTGAAACCCACTCAACTATCTCTTCTCTCTATCACTCTCATAAATTTCCTCCCTAAAGTTTTTAAATCCAAATCCGTTGTTCGCCCACTTGATTCAGGTGAAGCCTATCTCTTCTCTCTATCTCTCTCGTAAATTCACTCCCTAAAGTTTCTAAATCCAAATGCATTGTAGATTTTGAATTGTGCAGAGTTGAGTGTAGAAACACACACAATTTAAAATCTGTCACTCTAATACACAAGTGGAAATTGTGTATGGGAGTAGTGTGTAGGTAAGATGGACTCTTGCTGATTCAGGGTAATTGGCCTTGAAAGCACTTTTCCATTTGGAGACAAGAATCTAGGCCACAGTCAAAAAGGACATCTCTTTGAAGTCTATTCTGCTGCTCAATGCGTTGCTTCTATTCAAATTAAGAAATTATCCAAACAAGACGGAATTGAGCTCCTCAAGGGAAAATGTCAAGTGGGATATAAAAGAGTCAGGTTGTGCAGCCAAGTAACACCCACTGTCATCAGTGGTAAACGGGTCACTAATAATTTTTCTTCTTTTTGGCTGTCATATGTAATTTACTTCAGATAAGGTAATACTTGGACTGGAATATTAATATATTATAGCGCTCCACAGGTAAAATAACAAAACTTATATAATTTTCCATTATTATTTTCTGCTAATCATAGACTAAATTCACTTTTTAGTCTATGAATTTACAAGCTATCTTAGCTTTAGTCCTTAGATTTTTACAAGTGTAAGAGTTAGTCCTCGAATATTTAAATTGATTACATGTTAGTCCTTCACATGTGCAACTTCAGAGACTAATGAAAATTTAGAGACTAAAGCTAAATTAAATTGTAAGGATCAGAAAGTAAATTTAGACTTAAACTCTTACTAATTATATAAACAAGAATAAGCAGTTAAGTGCGCACCATAAGATGACATCCCAGATAAATACATTGTTCTTGTACAAAATTTCATGCGTTTCTTTATCTCAAAAATGGGATGTATCCTGATATACAATGCATGCTATAAAGACAGAGACATTGGTTGAAGAGAAGCAACCTTCTTGTAGCGGACCTTTTCTATCTGTCTGCAACTTAACAAGGATTTCAGACTGATCAAATCATAATATTTGAGGACTTGCGTCAGCATTCTTTTTGCTAGTCTTCTATATTCTTCATGTATTCCTTCGATAGTTTGGTTTCCATTATCAACTGTTGTTCTTTGAGGAGAGAGTAACCTGACTCAAGCAAAGCCTCGACTGTTTGCTATACAATGACATGCAAAACCAGTCAGTTTTCACTTGGAATTCAAATTTCAGAGAACAAATCAATATGGCAAAAGGAAAGAAAAGAAGGTCAAGCAGATAAGTCAAGTATGCTTCCCAAACATCAATTTTGTACTGGATAGTATCTACCCTATGTCAATTTCAAGTGTATATTTGCAGTGTCTCAAATATTAGAAGTACGACTCCAGATGTTTACGTTTAACGTAAAAGAGAACACCCAAATATTGACAAGTGAAGAAATTGATCTAAAAGAGAGTGAGTATTTTATACATTGTGAATGTATGAAAACATTACTAAAAGTGAAAGACCTCATAGTAAGTGCGAAAGAATATTACTAATGGTTAAAATCTCATATGAACACATGGCTAAATTACAAATAACCCTTCAACTTTGATTCTCTAGCAAATAACCCTTGTGGTTTCAAAATTTACAATTAGGATTTTTCTTGCATGGGCTGAGTCTACATAGACCCAACCAAACAATGGGTGCCACATCATGTGTGGGGCCCACCAAAATCATATGTGGCACTCATTAATTGGCTGGGTCTATGTAGACCCAGCTCATGCAAGAATCTCTCTGCTAGAAAATCCATGGACCTTTTTTTTTTCTGTTTAAATCTTGCTCGAATCATTTCATGTTCAATTATAATTTTCAACTGATAATTGAACTGAAGTAACAATTCATCAATAATTTGATCAAAAACTAATTTCCATAATCTTGACTAGCATAACAGGGTAAAAACAGGAAAATAGGGTTGATTAATTTACCTCTGGAGGAGTAAATACAGGAAGGCTGTTGTCCTTTCTTCTCTTGAAAAGTTTGTTTCCAAAATTTTCAACCCCTCCAATATCATCAATCCACTAAAATGAAAAAGTAAACCCACCACAAAATTATGTCTGTCATTAACAAAAATCTTTATGGAAAATTTAAAAGTTCGACATCTCTGAACTTGCACTTCGAGCTCTCATATATGAACTGCAGGAACACGTAATGGCAGTTGTCACGATAACTCCATAACTTACTACATAAAGGAGGGAAGACTGAAAAGGCAAGTCTAGTGGCGATGATTTGTCTGTGCAATTAACTTTGATTGTTTTTTCTAAATCCCAATAGGATTTTGAGCACATTATTATTTACTACTTAGGAGTTCATCTTGAAGTATCTTTTTCCTCATGAAGTCTCCTGTAATAATTATTTTACATTCTATGGTGAGAATAGGGTGTGCCCGCAGGATTTAGAGAAGTTTCTCTTTATAAGGTTCAAAGGTTTTGGACCAAGAAAGGAGGGTAAAATATTGTGGCAATGTGTGATCTTTGCTGTAATTTGGAATATTTAGTTGGAACAGAGTGCACATATTTCACGGGTGTATCTTTGTCTTTAGATGCTTTATGGGACAGAATTACTTTCTCTGCATCTCTTTGGTGCATGGTTAATGGCTTATTTAAGGGAGTGTCTCTTCAGGATAAGCAAAGGGAATGGGGAGCTTTGCTGCAATTTTAAATTTCTTTCCTTTTTTTCCGTTCAATGTATGTTTTCAGATCTTTTATATTAGGAGGATACCTATCCTCCTTTATTGTATCTTTCTTCTTTCTTAATATAATTTCTTTTTTATCAAAAGATAATAATTATTTTCTACAGTGCACAACTGACCAAATTCAGCAGTCACATAGTAAAAAACTCACCTACCATTTATATTTAATGAAATAATATGCAAGGTAATGGAAAATTATAATTTTGCCACCTAAGAATGAAAACAGTCAGATAGAGATCACTAAGTTCTTCTCAATGTAAACTTTAGCTTCTTTGTACCTTTAAAATCGATCTGTCATATGTGCGGGACCCAAGAGCTCCATAAAAATCCAAAGCTGTCAATAGCCAAATCAACAATAGAACTGGTCAATCAGAGATGCCGCCATAGTTTTATCTTCAGTACACATTTGGCAAGTGAAGAAAGTAAGACACTTCAGATGAAGAAAAAATTTTACAATAGTATCTGCATGTAAGGAAAGTAAACAACAAAACAGATAAGGAACACTACTAGTGATGTAAATGAAAAATTGATATACCTTGATTAGGAAAAATGTCCACAATTCTTACAACTTCATCCTTAGATATGCCATCTTTCTCATACATTCTGTGAACAATATTCACAATATCTTCACGGTTAGGTTGCCTGTTCCACATTCACAGACTATATTTCAGAGAAGAGTGACATGGTTCACCTAACTTCACATGATAAGGTATTTTTAAGGACATTAAATATGCGATGTGACATATGATATGAAGCAACCTAGAAATTTTAGACAATGGAGCACAGCTCCAATGTAATCTACAATATATGCATAAATGTTTTATAATGCATATAGACACAATTCATATGTTAAGAAAGTCATATAATGTCACATAAATATTTAGAACATAAACCATAGTAATTTATAGTGATATATTTTTCATTTAAAGATATAAAAATGCACCTTAAACATTTCAAAGAAAAACCAAAAATTATCTATTAGTGTTTGTAACATGCATTAAATAAGCAAGACAGAGGATGTTGTTCTAACAAGTGTCCAACATGCTTTTCTTCAATAGCCAGATACCTAATGGATTGTTGTAGTTACCATGCGGTATAAGAGGGAGCATAAATTGCATAATAGTGTACCTAGGACCTTGTATCTAAACATGCACTCTGAGAAAACTACCTCAAATAAAAACAGATGGGAAGTTCAATAACCCTAGAGGAAGGCCACCATACCAGTAAAACTTGTCCATCCTTCCATCGCGTATCAGTGGAGCATAAATAGTAGAAAAATCATTCCCTGTTACAATTATTGGAATTCTGTTTGTGACATCTGATTCTCGCCAATTTTGGCCAACACTTACTCTAGTAGGATTGTCTGATAGATTCATAAGAGTGCCAACAACAATTTGATTGTTGACAGTCATTTGAGTATTACCTAAATGAAAACAGAAAATTTATGGTTAGTGAGGAGTTAACCAAATAACTGCAAAACTAGAACATGCAAAAGATATAAAAACGTATGAACACACAAGAAGAGTAATGAAAATAAAAATGTAAGGGATCTCTGTATTTCATTTCTGCAGTCTAGATCATATAGTAGCTCACCAAATCTACCAAGGCCGGCATCAATATCATTGATCATCAAACAGCTCATTTTTCCCTGAATCAGGCAGAAAACAGTGCTAGAGTATATCAGCTGATTAAAGAATTGCAATAACATTTGCCAACCAATAAGGATTGCAGCTAGCTGTCAAACATATATAAATAATTTACACTATTTTAGCCAATGAGAACCTGATGTTTGGATGACTCTTGAAGTTGCCAAGTAGGCCGGAAAATTATGCCATGTTGAAGAAGTTAAATTTCTGTTAGGAAGTTTTATCTTTTATGCTATCCTTTCTATTAAGAAGTTTATCTTTTATGTTATCCTTTCCATTAGGAAGTTTATCTTTTATGCTATCTTTTTATGCTTATCTGCTGTAGCAGATTTTTCTATAGATTAGTTTCATATTGGTGTATAAATAACTTGCCTAGCAATGAATAAATATATCAGAAGTTCTCAATCTTTTTCCAAGTTCTTGTTCTGTTTACTTTACTTGTTAGGTTTTGTCCAAACAAACCAACAGAACCTCTTAATACTCCATGGAAGAGACTTAGAAGGTGAACACTGGGCACATCAGCCTTCAGCATGTCATAACTTAGTGTTTTTACACAGCAACAGTCCATTTAAAGATGCAGCATAGGTGGGTGCTAGTCTACTAATGATAAAAAGAAGTAGAGATTTATCTTTCCATTCTTCGTAAATTACTTATATTGATAGTAGATACGAATTAATACATCATTAAGCACATATCATATGCAAGAGATGGATCAGAAAAAGTGAGGGACCACATAGGTGGTAGGAGGGTGCGAAATAAACAAAAAGCAGAGAAAAACATATAATACTCAAGCAAATCTTTAGGTGTCCAGTGTCAGAAGCCCTATTACTGTAAACTTGAAGCACTAACATAACTTTATTCAATTATATATGACATTTCTGGTACACGCATTATTTTCTGTATACAGCATAAGGAAGGTGGTGTCAATTAACTGAATTAAGTTGGATTTGGAAATATTTATGCTTAACCTTGAACTTGTTTTGATGTTTTCTTTTCAGACACATTTTTTTGTTCTTTGCGGTCTCTTCATAGATGGAACCTTATTGCAGCAGGATTCCATTATACATTAAATAAAGAAGAAAAAATCATAATGTTCAACTTCTTTTAGTAAGATAAGGGAATATTTTTTATATTTTCTATTCCAAAGCACATGTGTGCAATTTATCACATAAATAAAGTAACACTTTAACTTCCAAACCAAGACATACATAAATTAAGAATGAAAACGTTAAAGCTCCTAACTTGATTCTGGACCACTTGAGATGCTGTTCTATAGCGCTCACGAATCAATTTTCCTGGCTCTCCTGTACATGGAAATTAGTAGCATGATGTAATGTGATCAGTTATACAGGATGCAGTGCTTTATGACATATCTCTTTTGTTATAGAAAAGAGTATATCTATGTATGCAGATACATAGGAGTCAAGATTAAAAGAAACTGCAGAGATGTACATAACTGGTCACATTCTAAAATTGGTAAGTACTCATCAGAAAATTGAACAATGAAAACAGATTCTGAATAGTTCCATTAACCATTTTCCATATAGTTGACTTTTGAGATATAATTATCATCCGCATGTTAGTAGATCATTATCAATAGACATTCCCTTGTTCCTCTTTCTCCATTACTTTTTGATTGCCCTGAAAGAACAACATTCATGGAAGGAATCCAATTCCAACTTACCAGCTCTCTCTGACTCTAATTCCCCAGCAGACATTATTACAGGTTCAATTCCCATGGCCTGAAATGTGAGTTCTGTTTGAAATGATTTCCCCTGCCCTTTCCCTCCCCAAATACCTGAAAAAAAGTGCAATCAAAGGTGAATTTTTAAACAGACTACATGAAAATGTACCCATATATATTCAGATTATACTTAAGGTATCCTTGTGTAGTGTGTTTCACTTTTTTGGCCAGATGAAATTTGAAAGTTATTAATTGTGATTTGATATTAAACTAAAAATAATCAGGGTAGAGATTTTCAGTGTCAATATAACATCACATTTTACGAGATAGATTAATTTTTAATAACCATTACAGGCATCAGCAACCATGAAAATACAAATTCATCCAGAAAAATCTCACATTTATCCCTAATCATTATTCTTTTACTTTCTTCAGAGTTTTACACAAGCTAAAAGGAAAATTAATTTGTAGTTTAGTTTATACCTAGGATCAAAGGAACTTTAGTATTGAGGAGATGAGCGATGTAGTTCTTCACAATGTGGCATACTGCATTCACAGAAAACATTTACAACAATGTGCATTTATAAGTAGCATTTCAATTCAAGAATTTCGTCACAAAGACATGAATCACAGGATAGAAGTATGGCATTTATATCACTTTAAATAGTTGTAACCGCATTAACTACCTACTTGGTAATATAACCATTAGCAACCAACGAACAATATGACTTATAATTGATAGAGAATGCATTTAGTACAAGAATGTGACTAATATTACAACCACTTATATAACATGGAAAAATAAATCACTTATACCAAGCCCTCTACTGCTTGAAAATGATTCATCACAATTTCTTCACATCGACCCAGTTTCAGAGAACTTACCAACTTTGTCCTGTCAAAAGAAAATCAATAGAACTTGAAAAATTAAATAGCGTGCAACAAGAAAGACTAAGTTTACATGATTATAACAGTGGGGTAAAGAACTTGAAGAAAACTAAAGAAACGATCTTCTGATCACCGCAGATAGCAGTCAACCAAGTGAAGCAATGACTGTCACTTTAGTTCTCTTTTCCTTTCTCTTTAAGAAAAGCAACATGAAAGCCTCAAACAAGCAACAAATTAATGCCCATGTAACGCAGGGATATAAAGTGCATTTCAGTTCTTCAAGGTAACACTTGTAAAGGAATTTGGATGCAAATGCACAACAGTCTACCTAAGAAGGATAGTATGATTTCTAAGTATGAAAAGCTTGCAACCTAGCTGAAATCCCTAAATTACCCAAATGCAGAACGAAAGCCACCCTCATCCACTAGTAGCCTCAAGCACATAGCACGGCCCCAAAATAAACTAGACCAAACTGTTCTTTAATGGGGACCTTAAGCTGAGACCGGCAAGTCGCATAACATCTCTCTAGTGTGTAAAAAAGGTACTACTTTATCTCATGTAACATCAACTCAGTTAAAAAACTAAAATTTTATCAAACATTTTAAGAAATGAACCATTGTTATTTAATTTAAATTTGCAAGAAATGGACAGTATCGGAAGGGTCAACTACTTACCATGAAGACGGGAGCTATGTAATAATCCCCTTGAAGGTATTCAAACGATCTTGTCACTTTCTGACGATAATCAAACACAATGTCCGCTACAAAAAATAAAACAAAACAAAAAAAGAAGAAGAAAGAAAGAAAGAAAATTAAAGCAATGAAAGTATATATTTTAGGAAGTTCACAGAGAAAAAATAAGAGAAGTTACAATCTTTCCCGAGAAAATTTCCGGCGAAAAGGTCATCGATGATGCCAGCCTTCTGGCCAACAGCTATGTTCATGTTATCAGCCTCTTTGCCCAGCCTATAGAGATAGTCTCTGCCTTCGGCGTCTTTGGCTTCCCACGACGACTGATTGGAGAGCCTTTTCTTGTTAGCCTCGTCTCCGTTATTTTGATTAGCGCAGCGAACAGAGAATGGGGATGAAGCAAAATTGGTGAAAGCAGGGTATGAGACCTTGAAAAGCGAGAAAGGTGAGAGCTTTGAGAAGTGAGAGGCAGAGCAAGAGATGGGAGCCATTGCAGGAGAGCTTTTGGGTATGGCCGTATGGGGATATTGGCTTTCTGCTTTGGTAGTCCACAGTTCGTATGGACCGTTGGGCGCCACAAACTGACACATGCTAATGCTATTTCATCCAATAACTATATTAATGGATCTCGGTCCCTATATATTCAAATAATTTGCTTCCATTCTATTTATCCCAAAAAAAATATAACTATAGGATTGACTACTTCTCTTTTGTCATTTATTTATCTTCTTGCCCAATAATACAGCATATAATTGAGAATATGTTCAATATGTCTAATATAGAACATATAATAATAAGAAAAATTTTAAACTACATCCCCTATCCTATTCCCTTCTCATGCCACCCTCAACTTTAACAGTGTCGATTTGTTATATTTTGTATTTTTTATCTTGATTTTTTTTTACTTTTTAACATTAATTAAGTATTTGTTATGTCATATATTTTTTTGAAAATTTTTTGAAATGTTTTTATATTTTTTTAAAATTTTTATACTTATGAATGAATAGTGTCAAAAAATTTATAGGTAAATAGTATAAAAAGAATATAAAATATTCTTTAAAATATTTAAAAACATTTTAAAAAATTCTCAAAAAATTATATGGCCTAAATAATAATTAATTAACATTAAAAAATAAAAAAAATCGAGACAAAAAATTAAAAAAATATCAAATTTAATTGCCGAAAGCTATGGTGCAGCCACATTTTTGGGCTGCACCATAGCATCTCCCTAATAATAAAAGTGATTTCTAAGCTACATAATATATTTAAATGTAACATCAGTTGAATATACTTATATTTCTTATAAATATTAGATTAAATAAGGATGATTACTTGATAGAGCTGGCAAATGGGCTGGCCCAGCCCAGCCCGGCCCAGCCCGTCGGGCTGGCGGAAAGTTCGGGCTGGGCTGGGCCAGCCCGGTTTTACTTCGGGCTGGCAAGTTAGTAGCCCAGCCCAGCCCAATGCTAGCCCATCGGGCTTCGGGCTAGCCCATCGGGCTTTGGTCCAGCCCAATTCTAAATCATATTCATGTTCATAATAAGCAAAATTTAGTAATTATCAAGCTTCCACAGCAAAGTCAATGATTTATGTGTTCCTTACCACTATATCAATTACCAATGTGCTTTCTAAATTTCAAAATTCTAATGTTGAAGAAGAGAGCAAAACAACATGAAATACATAGCTAATATAATTATACAAATCACAACAATGGCAAAAAAAAAAATACAAAGAACAATTCAAATTATGGTACAAAAGAAGACATCAAAGTGGAGGAAGAGAGCAAAACAACA
>JASKGM010000005.1:16322659-16352035 GCA_034509205.1 Ceratonia siliqua
TGATGAGCTGTTCATCGTCGATAGGCTGAAGGAGCTGATCAAGTACAAAGGGTTTCAGGTGGCCCCAGCTGAACTGGAAGCCCTCCTTCTCTCTCATCCTCACATCTCTGATGCCGCCGTGGTCCCGTAAGTACCGTCTTTTAAATGGACGTGCATGATTGCATGGAATCGCAGCTCAGGTGATTTAAAATTAATTTTCCTTTTTTTTTTTAAATAATTTGCAGGATGAAGAATGAAGCAACTGGAGAGGTGCCCGTTGCATTTGTAGTGAGATCAAACGGTCATACAGACACCACCGAGGATGAAATTAAGCAGTTCATATCAAAACAGGTAAATTTTTATTGTGTAAATTACTTTTCTCTGGCTCATATATAACACGCGTAATATTTTATTTATTTATGAAAGATTAAGAGTGTGTAAAAATATATAACGTAATAATATTGGCTACAGGTGGTGTTTTACAAGAGAATAAACAGGGTATTCTTCATTGAAGCGATTCCAAAGTCACCATCAGGAAAAATCTTACGAAAGGATCTAAGAGCGAAACTGGCTGCTGCTGCTGTTCCTGTTCCAAACTGAAGGGCAAAGGCAAAGGCAAAGGCAAAGGCAAAGGGTTTACTAGATTTGTATTGTTGGTTATAGCCATGCATAAGTTTATATGTGTGATTATTCCTATTTTAAATCAGAACCAGGCTTTGTCTATAGATCAACAACTTTCAGCTTCCGCTATATAAAAATATAATATTTTCTTGACCAAAATAATACACATATGTCCTTGGTTATTGTTTTTGTCATTTTGGGATTGGAAGTTTGACCAGTTGGGAACCTCCATCTTCCATAAACTGGATTGTAATTTGTGTGAATTACAAATGAGTAAAAGAAGTGGGGATTGTGAACTGGAGAAGTAGGAATCGTGCTAATGATTGAGGGTAAGACAAATGAGATAGTGGACTTGCTACTATTTATTGGACTATATGTTGATAAAGAGGGCTGCTGGACATTTGCTCTTTACTGGACTTATGTGACTGCAGATAAGAGGAGGGAATGAGATGGGATCAAACGGGGATTTATATTGTGGGTTACATTTGAAAGTCAATTAGTGAAACTTGGAATCATTCCCAGTAACAATTATTTTTGTCTTCTCAATTTGATTCGCATCATTTTCCATCCTATTCCGTATAATTTTTTTTTTAAAATTATATTTAAATGTACAGATGTATTTTTTTATTTTTTAATTATTTGTTTGTATGTTTTAATTTTGTTGTTTTTTTTTACATTTTTTAATTAAATTTTACATTTTTATATATTTTTAAAGAATTGTTTTTTTTGAATTTTTTGATTTTTTTAAAAATAAATTATAAAAAATTAAGAAAAATCCAGATATATCAATACATTTAAATGTAAGTTAATAAATACTATTTTCAATTCACTAAATTATTGTTTTTTACATATCAATTTGTTTCTCATATACGAATTTCATGAACAAAATAATCATGTTGTTAAATTATGTCAATGATTAAGTATATATTTAGCTAAACTACACTAATATATTTATTAATAGAATAATTATTTTACTAACAAAATACATATTAAATAATTAAATTTAAATTTTAAAAGTCTTTTAAGATCAAAGTAGTAATTTATTCTTTTCAATTCTTTGAAACTAAAACTTTTAAGATTTGGTTTCAAATTTATTAAGACATTAAAAAAAATTCATAAAACATCACTTTAAAAAATAATATTTATAAAAGCATATGAATAAATAATCTCTAATGATTATGCTCTAGGCAACGAATATTTAGACCATAAAAAAAGAGGATATTTGGGTGTGGTCTAAACTAAAATATATTATGTTTAGGAGATAGACCATCAGATCAAATAGTAATCTTATATTATTTTTTTAATTTTTAAATAATTATTTTTATTTAAAAAATAAATGGACATACACGTTACATGTGTGTGACCGTGTGAATGTCATCTTTATCATATTTCATATTTAATTTATGATTGTTTGATCTAATCTACTAAGAATTTCTCTTTATTTTATTCTTTTATTAAGTGAAGCTCCCCTTTAACTGGGAGATTAGCAGAGAAAATGATGATGGAAGCCTGTTATGTCTAAATAATAGGAGAAATTATTTGATAGACTTAGTTTACACCTTTTTTAAATCAAAATAATTATAAAAATACATATAAATATATTAAAAACAAAATTCATTGAGATTCACCTCTAAATATTTACATGTGCATTAATTAAGCGGTTGCATAGGGTTGCAGAGCTACGGTTACCCTTATTTTTTATATTTTCTTATTTTTTAAAATTAATGGGGTGTTTCCTATATCATCTTTTTAAAATCTTTTTGAAATTTTTTTATATATTTTTTTAAATTTTTTACTTAAAAAAATATAAATATTGTAAACACTAAACTTTGTCCAGGTATTTTTTTAAAAAATTGAAAATTAAAAAAATCATCATCATTAAATTTTTGAGAGATTAAAAAATTTTTTTTAAAAAAATAAATATAAAATAAAAATAACAAAAAAAAAAAGGTGAGCCTAGGTCCATCTTTCTGAAGCCCAAAAGAACTGATCCAACTCACCAGCCCATATCCATAACCCTTACTCGGATCCAACTCAATAACCCAGATCCCTGAAACCCATTTCCCCAATTCGTCTCTGCACACTCACCCTCGTACCTCTGTCTCTCTGCCCCTTCACCCTCTGAACCCGTACCTCTTCTCATCCCTCTGCACTTTCCCTTCCCCTTTCTCCTCTCAGCAACGCTGGTCCCCCCTCCCTTTCTCTTTGTCCACCCCACGCCTCTGCTCGCCTTACCTCTTGCCTCCCTGCCTCGCGCCGCTGCGAACGCATCAACAGTTCCATGCGCGACAAAGAGGAGGCGGGTTGCCTCTGATTCCATTGGGTTCTTCCTCTGATAGCGGGATTCCTGCAGAAAGGGAGGATTCGGTCTCATCCCACATGGATAGAAGCAGAAAACCGAGAAGATAAAAGGGAGAAAAAGGGACTGAGAGAGGGAGATGAGGGGAAGCTCGACGAAAGAGAAGAAGGGGACCAGAGGGGATGACCACAGAATCAGAGAGAGCGAGTTAGAGAGGAAGCAGAAAATCACCGAGATCGCAAGATTAGGAGAAGAGGGGAGCGCGTTGTAGAATTCTTCAAGGAAAGGAACAACTTCGTGACTCCAGATCATTCAGAAAAGTATATCGTTTTGGATTCTGGTACCTGGATGATATTTCGATTCCTATGCTATAAGATAGAGGGTTTGTAAATGGGGATTTTCGGGGTCTGTTTCAAACTCCATGTGTTCGTATTGCGATTTTGGAAATCTTACAAATCCGCTTTTGCCATTGTAATGCTGTTTTGGGATTCATCTATGTAAAAACATTAATTCCAAATTAATTCTGGCTGCTGGTATGTTAACTTGATAATTTGAAGGTAAATCATAGTTGCTAATGCAGAACTGATGCTGGTTTCTGAGTTCAGAGTATGATGTTTTGAACCTAAGTCTTATTTCCAGAATTTGTTAACACTTTGGGTGAAATGCTTGAAATCAGAATTCCACGATTGACTCCATTTTCCCTTTTCTAATTAAGTTTGATCCCTGGATGTGTAAACATACTGATTCAAGCTTTAAATCACGCCCATTCTTCAAAATGTTGGTCTCCTATTGGTTTTAGAATCACAATAATTTTGGCTGGAGTTATGCTCAGTTAAGGTCCCAAAATTTGCAAGTAAAAAGGGGGTATGCTGAGTCTGAATGGTCTAAGGTGAAAACTAGTAATTTGAATTTGATTCTGATGCTATTCTAATCCAAGAGTTAAATATAATTCACTGGGCTATGTTTTTTTGCTTCTTGATCCAATTCAGTGCTATTTAAATTACTGTTTGAAAATAGGGATAAAAGATAGTTCATGGCCATACCTCTGGTTTTAGAAAGCATATATATATAGTCAGGTTTGGGCCGGGTCATATTGTTTTCAAGGTTAGGTAAAAGTTTGAATCTTGTTATGCATTGAGAGGCGTTAAATATTGATGGGCACTTTATAGTTGACGGACTCAAGGCTCTCATTATCAGATTAGTAAGGCTTGGAGGCTTAATTTAATAGGGGCTCTCAAAATATTAAATTAAGTACTAAATCAAAAAGATTTCAAGACTCAATAGAATTATTTTTAAAAAGAGGCCCAAAGCCCATTTATCTCTAAAAAAGCTTCAAAGGCTTAAATGAAGAATTACAAAATATATTAATTTTTCTTGTAAATAACCCTCAAATTAAAATAAAGCACTCTCAGAAAACTGTTTTCTAATTCCATGTTTTTTTGAAGATTACAGTCCGCCCTTATACTTGTAAGAATTATGTTTTTGACCTCCAATCATTTAGTAATTGCATTTTAGCCCCCATAATTTGAAGAATTACACTTTGACCCCATACTCTCAAAAATTATAATTTGACCCCTATAATTTCAAAAATTTACATTTTAACCCCAATTTCCTAAATGTTACATTTTTTTCAAATCTCTTTATCGTTTCATTACTTTTATAAATCTCATAGACTCAATGTTTAATGAACTTTCAGTAGGAGTTTATCTTCTCTGAAGTTCAGTTTTTCATGGACTTCCAGTGAAATATCATTTTCTCAAAGTCTTGATTTTCATAGACATTTAGTAGAGACATGTTCTCTCCAATGTCCTAATTCACTGTCTAAGCTTTAAGTGAAAAATTTATTTCCCCTAAATGTCCTATTGCCTTTTTGTTTAATCAACTTTACAAAACTATTCCGAACTACGTTGACCTTAATCCCTTTTGGGGTACGTAGGCACTTACTTGGTAAGACAGGTCTAATTATTTATTTTTTCATCTTTGTCCGTTATTATTTTATTAATAAAAATGGATAATTTAAATACAGTAAAATTATTAAGTACAAACAATTTAGGGTAACCGTCCTTAGGGATGGACGTTGTAGGGTGTCTAATACCTTCCCTACGTGTAATTAGACTCCCGAACCCTTCATTTGGTTCTAAGGGCCAGTTCTTCTTTCTTCTTTTAGGATCTCAATTATCCTTCTAATTAATTAGTGGCGACTCTCATTTTATTTGTGTTTTCCCTTATGTTCCCCAAAATCATAAAATAATGGCTTTTTCACCGGCCGTCACGTTATGACAAGTATAAAAATTACTGTTGAATAAACAATACCAAAGTGAAAAAATCTCAAAAATATTTAAAAATATTTCAACAATATATATAACATAGAAACACATGATTAATTTCAAAAAATAATAAAAAAATAAAACCAAAAAAGTATAAAAAGTAAGAGAAATGCAATCCTACAACCACGCATCCCTCTTATAATTAACATAATTTATATATCTTTTATAAATTAAGTGTATATAAAAATCTGTCTAATAATGAATCATGTTCCTCTTGTGCTGAAAACTCCATTCTTCCTCACAAGTTGACGAATTTAGGGAAAATATGAATGAGTTGACAAGTTGTGAGCTGTAGATTCCTCCTTCAAACATTTCGTGCTGCCTAGTCATAATTACGGCTTTCCCTTTTAATTTACTCATCAAATACGCACGTTTCATTCATTCCCTAATTTGGGAATTCTGCACACATAAGATTGACCACACTTTTACAACTTAATCATTTAAAATATGTCTACTAAACTTATTTGATTGGTTTGAAATGGTTCGACTAAGTCAAACTAAATCATTGAATGTCAGTTTGATTTGAGTTAATTAATCAATTTTAGTCTTCTTTATTTTTTCTTAATTTAAGCTCAATTAGTTTGAATTATAATTAATTGTTTGATTTTATAAAATTTATTCTTTTTTAAAGCTCTATAATTTATAAAATATTTAATAAAAAACAAACAAATCTTATAAATATATATGAAAAATTATAAATTATACTGTTAAAAAAAGAAAAATACTATCCTACCACCCCATCAATATTTTTCATTTTTACTTTTTGTAGTTTTTAAGTTTTTTTTTAAATTTTTTTCTTTTTAAAAATAATTAAGTATTTTTTATCTTATATATATTTTTTAGAATTTTTTAAAACGTTTTTAATTTTTTTACATTTATATTACTATTCATATATAATTTTTTTTACTATTCATTTATAACTTAAAAAATTTTATAAAAAATACAAAAACATTTTAAAAAATTTTGAAACAAATTCATGATATAAAAATATTTAATTACTTTTAAAAAGTAAAAAAAATTTTAAAAAAAACTTAATAAATATAAAAATAAATAAATAAAACTCTCTACCGCCCACCAAGGTGGGCGGTAGAGTAGTGCCCACCAAAAAAAATCAGACTGAATCAACTAGTCAAACTATTCAAATTGAAAATTACTTTGTGCATATCCTCATAATTGATTAACAAAAAAACTTATAAATCCATTAAAAAATCTTAAAAACTATTTAAAATCAGCTAAAAAATAAAGAACCGAACTATTTCAAATTACTTTTTTTTACTGACATCATTTTTACATTTTTTTACAAATTTTTAAATTTAAAATAATATCATTTTGATTATTTTTAATATAAATAAATATAATACATATACTCTACATCATTCTATACTTATTTTTTTTATATTTAAGTGATTTACTTGTATTAATATGTAAATTATTAAATTTTAATATTGTATTATATAATACAAAAAACTTTAATTTTATATATATATATACACCACCGATCCAATTGTGGTCCAACTATGTCCAAATCAATAAACTATAAATTATTGTATCAGTTTAATACTCAATCTAATTTTTAAAACATTAATAAATTATGAAAATATGTATCATATATGATTCGGTTTAATTCTAACTGAATAGTGAATACCAAACCAAACTGCTCAATTTACACTAAAAAAACCAAACTACACCGATTTTAATTGATTTTTGAACGATTTGGTTTGTTATGACTGATTTCAAACACCCTTAAAAGATTAAAGGATTGCCATAAATGAATGACAACTATGGAGATTAAATAATACAGATAAGCAGTCGTTTGGAGATATCAATATTATACATACCATTTGGACCTGATTTAGCCTAAAACAACGGTCAGGATCATTTCGGGTTTCCCAATTCCCATGCCATACTTAATGCAGGTTGGAGAGTTTTCTTAAGGCCACCTTCAGCTTCAATCAACCACACTGATCGCCACCTTCCCAAGCATTAGGTAGTGCAAAAGCAAGGCAACAGGCATGGCTCTACCCCAGCCACTACATATTTATTTAGTCATCATCTGTACCAATTACCATATCCCACAGTCAGAATTACAGAGAGCCCTATGATTATGTCAATACAAACTTCAAACATCTTCCACAAGAATTCATTCCAACGTCTTTATTAGCAGATAGCCTAATATGGAACTGCCAATCACCTCACACACACAGCCTCAACATCACAAGAACCTTCGGGGAACAGACATGGGATGCAACATGGACACGGATACTTGACACGTCAAACTTCAAAAAGTTAACGATACCATACATACTTAAATCATATATTTTACACTTTCTGTTCAATGAACTTATTTCAAATGCACACCATCTTATATTCTAAGTACCTTAGCACTATTATTTTAAAAAAAAATCTACCAAATAAAATATGTTAAACTATGTCCCTCGAATTATTCATATACAACCAACACAATTAGGAAAAAACTCTTGTAATCTTATTAAGAGAGGGTTTCTTCTAGTCCCTCATTATATTTTCCCCCTTTGTCAATTGTACCCAACCCGTGTCACCCGTAATCAGCACAAGTCTAACACATGTCCAAGCCATATTCGGACATGTTTACTGCATGTCCGAGCAGGAGAAAATAAATGTGTCCCACATGCCTAAAGATAGATGTGTCAATGCTTTATGGACAAGAACTAATTCAAAACTGACGGCCCTTCAAGCTTGTTAGTTTAAGAGTGCCAACTTGACAATGGCAAAAAGTCGACATCCTCCCTAAGGAATACTCTCTACTTCCATTACTCCTACTAAAGGAATCCTCAGAAAGTAACTACAACATGTGTTATTGTTACATAATCTTGCAGAATATGTTGACAACATCAAATAGAAATCGCTTCATTAATAAACATTATATAATAGAAGAAAAAGTTAAATGAAACAACTAACTAATTATATACTGTTTAATTCATTTATTAGGCCAAAGAGTGCAACATAAAAAGATAATTATATTCAGATTATATGTTTTTTAAGTAAATAATATTTCAAAACTTTTACATAAGGGCAACAAGACAATGATGGAATACAAGTGTTTCAGACAATAAGAATAATCTATTACCTGACCATTTCCCTAAATTTATCAATTACTCACTTGCTAATTTGCACATTTTGACTCCATTTTCATAAAACATTCAGATACTATATAGATGCCATATCATGATTCCAGAAGGGGTCACAATTCTAATGTCCATAAGTTCATACCATATGGTGAGTGGATGCAATACTTTGGGGAGGGGGGGGGGGGGGGATTATAGGAGATTAATCAAGCTTTCAGCCTCTCATAATATAAAAAGTCTACTATGAATTAATGATTAGTATATTTTCAGTAACTCACCATTTTTAGGGTCTACATGTACGAAAAAACTGGCCGCAACAATAAGATAGCATAGAATAAGCATCAAGCCTTTAAAATAATTTGAGGTCCCTTCCTGCAAGGATGAATGCAATGAGATAGGTGTCATACCTACAGATCAGTAGCTCACAGATAAAGAGAATGCAATGGAAAGCTCATGCATCTTCTAGAAAGCAACTTCCATCCAACCAGATTGAATAAGAGACATCAATCAATAGGACTATATTTTAACTGTAAACCGAAAACCAAATACATGTATGTTCTCCCAACAGAAATAAATCCTGTATATCAAGTCACAAGAAAATTACATCAACCTTCATTTTAGATAAATCACAAAATGATTTTATTAATCACCTTTTCCCCATTTACTTCCTTTAAAAGGACAGGGCATCCAATAAGATTATGAGCGTATGAGACATAAGATAATCTTCCATACATTGTAATGAAAATTTGAGACAATAACACGGATTCTCATGACATCTTGCTCTCACAGCCTGACATAATCTCAAAAGTAACCCATCTATACAGACCGCAGTACCTGGTCTTTCCTTATTTTACTATGCCTTGGCTATCATTAAAACTCAAACTGAAATACTATATGTAAATATCACATCTTGATCAGTTGATACCCCCCTCCCCCAGAAAAAAAGAAAAGAAAAATACATCTTAATATGAATTTAACAAGAAGATACCTTCACAAAAATAACAACCACTGATAACACAACATACAGGGGAGAATAAGATATCACATACCTGCAACATAAATGCTACTACTAGCACAGTGATAAAAAGTGTGGCAGTCTCGAAGAGTTGAAAATTCAAGTCCATTTCTATCCCCATGCACCACCCAACAACCACACAGAAGGGGATCTACAATTACCAACAGAACAAGAATCATCAACTTTTTCCTACCATCTTCATCCTCTTTTGAAAGATTGAAAAACTCAAGCAAATTCTTTCTATGACATGGTGAAATCAAGGTTAATCTATTCACATAATAATCTAGTAAATGTCAATCCCAGGCAACCATATAATAACAGTTCAAGACCATACCACAAACATAGATATCTGTGTAGATGATCCAATGGCAACTCCGATTGTGATATCCTGCAGAGAAATTGACTCCATTAGTCAATTAAACAGTATTCATATAATAAAAATTAATCTTTTAAAGTGACTCACAAGCTTATCCTTCATGGCAAACATGATAGCACTTGCATGTTCTGCAGCATTGCCTACAATTGGAAGCAAGATGACACTAATAAAAGAAACAGGCATATTCAATGATTCAGATGCCCCCTGCAAGAAACCAGAAACAAATACATATCAATAAATCCATGAAACAATGGATTAGACAGTGATAGGGAAATAATAGTTCTTCAATACCAACAAAGACAGAGGAAATAAGCAGATTTTGAACAGTCTTTGCCCAGAGATTAGAGAAAATAGATAAAAACAAATCATAGTTCACTTTATGAAATGGAATAATTAGGCCCAAGCAAGATAATTTCTTAGCAACATAAGGTTCATCCAAGTTAAAACAGAATTAATTCATGCTGGAACCAAAACCAGCTAGGAGAATAGACAAACTATGATAAGGCACATTGGATAATCTGATAGGTAGATCAACCACTGATATTGTAGGAAATAAGATATGGGCCACAATCATGTTTAAGAGTTAAAATGCAATTGTCTGTCTACCAGGAAAAAAAATCTTCAAAAATACTTCAGTCCTAAGGATCCAAGAGTTACACTAACATAGTTTTCTAGGAGGCTAGATCATCCATGGTATTGATACTAGCCATCCAAGAACAAGGATATGCTCAATGATGAAACTTTCCTCAAGCTTGTACTACCAGAGGTAGAAGCAACTTTGATAAAATGTAAAAAATTAAATTAGACAAAAAAGGATAGTGATCAAGCATTTATCAAATAGACTATACCTGTATGGCATCCACAAGGTATCCAGACAATATAGATACCCATACTGTCAAAATAGCAAGCCAACCAATTGTTTCCCATTGAGTTAATTCACTTTCTTCCTCGTCAGAATTTTCACTACTAGCAACTTCCTACATCATAAAATAAGGACAAAAATGTAAAAGAAGCATCTGAAGCAAAGAAAAAGGCCGCATATGCACAAATTACATATACTCTTCTACACTTCAAAATAAATATTTAATATTATATTCCACAACAAAAATGATAATAATAATAATCTTTCCAACAATCCCTCCACCCAAATAAAATAAATAAATAAATAAGCTTTTTTCCCTTTATAGTATATAAAGCAAAGAGGAAAAAGTCCACTCACACTAAATCTCCAGCAAGATGAAGCCATATGCCTCCATCATGCATGTATTTGGAAGTTCAACTAACCAATGTGTAATAAATAATAATATATGGTCTGTAATACTTAGAAGCAAACGAGCAATTCTGCTCTTAAGCTATCCCATTCTCTTTGAGAATCATATCAAAATTCAACCAAAATACTATCTCACACAAAATGCCTACTTGTCCACTTCTTCTACGTTCTTCCTACTTCTTTTAATTTTCCTCTCTCTCTCTTCTGGTGGTAACATGCTTAATAATTAAAATATTCGAATCAAGTGACCAAATAGATCATCACACAGATACACACGTCTTTCTACTTCTTCTTTTTTTTTCTTTCCTTGGGGGATCTTGGAATTATCACCTGATACAGAAACCTTTTATATTGCTGACATGCTTATTTCCCTTAATTACATATAAATATCTTTCATTCTCTAGCCCTATATAATCAGCTTGTATCTTGAGGTTTTCACCCATAATATATGTATGGTCCTGTACTAGCAAAATGGTGTCTAGCAAATGTGTAAAACCAACCCAGAAAATAATAAAAATAATTGATTGATTAGGTAAGAGACCAAGCAAGCATGTCACGTAATTTATAGCAAATGAATACATTTATCTTCTTCAATAATATTAGAAATCCAAACATGAAATGTAGTATGAATTATTAAAAGGAAAAAAACTTATGACGAAGAGGACTAATGGGCTTCACCCTGTGTGCATGTGGTGTCTCTCTAACAAAATAATTATACATCATAAGGCTCAAAGACACAGTTATAAAGAAATATAAATGGAGCAAAAGTAACTAACCTCTTCAAGAGGACTATAAAGATTATGCTGACTTCTTAGCTGAAAGAAAAGGTAGCTCGCATATGCCACTAGCATTATACAGCTGCTAAATCTGGATAGAGATAACTCTGATTCTCCGAAATGAACCTCTGAGTGAGTAAAGTGAAGCACAGCAGGAAACAGTATTCCCATTACAGCCATCAAGAGCAACCCAGAATTTACAATAGCAGCTGCCTGTTACAAAGGCCAACTACAATGTGAACTCTGGAACATCATGAGGACAAGAATGCAAAGAAACACTTCTAAACAATATTTCAGGCAAGAATTTCAACCAGTTCATTATATCTACCTTATTAAAAACCTGAACCTTTTTGTAGTGGACAATCCCGCCAGTAAAGAAGGCACATCCAAGAACTAGAAGCATATTTGACAAAATTGAGCCCAATAAAGACTGCTGAACAACCCTAATCATCCCATTTTTCAAAGCATAAATCGATATAATCATTTCAGTTGCATTGCCAAATGTGGCATTCAGCAGACCCCCAACTGCAAATAAAGTCAGTTCAATTGACATAGACTGGGTGCACTTGAAGAGAAACCTTACATGAAGGAATAACTATAATATGATAAATAGGAAACAAAAAAAAAAAAAAGAGAAAGAAAGAAAATTGAAGAAATTAGCAGGGAAGGATGTAGCATTGAGATTATATTCATTCCCAGGCACTATGTTAACATCCTGTGCTATATACCAAGTGTGCCTGGCAACAACATCACAAGGCTATGTTACATAGCCATGGGGGATAGAATATATTTCTACTAGAGCTAGCACTCAGACTTTCCAAAAGAAGAGGCAGCAGTCCTCTCCTGCACAACATTGAATGTTTAACGCCAGCATAATTGATGATATCTTTACGAAGAGTCACCTCACCAAAAGTTACTGAAAGAAAGGATCACCCCATGTCTTGTATTAGGAGGAAAGGTGTGAAGATCGGTTTGTATTGTATTGACTTCAAGGTCAACCCTTTGTCATACAAGAAGGTTAATTATAAATGAAGATGTTTCTCAATAGTCTTAGGCCCTATTTGTTTGGGCTTAATTTTCTAATAAGTTACTTATATTCAAAAAAGAATGCATTATCATAAAAATTAGGCTATTTGTTTGGGCTTATATAGAAAGAATAAGTTAATGGAGATGGAGAAATTTTCCTCATGAGAGAAGCTAAAAAATTTAACTTCTCTTGATAAGGAGAAAAACATAGAAGAGAGAAAATTATCATCCAAAATTGCCCCCCGCCCTTTCCTCAACATTTCCATTGCATTTGCTCCTTCCTACAGCTCAATATTTTCCCTCACACCAATGAATCTCCTTCTACCTCCATTTCTCATTCAAACTCACACAAAAATCCAACCTTTGCACCCATTTCTCTGTTCTATAAAAGAACCATCTCTTCATTTTCTTCCATATCCCTCTTCGGCATTTCTTCAAACACCCAAATCCCTTTTCTCATCCGTTCCATCATGCGTGAAATCCTTCACATTCAGGGTGGCCAATGCAGCAACCAGATCGGTGCCAAGTTCTGGGAGGTTGCCTGCGCCAAGCACGGTATCGACCCAACCGAAAACTACAATGGTGATTCCGATCTTCCAATTGAGAGGATCAATGTCTATTACATCGAGGCCAGTTGCAGGAGGGTCTGTTGTTTCCTCTTGAAAATTGAAAACTTGCTGGGTCTTTCTCATAATCTTACCTAAACTGATGGATGAACACCCAATCTGGTTTTCAGGTTTTCAAGTGTGCCATTCTCTAGGTGGAGGAACTTGAAAATTGAAAATTGTTATTTTACAAAATTTCATAAATTCATAAATTTAATTTCAGAACAATAATTAATTAAAAATTGTTATTTTTTTTAATTTTATCAAAAAATAATTCAAAATTTATATCAAAAGTCTTTTTCTATCCAAATACTTTATGAAAAAAGTCATTCTACATGTCCTTTTCATAAATTTTATCAGTCATAAGTCATTTTACAGTTTTGCATCCAAACACATTTTCTGATTCAAAAGTCTTTCTTAATTACTGCATTCAAACACAACATATTTTCTTCTGAAAAAGCCCTTCCTCCTAAAGGAGAATGAGAAAAGACATTCTCTGATAAACCCAAACAAACAGGCCGTTAAAATCCAAATCCAAAGTGCTTTGCTAGGACCTTATAAGGCAACTGCTGGAAGCTTACAAGATAGGTACAGCATTACCAAACCTTAATGATTTCTGCATATGCTATTCTCTAGAAATAACTTATTCACCATCAACTTCATCTCAAACTAGGGAACAGCAGCAAGACCAAATTGTTTCTATGGCTTCTCTCACCATTGCTCTCTTTCTGGATTAATTTTACTGTCTCTAGTTTTAAAGATTAATGTGAATTCAAATATTCAATAAAACTCAAAAGACAATTCTGCATTCATATTCCCTTATAAAACTTCTACCCCAATTTCGTTATAACCTTCAATAATCATAATTAGAATATTAGATTAAATTTCAATCACCTTCCTGATGATGAATTTGATGTAGGAATTTGCCTTTAAGGAGGCGTTTGGTACAGGAAAAATTTTTTTTCCCAGGAAACATTATTCCCAAGAGTTATGGTTCCTGGGAATCTAATTCCGAAGGATGTAAAAATTGTATTTGGTTGGTCTTATAAATTCCTAGGAATGATAGACATTTTCGCGTTTGGTTCAGAAGCTATTTTCTTGAGAATCTAGGTGATTTTTACAAATATATCCTTATATATAAATTATAATAAATTTATATTTTAAAGAAAAATAGGGGTTAATGGTTAGGGTTAGTGATTTGGGGTTTAGAACTAGGGGCTTGGAGTTTAGGGCTTAAGAGTTTGGAGCTTGGAGTTTGGGGATTTGGGGTTTTGAGTTTTGAGTTTGGGAGTTTAGGGTTTGGGGGTTAGAGATTTGGGGTTTAGGGATTGGGGATTTAAGGGTTTGAGATTTAGGGTTTGGGAGTTTAGGATTTAGGATTTCGGGATTTGTAGTTTGGGGTTTGGAGTTGTGTTATGATGATTTGTGAGAAAGGGCAAAATTGTCATTTATAACTCCCAAAATTTTCCCATGAGGCGGAAATCTAGGAATACCACCCCCCTACGTGAGAAAATTTTTGTGGGAAACTTACTTAGAAAGTGTTCTCGGGAATCTTGATTTCCTAGGAAATTTTTTTTAATCCCTGTACCAAACGCAAGAAACTCAGATTCCCAACTAATGATCCCCGGGAAAGTTAGAAGAATCCTGGTACCAAACGCCCCCTAAGTTTCTCAATTTATTTGATATGTAGATTGAGGATAAATAAATCCGCATGTACTTAGGCCTTAATAATTTAGACATTTGAAATGATTAAAGGAAGGTAAATAATTTTAATACGCTCTGATATTGAATAAAAAGCTTTCAACCATTAGCTCCTGTTAAGATTTGTCACCTATATGAAACCTTATAGCTTCCATTTTGCCACTTAACAAAAATTTGTACCATGAAAGCTACAACTATACCTGTTGGTCCCGTGTACAATGCAAGCTGCCTGCACCAAAGATTAGTAAACTGGTACGTTAGTACTAGACAGTGACAAAGATGAGATGAGGAAAACAAGCAAATATCATATTTTATTGGACAAGTCAATACTAACTCAGTAGCGTATCCCAAACGTTCTGCCAAAGGAGTAATACCCAATAAGCTGAAAAAGAACACCAATACCTAACACATATGAGGTAACCATTAATAAATTACAAACCAAGTAATGAAGCTAAAACAAACTATTTGAGAAAGGATAAATTAGAGGAAGTTGCTAATCCAACAATTTGCTAATATCTGGCTCTGTTATTATTAAAGTGTATATCACAGGGTCATCTTTTCCTAGTCCAAAAAAAATTCAAGACACTAAAAAGCAAGTTTTCCTTGATTAAGAGATTGAGATTGCTATTCTGCATTTCTCTCTTATTTCTACATTCTAACTCTCGCATTGTCTTAACGAAACCAAATGCCAACAAAAATGATCAAGGTGCTGAATCCATACATGCTTTCCTGTCAGATAATGTAGCAATATGGCCAAGGGACCAAAAGGAAGCAACATGTTGATCTTCGCATTAATTAAGACAATATATAAGCTCCTGATAGGTCGTATCTGTATTTGCTTAAAGATGGATAAGCTGGCCAAATTTACAGGAGACAGCACATTTGTTGTCTCAAAATCAAAAGTATGGACTTTCCTCGCAGATGGTGAGGAGGTAAAAGGAACCTCTTCATCAAAATCATGGTCTATTTTCTCCTCTATAGAACCCATCTGCATGCACATATGTCAAACTTTCAGCTAAGAGAGATGCAATATTATCTAATAGGACCACACAGTCCACATTAAGAAGAAAGCTATATCATAGAGTATATAACATAATCGTACAGAAGTGTTTCATAAAATTAACATATATGCAGGAAGTATACTGATTATCATTTTACAATAGAGCACGTAAATAAAAATAACCCCCAAATGCAGATTACCGCAATCCATTACTCTTTATGATAATAAGCAGCTATTCTCTAAACTTTTTTCTTAAGGATTTAATATATGATATAGAAATACATGGCCAGCATATTACATCCTTCTATTTTAAATAGCACCATATGCTTAGAGATTCATGATAACTAGTCTGACTTGTTACAATAAGTGAAGTTGCAACTAAATACAATGGGATGTGTGAAAAGAAATAATAGTAATAATAATGAGATCAGCCAAAAAGGGGTGATGGGTATGTATAAAGACATCAAAATTGAGCAAATCCAGACGATATGATCGAGGTGAAGCACTGAATGGTAGTATTGCATCATAATCGATGTATAGCGGATCAGTTCACGAGTCACCCACAACCAAGTGAACTGGAAGCAATTACATGTCCACTAAACACCGAGATCAGTAGCGAAAGGTAAAGAGGAAGAGAGTTGCCTGCGTAAGAAATTGGATGTGAAGAGGAAGACCTCAGGATTGATCCAGCTCTGCTACACAAAAAATCTCAGATAAGCGAAGAAAGAATAGCAAGAAACTGGTGGGCTCCACACGAAGGGTCTCTCTCCTTGGTCTGATTGCTATATTTTCGATCGCCCTGTGATTTCGGGCGAGCGAGAAATGCTAATTCGAGAAAAAGAAGAAGAAAAGAGAAAAGCGGGAGACTGAGGAATATTCATATTTGGCGTTGGATAGCCGGCAAGTGGAGAGTCACATAAGCGAAGGTTCGGCGAAACCTCCCCCAATTGCCAATCGCCATCTGATTTCAAATTCTTACAATGTGATTTGATTTTCTTACATCGAAGCTAAGAATATTTTATTTGTTTCCCTAACTTTCTAGTTTTCTTGTCTATGAATATTCCACTAATAATCCACACATTCCATTGGGGAGTAGCTTGTGAGATTGATACAATTCCATGTTATTAAATAGATAATAAATCATATAATATTTTTTATTTTTTATTTTTAAATAATATTTAATTTTTTTATAAATTATTTAATTTTTAATTTTATTAGATATATATTAAGAATAAATTAATATATTTTAATATTTATTAAATATTATTTTAAAAATAAATCAGATGACGAATATTATATTATTAAATATAAAAATTAAATAACTATATTAACATGTCATTAAATAATTTATTAAATTTAATTTTCTATTGTCATGTTTAAAAAATAAATTAGAAAGATATGTAAAACAATTTAAAGGGTAATTTCTTTTGAATAAAAGCGTAACTTTAATAATTTTTTTTAATTTTTATTGATAGACACCAATACAATATTAAATGAAAGCAGAGATTTAAAGCTAAAGTCATTTATTACTTAATACTTAAAAATACGTCAAAATATAATTTTGATAGTTGAAAATTTAATATAATGTTAAAAGAAGAAAATTTACGTTTCATTTTCCTCCTTTACTTATCTCATTATTTGAGTCATTTCCTAATTTAAACCAAACATAATTATTTTCAAACTATAAATATCAACTTTTTGTCATATGAGTTAAATGACTGTGTGAGATTTCTGAATGATATAGTTTATAAAATTAATTTTTCACTTATAAAAACTCAGTGTAAAAATATATAAACGTAAAAGATTAAAAATTTATAAATTTAATTATACTTTTGTCTTTTTAATTTATTAAAATTATAGTTTTGATCTATTTAATTTTAATTAAATAATATAATTCTATAATTTCATAAAATTTATTTTTAGTCTCTTATTAACTGTTCATTTATTTTTTAATAAGATTTTTAACATAAATATTTAAAAAAAATTATATATCACTTAACAAAATTGCATAGAACCCTTCTCTCTCTTCTCCCCCTCTGCTCAAAATGGAACCCAATGAAAACCCAATCAACGTAAAATAGCAAAAGAAAAAGTGGCTACTGTCACTGGTTTTTCCATTCCTCGAAATTTCCAACCACCAAAAGAAAAGCCAAATGATAAAACAAGAGAAAAAAGAAAAATGAACGAAAAGTAAAGGGAAAGTTAACGAGCTGGTGAACAAAGGTGGGAGGGAAGTAGATGTCCATAGCGAGAACGCCCAAGTTCTTTGCCATTCCTGTTTTGTAGGTAACGTGACATTTTGAGCTCAGTTGATTTTCTGAACCGAGCCTCTCCCTCCTTAGTCTACACGGCTGTTAGTAATAGATTGCTTGATAGTTGTAACAGTGTAGCAGTTAGCTTATTAATGGTGATCCCTGTTATTAAGCGTTAGGTAATATTGCCCTCAATTACAGCAGTATATTATAGTGATCGTAAGTTGTACTCTTCTGTATAGTGGTTGTAATGGTATGAGTATGCCAAAATATACTTCAAACTCTCGACTCTCCTATGTTCTCTCTTACTTCTCTTCTTCGTTCTATGTTCTTCCCTCATTCTCTCATCTCCTTGCAAATTCTTCGTATAAATGATATCAGAGCCGGTTTCGACCATGGTCACTCACGACAAGTCAGTTACAGATTACATGAGTCGAGCTTCGATCAAGTTAATGTTATTTTACAAACTGTGTTAACCGAGCTTCAAGCCCTACAAGTTCTAGCTTCGATCGAGTTATCACCTTCTTATAGGTTATACGTCGCTTTAGAAGTTTTAAAAAATTATTTTTTTTATTTTTTTTGTTTTATAAAAAAAAATTTGTTTGAATAAGTATTTTTATTAGTTATTTTTTAAAAACTGTTTTAAAAAATAATGACTAAAAAATAAAAAATAATTTTTATGTGTTTTAACTTGTTTTTTTCATTTGTTTTTTAAAAAATACAAAAAATAACTAAAAAAATATTTTTATCTAAATAAATTTTTTATTTTTTTATTTTATAAAATGATTTTTTATAGTTATTCTCAAAAATAACAAAACAAAAATCAATCTAAAACTCTATATAATTAGCTCAAATTTTTGATCAGATCCTTAATTTCTTCTTCAAATATATATATTTACTATTTACTATTCAGATTGAATGATGTGAAAGAATTGAATGTTTAGTTCCATTAAACTAGAATTTTTGTCTTAAAGCCATCGGATTCTATAAGACGATTCCCTAACACGTGGTAACCATATATTATCAATAAATCATACCAAACGCCATTAAGAAAAATGGTCTAGAAGTCTAGATAGTGTAGTAATAATGACAGGGGACCAAAAGGCAGCATGATGCAGATTTTTGCTTTAAATAAGACAACGATCATAGCTCGTATAATTCTTATCCATATTTTACGAAGGATGGTTGAATTGGCCATATGTGTTGTCTCAACATCAAAGTTAGGGACTTCCCTCACAGATTCTGAAGAGCTCGAACGGATCTTTTCATCAAAATCAATGTCCATCTTCTCCTCTACAGAACCCATCTGCATGCAAAGGTAATTGATATATTTTAAATTAATTTTCAGTTTTCTGAATTCTTCAGTAGATCATATTTATAAAAGGTGCATAGATCAAAGAGAGATGCTATGGTGCAGTTCAAAAATATGGTTGCATCATAGCTTCTGGCACTTCAATTTAATATTTTTTTGATTTTTTATCTTGATTTTTTTTACTTTTTAATATTAATTAATTATTATTTAGGTCATATATTTTTTTGAGAATTTTTTAAAATGTTTTTAAATATTTTTAAGAATTTTTTATATTCTTTTTACACTATTCACCCATAAATTTTTTGACACTATTCATTCATAAGTATAAAAATTTTAAAAAAATATAAAAATATTTCAAAAAATTCTCAAAAAAATATATGAGATAGCAAATACTTAATTGATGTTAAAAAGTAAAAAAAAAATCGAGACAAAAAATATAAAACATAATAAATCGGCACGGTATAAGTTCGGGGTGGCATGGAAAGAGGGTAGGGTAGGAGATGTAACTTAAAATTTTCCTAGATCAAATCAATTATAAAGAGATACACTGATGTATTATGGTGAAATAAGATTGCATTATGTTCTATAGTTTTGAGTCTGACATTGATTGTTGGATAAAGGTCAAGAGAGAGTAAGCGTAAAGTTACATTGAGATAACTTGATTTTTGAGCTAACATCTCACAATATGAATTAGATAGCATGAACACGGACACGGGACATGGAATAAGATATTATTCTAGACAAGGATGTAAAAATTTTTAAAAAACGCAGGATACAATATGACATATATATGTATTCAATCAAATAAAACAAACAGAATTTTAAATATATTTATATTTTATCAAGAGGAATGAGCTAAAAAGGGATAAATAGGGAAATGAATGAGCTGAAACATAGGCTACTAGAGTGAGTCTAGTTTTTTCTAATAATTTTTTTTAAACAAATGACAATTTGTGTCAATTCGAGCCAAGAAAAATTATTTATTTGAACACATTCTTACTCATGTCGTGACTGTGTCGTGGTCAAGGTGATCCCTCATATATTATTAAGGGGGTTAAATTTTTTTTTCATATAATGTAATTTTTATTATATATAAAAAATATATTATAATTTAGTCCCTGCAATGAAAATTGTGTTTTTTTTTTATTTTTAACCCCTCTAATAAAAATGGTCTAGAATTGCTTCTGGTCGTACCTTGTGTCAGTGTCTGTGTTTCCTAAGTTTGGAGGATACTTACATGAACCTTTTAGCTGATTTGAGGAGATAATCAGTTGATTAAACATGGTGGACAGGTTTTCTGAATTATAAATTTTCATGGTTGAGTAACTTGGCTTTATAATGTATCCCACCTGTCTTTGATTTAACCTAATGTTTTGAAACAGTTCATGTACTGTCATTGCATTTGAGTGACTTTGATTCTGTCTACTTTGATATGTATCATATTTGAAAACAACTTATTGTCTCACTGATATTATTGATGCTTCGGATTAGATAAATATAGCTGTACCATTTTTTGTGTAAGGACATTCAAGTTGCTTATATAATTCTTGTAAGCTGAAGTAAATATGATGATTTATGAAATCTATCGCACTTTATGCTCAATCTTCTTAATGAAATGACTGCATCCACCACAATAAGCAATCGTAATCAATGATTAACTTTTTGTAATTGTGGTTTTTTCTAGTTTTCCCAGTAGACTTCTTATAAACTAGAACAATCACATCTTCCTAATTATTAGACAAAAAGCAATTATAGATCATGTTAAATTTATTTTTTTCTCCTGTTCTTCTTCATGTTGACAAGAGAAAAAAAAAAGTTCATTACTTTGTATCCCTTCCCATTGACAAGATCCTGTTGAATGATAAGGATGGGTTGGTTAATTTAATGGGCTTTGAAATTTCAAAGACCATCTCTTTCTTGCTTCCACAACTCCTGACAGTACCACTTGTCTTCTGGAAACCTATAAATATAAGAAAGCACCTATTATTATTCTCTGTGATATTAATATGAGAACTGGTTCCAACTTTTGTGCAAGTATTAGATATCTACAAATGATAGAATCTAATGCCTAACAGGTAGGTATCTTAAATGGCGGTGTTATAGTTTCATACTTATGTACCAAATGTTAGACATCTGTTTTCCCCACCTGAGGAGCTCATACTTGTCAAGGTTCACCAGCATCATCAAATCAACTGTTTCTTTTAGTTTTTTTGTTTCACTGGTAACCTTTTCCTCACCGACAATGATCAATGGAACTTGAACTGAAATCTTTGAACTTAACATGATCGATATATCGTAAAAGCAGATATAACTGTCCCCCCACTAGAGTTTAGTTTTAATCTGAGAATGACATTTAAAGCCCCTGCCCCCGCCCTCCACCCACAAACGGTACCTCCATTTCCAGCAATTGGCGGATTTAGCAAATATTGTAATGTTTTCAAATGGCAACTACAATAGCCATAATGGTATAATGCAGAAACTATGAGAGAAGTATCTAAACACACTCCCCAACAAGAAAATCTGCAGAAGCGGATTGGAGATGTAGGTTTTCACTAACTCATTACCTAAGAATCCTGATTCAATTAGTAAACTTTTCTTCTTTTAACATGTAAATGATAACCATGATAAGTGAATTCTAAGAAATCTAAAAAAAATTCCAAAAGGAGAATATTTTCCTCAAAATGATTATCTTAAAGACTATATAATCAGTGTTCCGTACTCCAAAACACCACCTCTAATGAGAAACAATGACCATTAATTACCGAAGGCCCACTAGATACAAAAGTGACCCAACCAAGAGAGTCATAAGAATATTTTGTTCGTTATTTCACTCCATCTAAACCGTAAGGGAATCAGAATAACTTATTACAGTAAATTTCAATAGTTTTGTCGCGTCACCTTTTAACAAAATCACCATTGCAACTTTCTACCACTAATGATACTTTCCAGAAGTTTGAATCAATTTGTTAAGTAATGTCAGTAAAGTTTGAGATTGAGACAAAAAGAGTGATCTTTTACAAATGTAATACGCAAATAGCATCCTCCCATGGAAAAAGACGCAAGGAATGAACCAAAATGGGGCCTCAGAAATATTCCTGACTCCACTATTATCCTCTCCATCTTGTCAAAGAGAGGAAAGCTTCACTGAGCTTCCATGGTAAAATTATTGCATATATCTGCTGATGAAGAAGACTGAGTCTCCAGCTTCTTCCTTTGCTTTGTAGTCTCACACAGATAACACTCTCATTTTACTTGAAAACAAAACTAGACGAAAGCAAAAACGGATATTGCCAACAAATGCATGTCCGTACATAACTGAGGCTAAAAGAGGGACTGTCAGGTACCAGATTCATGGAGTAATGTTATAGAAAAAGCAAAAATCAATCCATCCCATGGATCAAAGATTCATCTTTCATTCTCTTCCAAAAATACCACATTATATTTAACCAGAAACGGAAACAAGCAGAAGATTGAGTGCCTTAAAATGCCAATCTCATAACAGTCTCTAATATGGTCATTGAATATGTAGAACTAAAAGAATGAAATGGAAACTTGAGCTGCTCAATGAGACAGAATTTCCTTTCCTGGTAAAAATTATCAAGACAAGATTGATTTGATTTGAATCTGAAACGTAACCCATTCTCCAATTTCTCCTAAAAACCAGATCCGAACCCATCTTTTAAAAAATTACAGGAAGTAACAGTTTATCATTTAGAAGAAAGAAATGAAGAAAAACCAAAGAAAAACAAAAGACTATGAAGAAAGTGGCCTTGGTGGAGGTAGTAGTTGATGAAGATTCTGATGAACCTGGTTCTGGTGCCCAATTCCCTGAGCTATAAAAGGGTGTCCCAACAATCTTTGGGCGGTCCACCTCCGCGAGGGATCTCTCTGCAAACAGCGCGATATAAAATCTCTAAACTCAATCGACGCCGTCGCCGGTGCCTCCGGCGGCTGAGACATACAAATCGCACACATCAAGCTTGCCCAATCTCCTTGCCTTCCCACCGCAAATGGAAATCTACCCATGTAAAATTCCAATATACTAACCCCAAGGCTCCATATATCCCCAGCGTACGCATTATATTGTCCATCGTTAATGTCTGTATTGATCCTCTCAGGGCTCATATAAGCGATCGTGCCCACCGATGAATTACAGGGATCCATGGTTTGGGCAAGAATCCGACCCACCCCGAAATCAGCAATCTTGACCTGCCTGCGCGAGTTGATCAAAAGGTTTGACGGCTTGATATCTCGGTGAACGATGTGGCGGCGGTGGAGATAGGCCAGGCCACGGAGAATCTGACGGGCAAGATCTGCTAGGTGTTGCTCCTGGGGGATGTGTTTCCCTTCTAAGGACCCGCCGTCCATGAACTCAAGAAGGACTTGGATTTCGCTGTTGTGATCGTACATGTCATGGCACTTGACGACGTTCTGGTCATCCACGTCCCGAAGGATCTGGATTTCACGATGGATCTGACGGCGGACGGACTCTTCATGGTGACCGTATATAACCTTAAGCGCGTAAACCCGACCAGTAGGTCGGTGGATGGCCTTGTAGACGGTGCCACCGCTTCCGCTACCGATTCGGTTGAGTCGTTCGAGCTCCTGAAAGGGAACCAGTAGCTGAGTTGGGCCGGAGTGGTGACTCGTTGACGGTGCCGAAGTGGATGGGGGAAGAGGAAGAGGCACCGCTAATGGTGGATCACGTTGCGGCATCGGTAAGGTCAAGTTTTTACGACGGCGCGAACCGTCACGATTGGTAGCACCAGTGCCCGGCGGTGGCTGAATTGGCCTCATGACTCAGCGGTGAAGAGTATCCAATTGATGGGCGAAAAAGTAGGAACCTTTCCAATATATCAAATGGGTTTCGGCGAGAGAGCTACCAAATTCATTTGGTGCTCGATTTCATGGAAGGAATCCATGAAATAGAAGGAGGAGAAGGTTCCTGGAAGAGGGAAAATGGAAGAAACGCAAGAAAATGCTGTGATTTGCGAGAACAGGCTTAGAGGAGAGAGAAAGATGGAAATCTTGGATAGAAGGAGAGGTTGTTATCAAAAGAGGGAATCGAGATTTAAAAGGGTTGAGGATCCACGCGCCTCAAGGACCCGTGAGGAGCGTGGCCCAATCAGCTTCAAGCACCAGTTCAGAATCAGGGGTATAAATTGTGAATATAGTAAATGCGTGTAGACAATCTGAGCGCTTCACTCCAGAACATTGGTATCTCGTGGAAATTTTAAAAAGGAAATGTTGGGCCCCACGACATTTTGCCGTGCGATGGTTTCTTTCTCATGCTGCAAGGTGTAGTGTAGAACTTTGCCTCCATTGGATCGTAGGCGTACATTTGGATTTGTTTTACCCTATTCTTACGTACACATGGTGTATGAAAATTCTAAAAAGTATAAGGTGGCTTATAAAAATTTTTAAAGAAATAAATAAACACATAATTATAGTATTTTTATATTTTAATAAAAAATTTATAGATTATGACTACTTAAAAATTTATCTTTAAATATATCAGATCTGTTTAAACATTTCACTTTAAAATAATATTAAATATATTTTTATAATTAAATTAGTTAAATTATACCTGCCTAAGATTGTTGTCAAAAGTGAGTCATTAAAAATAAAAAATTCTTAGGTAGGAGAAATCTTTAAGTAAATATAATTTATAAAAAATATATAAAAAATTAATTATAAACAAACAAAATTTTTAAATGTGGGTTTTATTTAAAAGCATTTATTTATTATTAACTTATTCTACAAAAAATTTATAAATAAGTCTACTTAAAAAAATTTTAAATAAATCAAATGTATCTAAACATTTCTCTTAAAAAATGTGCAAAATATATTTACATGTTCAACTTAAATGATATTTTGTAATTAATTTTAATATTAAAAATTTAAACCCTCCCACTTGAATTATTGGCAAAAATTAGTTAGATTATTATTTTGTGTACCTAAAATATTGGTGTCTCCATTGAAAAAAGAAAAAAGAAAAAGAAAAAGAGCGAGAAAGTCCAAATGTACAATGTACGGAGAAATGTCAAGTTGGTGTCGTCCAATGAGATGGGCTTTGTGATTATAAAGCTGCCTCAATCCAATCAATCCAATAAAATACCAATTTATCTTAAAGGAAAGGCAATGATGGTGTGAAGGTGGAAAACAAAAAAAGAAAAAAATAATTTGCTCATCATAAATTTACCTTCATCTTAGGACTATACAGTAATGTATTAATCATGGATTAGCATAAAAAATAAATTCTTAATTTTACTTTTAAATTTGTTCTTTAGGGTAGCAATGCAATAGGGAAATAAATCTCATGTATTTGTAAGTTTAATGTTCATTAAAATTTAATGGGATATTATCCAGTTATAAGGAATATTGATTTATTTAATAATAATTATTAAAAAGATACTTGCCTGGATGAATTTTTTTTTAAATTAAAAATAATTATTTGGATGAGTTATTTTAATAAAAGCAATAAAAAATTTTAAAAATTGTGCTTTTTTAATTAAAAATTGTATTTAAAAAAATACTTACCATAAATAAAAACAAAAAAATAATGATTATCTTTTAATAAAAGGTTTAAAATAAAAATATCATTTATAAGTATTTTTTAAAATATTATATTTAAATATAAAATAACTTATTTTTAATAAAAATTATTTTAATTAAGTCACATTTATCTTTTTTTTAAGTCCATCCTTTACCAATTTCATAACCAAAAAAAAATTAAAATGGAAAATAAAGAAAAGTAAAAGGATGGTTCTTGCTTTTTCCTTTCCAAAAAGGCAGGTTGATGGTTCTTGCTTTGATGGTTATTGCTTTTTGCCTTTTTATAACATTAAAAAGAGAGACCCTGGGGCCGACATAGAGCATGATGGGGACGCAACCCATTCTGCCGGCCTCTTGTATTTGATAAGATAAAAATTAAATTGTACAAATAATAATAAATAATAAATAATATTATATAAATTATTAAATTATTATGTTTTTAATATAATAATATATAATATAATAATGATAGGATAATAGTAATAATAATAGGAAAGTGATAATAATAGTAACAGTATTAACTGTATAATATTATTATGTAATAATTATTATATAGTATTATTTTATTTTTTATATTTTTTTATATAATAATAACTATATAAAAAATTATAATTATATAAATTAATATAATTTTTATACACATTAAACATAATATAAAATTATATTATATTAATTTATATTATTAAATATTCGACACATCAATCATTTCTTTATATTTGTTAAAATATTATTTTGTAACTCATCTTAATTTAATATATATATTATTATGCAAAATACTAAAATAGTGTAAATGATATCTTCTACCACTTAAAATAAATTATAAAAATTTAACGTTAAATTATTTTTATTTTTATTAATTTTTATAACATGTTAATTGTAACATTTTTTTAATATTTTTTTATTATTATAAATAATTTTGAATATCATAATATTTTATAGGTATGATAATTTATGCTGATTTTGGATACATTTGATATTTTGATATGATAAAATCACCCTATAAAAAAATGTGAAAATGGAATAATTATATTCAATTTTTAAGAAATAATGAAAAGTCTTTGCTATGCTATTTTCAAAGTAGCTTTTTATTATTCTTTTTTATTTTATTTAGTCTTTTTATTTTTTATTTTAAAAAATAATTTAAAAAATCTTAACAAATTTTGAAAAAAAAATTTATTTTTTGTTTTTTTACTTTATTTTTTGAATTAATTTTCAATATTAATTTTTTTATTTTTTATTTTTTAAAATTGTTTCTTAAAAAAATTTTGATAGTTAAATGGTAAAATTGTATTATTAATTTTGATAGTTAAAAATTTATTAGTGAGTAACTAAAAATTATTTAGAGTTTAATAGTTATTTATTATTTTTAAAATTAAAAAAATTTACACATCAAGACTTAGTATATCTATATTCTATACTAATGTACAAAATGACTGGTGAATTTATTTTGGGACAGTGAGCTATCATGAAGCACAACCATAGAGCCAACTGGGGTTTTGATTTCTTGTCCCTTATCTCTTACCAAACATACCATATTGTAGTCTAAATCAAAGTTAAAACATGATGTCATTTACCCAAAGTTGATAAACGTCATCATTCATTAATTATACATTTATACTTTCCTTTATCATAGTATTTTAGATCCTATTCTCTTAAAGTTTTTTTTTTAATTTTATTATATAAATTTTAGAGTGAGAAAGAAATAAATAAGTGGGACATATATAAATCAAGTAAGCCCTACTCATTTGACCTTTTTTTTTTCTTTCTAAAATTTACCATATCAAAGGTGGAACAAGTGATTAATCCAAAGCTTAACAAATGTCATCATTCATTAACTATGCTTTATTTATCATAGTATTTTGGTTCTAAATATCTTAAGGTTCTCTCCAAAATTTTCAAACAAGTGGGGCATAATTACCAATTTTGAAAAAAAATAATACCAAATTAGCTGGTTAGGCCAAAAAATTGAGAACTATACCTATAGTTAATATAGTTCACCCCTAAAAATAAACCATATAAAAAACTGACCAAAAATTAGTGAATTAATCCTAAAATAAAAAAATCGGTTAAAATTAGCCAAAAATTAATGAACTAGACTAGTTCAAGCAATTTACTTTTTCCTTATTTTCTTTTCTTTATTGAAACAACGTTGTTTTATACTATTTTTTTATGAATTTTTAATTTTAAACTAATATTATTTTGATAATTTTTAATATAAATAAATATAATACATATGTTTTTTATCATTATAAATTTATTTTATGTATATTTAAGTTATTTAATGATATTAGATATATATTGATATGTATTATTCAATTATTTTAATATTAAATTATTAATTTTTTATATTATATTATTAATACATAATGTTATATACTATAAAAAATTAGAAAATATTTTTTTATTAACTATCTTATTATAACTCGATTATGATTAAACCAATAAATGGTGAATTGCTATCTTCATAATTTAATAATTGTTTTCATTTTTGAAATATTATTAATTATAAAAATTAAACGAGTTCCACTTATTCGGTTTATTTTTTCTTCTTCAAAATCTACATGATAAATTACAGAGAGAATTTGAAGATATCCAAAACCTAATTTTTGTATATATATAAATCATTATTAATCTAAATATTGCTGATCAGAACTTGGGTTTTAAATAATACAACTGAAACTGAAGAACTAGCATGAGTTTGTTTTCCTTTTAATTAGTGTTTAACTGTTCATTCAATAACCAATTCTAAATTTGGATTAGTGACTCATGTTTTATAAATTATAGTTATTTATTTATTTTTAAATGATTTTATTTTATTACATATAATTTATTATGGTTGTTTAAAAATAAATAAATAAATAAATTTATTATATATGATCAGCATAATCATGTCTCAAAGCTAAAAGTGACACAAATAGCATGTTCACATGGTCACACCAATAAATGTGTCACGCCCCAAATTTAGGATACGTGATCGGCGTAGATAATTACCCCCCAGATAATTATCCACTAGCCTCACATACCAATGCAGACAATGTTATTGAAATCCATTATAAATAAATAACTATACAAAAGTTCATGTTCATAAAATATATTCTAAGTCTGAAATTTATTAAAAATTTCGGCAGAGTCTCCCCTGAAATATGGACTATCCCAAG
>JASKGM010000005.1:16352135-16377592 GCA_034509205.1 Ceratonia siliqua
CTAATAGCTGATGGGCTTAAGCCCTTTTAACCAAGCCAACTGTCATGGACCATGGCTTGGAGGGTGAAGAGATGTCTAGGAGTCGGTGGAGAACCTTTTGCTTAGAAAGGTAGCCAAAACCAACTGCTTTGGAATCGACCCCTCCATCACCAGACCATGTTCTCGTGCAGAATCCAGTTGAAATTAATGACTTGGATGAGGCGTTGGATTATCTCACGCTCATCCAAGGACCGTGTAGTAATAAGCCCATTATGTTACCGTACGAGACCCTCTCCCCTATCACCCATGCAGCACATAGTTAGGTACCATTCCCACTGAGATTGGATCCCTTCATGTACTTGAGAGAATCTAAGTTATTTTTCCATCCTTAGATGAATGGAAATAAATCGGGCAAAGAGAGGGGGGCAGGGCGGGCAGCCCCCCACCATTCAAACCGAACATCAACCCATCATGTTTTTTTGGAAACATAGATGGGATTCGGACTCATCCCCACCACTCAAAATGACTCTCACCAACCCTAAATTTCTTAATTTAATTTATAATAATAAATTTATTTGAAAAATAGCCCAAAAAGTAAAATGATTGCTAATTAGTTTATATGGATCTTTCCTAGTTGAGACCAAAACATAAAAATTACAGTGCCATAGATGGATGAGATAGGATTTCCATTTATTCATAAAAAATGTCGTATTGTTTGAAGCTTGATATCTAACATAATGAATAAAAGGGTCCTCGAAGAAGCATAGTGTAGACGGAGAATCCTCATCAAAGACTTGTACAAGATGTTCTACTTTTGCATAGAAATATATTCACTCAAAAAGGACTTCAAATTAAAGATGTTAATGATTGACTATGTTACTTCAAGAGTAGTATACTCTTTAAGTAGTATTTTATTTTAATTTTTTTAAGAAATAATTTAAAAGAATATAAAAAATTAAAAGAATTTTTTTACTTTGTCTTTTGATTTATTTTTAAATAATTGTGTTATGAAATTTTTTGATTTTTTTAAGATTGTTTATTAAAATAGAATTATAAAAAAAAGACTATTCAACAAATATAACTATTCTTAAAATAGTATAACAAACACTTTGGAAAAAAATAAAAATCTATTTTTTTGAAGTGATTACAATAAACAGCCTTAATAAATGAAACATATAAACATATATGAGATGTTTTTTTTATTATAACTTATCTCTAATATATTTATATGTCTAATTATAATTTATATTTTGTACAATGGATTTAACCAAAATATTTCTTCCTCCTTTACCAATCTTATGGTTTAGGTTAAAGTCCTATTTTAATCCCTTAAATTTTTTAAATTTCATTTTAATTTTTAATTTTTATTTAGTTTCAATATTTTTCCTTAACTTTTAATATGGTTCAAATTTCATCCAAGGTCAACTTTGTTAGCTGGGCTAACACAAAATGCTAACTAGATGATGTGGGTGTTGACGTGGCAAGCTAATATGGAACAAAAAAAAAAATAAAGGATCAAAATAAAATATAAGAAAAACTTAAGAGGTTAAAATAAGACTTCAATAATTTATCTTTAATATTATTATAATAGATAATAAAATATAAATTAATATATTGACATAAAATATCAAATATAATTTTAAAAATAAAAAATATTAATTATTATATTAACAAACCTACAAAATAATTTATCCTTGTTATATTAAAAAAATCATTTTGAAAATAATATTCATATTTAAAGTTAACAATAATAAAATGTTAAATAAAATTTAAGATCACATCTTTATCTTTTCAATTTTATCCTCTGACTCATTCATCCAATACTTTTTTAAAATACACTATCCTTAAATTTATGAATTTATTTTTTTTAAAAAATTCTTCCTTTCAATTTATTTACACACGAGAATTTAAATCAAAGTGAAAAAGTACATGATACTGTATTATCTTCCCGTTGGCGTTGGAGTGGATTTTCCTGTTCTGAAGGGCTTCTGGTTCCCATTTGCATGGAATATACGACAACGAGATCAAGCTGGAACTGGACTCTTATAGTACGCACACGTGTTGATTGATACTTCAAATGACTATGATGGGCCAAACTACTCCAATAAAATAAACCACACGCTTCTCCCGCATTATATTTGTCTCACTGGATAATTGCCTTCCATATGCAAACTTCAACTAAAAATATTATTTTGCTCCAGAAAAATTGTGCTTTTCAATTTAATATTTTATAATGTCTTAAATTATTTTAAAATAATATATCATAAAACACAATTACGAAATATAATATTTTAAAAACATTAAACAATAATTTATTTAAAAATTTTGTATCATTTCAATATTTGAGATTATTAATACTTTACCATCTTTGGTTGTTGTTGAAACTGGTCAAGTGGTACCTCTCATAAATACTTTTCTCTCATTGAACGTTGGAGGTCCTTTATGAGAGACTCTGGGTGAAGTATATTGCTTTTTTTTTTTAAGTATTTTAAATTATTTTAGAATAACATTTTTAAATAGTACTAAATATATAAAATATTATTGTATTCTTATTATTTTATTATATTAATATTAAAGATAAATTATTAAAATTTTATTTTATTTCCTTAGGTTTCTTTTAAGTTTTATTTTAATATTTTTTTTGTCCCACGTTAGTACACCATGTAAGCATTCACCTCGTTCAATCAACATCATTATCAGTATTTTTGTTAACATACTTAAAGGAGTTGATCACAAAAATAAAATTAAAATCGTTTTGAAAGTAAGAAATAATATTAAAATAAAAATTTAATAAACCAAAATAAAACTTAAAAAAATTAATGATGACTTTAACCATTTTTATTTCTTATATGTGCCTCCTAAACATTTTTTAATCCTCATTTTACCCGAAAATAGATCCTAATCATTTCGGGATTTTTCTACACAAAAAGTGTAACTCTTTTAAAAAAAAAAACTACAAAATCTGATGGTTGAAAAGCTTTTCCTAACCCTTCACCAACTACCACCTTAACCAATCCTTTATTACAATCAAACTCTCTCCCTCCGTCCACTCTCTGTCTTCCTCTTCCTCACCATTCATTGTTTCAAATTTCACTCCTCTAATGGCTACTCATACTAAGCAACAACAAGAGGAGTTCATTTTCAGGTCCAAACTTCCTGATATCTACATCCCCAATCACCTTCCCCTCCATTCTTATTGCTTTGAAAACCTTTCTGAGTTTGGATCACGCCCCTGTTTAATCAATGCCCCAACAGGGGACATCTACACCTACTACGACGTCGAGCTCACCGCCCGAAGAGTTGCATCCGGCCTAAACAAATTGGGCATCAAACAGGGAGAAGTGATCATGGTTCTGCTGCCCAATTCACCAGAATTTGTGTTCGCATTTCTGGGTGCATCTTACCGTGGTGCCATGACCACTGCTGCCAATCCCTTCTTCACACCCGCTGAGATTGCGAAACAAGCCCAAGCTTCCAATGCAAAGCTGGTTATAACCCAAGCTTCTTACTACGAGAAGGTGAAGGATTTGGATGTGAAGCTCATATTCGTAGACTCTCCCCCAGAAGGGCATTTGCATTTCTCAGAGCTATCTGAGGCAAACGAGAATGAAATGGCAGAGGTGGAAATCAAGGCAGATGAGGTGGTGGCATTGCCTTATTCGTCAGGAACAACAGGGTTACCAAAAGGGGTGATGTTAACACACAAAGGGTTGGTGACTAGCATAGCACAGCAGGTGGATGGGGAGAATCCCAACTTGTATTTCCACAGTGAGGATGTGATTCTATGTGTGCTTCCCCTGTTTCACATCTACTCACTAAACTCTGTTCTGCTATGTGGGTTAAGAACCAAAGCTGCGATTTTGGTGATGCCAAAGTTTGAGATAAATGCGTTGCTGGGTTTGATCGAGAAGTACAAAGTGACAATTGTCCCAGTTGTGCCACCAATAGTATTGGCCATTGCAAAGTCAGCAGATCTTGATAGCTATGACCTTTCTTCCATTAGGGTGTTGAAGTCCGGAGGGGCTCCTTTGGGGAAGGAAGTTGAAGAGAGTGTGAGGGCCAAATTCCCTAAGGCTAAACTTGGTCAGGTATTCATGATTACGTTGAAGTGATAATTGAGATTTTGATAAGAAAAGTGCAAGTTTGATTAATATAATATAGTATGAATTATAAGGGATACGGAATGACGGAGGCAGGACCAGTGCTGACAATGAGCTTAGCGTTTGCAAAGGAGGGAAGGAATGTGAAAGCAGGGGCATGCGGAAGTGTTGTTAGAAATGCAGAGATGAAGATTGTGGATCCCCAAACTGCTCATTCTTTGCCCCCCAATCATCCCGGAGAGATCTACATCAGGGGCCAGCAGATCATGAAAGGTAGATCCTCATTTGATATTAGCTAATAAGTTATTTTAGGAGAAATAGCGGGGAAGGTAGGTAAGAAATGGACGTGGGTTTTTATGGATAGCTGTGAATTGGGTCATGTCACATGAAATGCTGGTTACGTGTTCGCATAAATCTTACGAAAATTTTGTTAGTCATTTGCTTGTATAAGCTAAGTAAAATGAGATGGTAAAGGGTGGTTGAGATGAACTTTTGCGAGACTACTGTTAATCTCAGACTAAGACTAAGACTAGTATTCTTTTATGTTATATTACTTTTCAAACGTGATCTTATTTTGTGGTGAAATAATTTTGTTCACACAATTTTTATAAGGGTCTTACTTTATTATTTGAGTTATTTATTATGCTTGGTAATTTTTTATTTTTCCTTTTAACAATAGAAAATGTAATTGTTATTGTTTTAAAAGTATTATTCAAAATTAGTGTTTAAAGGAGAAATAAAAAATTTTTAAAAAATTACTAAACATAAAAAATAACTTAAATAATATAAAAATAAATAATAATAAAAAAGTGCTAGGAGATAAAAGTAAAAAATGTTGTATAAAAATTACATGAGAAAGATGCTCTATTATAACAACTTCTATTTTATAATATATTTTTTAATCTTTTATGGTTACTCATTGGAGGCTTATTCATAAATGTGAATATTATCGTTTCATTTTGGGGCTAGGTAATTATAATTGTGTTGATTTTTTATTTTATTATTTTGTGTTAATTTTTTATTTTTTAAAATTAATTAATTATTTTTTATAATATATTTTTTTAATTTTTTTATATTTTCGTATATTATTTATTTATAATTTTTCGTATTATTTATGCATAAGAAAAAAATTTTAAAAAATATATAAAACATAACAAATAATTAATTAATATAAAAAAATTAACACTTTCAATCCTATTATACAACCCCAATTTGGATTGAAGTTTCCACTAATAAATGCGTGAGATATTTGATGGACCGAACATTGGAGGCTTATTATGGTGAGTGGGCAGTGGGCATGACTTTTTTGGAAAGTCTTGTCCTTTAACTCCACTTCACGCTATTGACCAAACCAGCCAAATACAGACAACTCTCATCATTCATAAGTCATAACCATTTCCTAATAATTTTCACAAAGGTAGGTAGCCGCAAGTGGCACACGCACTGCCTTTTTTTATTGGTATATTAATTTTGAAATGTTAGGTTACCTCGATGATCCGGAAGCCACGGAGGGGACCATAGACAAGGAGGGGTGGTTGCATACGGGTGACATTGGGTACATCGACGATGACGCTGAGCTGTTCATCGTTGATAGGCTCAAGGAGCTGATCAAGTACAAAGGGTTTCAGGTGGCCCCTGCTGAACTGGAAGCCCTCCTTCTGTCTCATCCTAACGTCTCCGATGCTGCTGTGGTCCCGTAAGTGTAGCATTGTTTATGTGGCTTTGATTGCACCCAACCATAGCCCCTTCAGGCTTCACCAATCACCATGTATGTGTATTAAAAAAGGCCAATATTATTATTACTATTTCAGAATGAAGGATGAAGGGGCTGGGGAGGTGCCGGTTGCATTTGTGGTGAGATCAAACGGTGATACGGAGGCCACGGAGGATGAAATTAAACAGTTCATCTCAAAGCAGGTAAATATTTTCATATTTTTCTTTTTTAATTTATACTTGATATAATTTAATATAAAAGGAGATATAAATAAATTATATAATGATGTGGCATGTGCAGGTGGTGTTTTATAAAAGAATAAAGAGGGTATTCTTCGTCCATGCCATTCCCAAGTCACCATCTGGCAAAATCTTACGAAAGGATCTAAGAGCAAAACTACCACCTCCTCTTCCAAAATAAATATTTCCATAAACTATTTTAATATGCTATTTTTATATAAAAAACTTAATTATATTTTTTAGTTCTCTAAGTTATCAAAGTTACAATTTTAATTATTATAATTTTATTATGAATAATATAATTTTATAATTTTATTAAAATTACAACAAAATTATAATTTTAGTTCTCGTAATTTTATTTTGAGGCATCAAAATTATAAATTTAATGAAATTAAAGAGATTATATTATTTATAATAAAATTATAGTGCTAAAATTGTAACTTTGAGAAATTAAGAGGATAAAAAATATAATTAAGCTTAAAAAAATTTAAGAAGATAATTTCTCACATTATGCATCCGATGGGTATATCCTTAGTAAGTTTAAGTGTGATTTATTTTTAGAACAATGGTGTGTAAAAATGTGACTAAAGCAAGGACTTCTTTTATCTTATTCATATGATATAATAGTATAATTTTTTACAAAATAAATTTCCTTGGCTTTTGTTTGTCATTTTAGTATTGGAGATTCTATGCCACAAGAAATTTTTTTTTGGTAGATTTAGTTTATATATCTGTTATAAACCAAATTAATTATGAATAAACACATAAATATGTCAGAAATAAGGCCTATTATATCATATTAGGGGTTCAATGAACCTCATGTCTAACATATTTTTATATTTATTTATAATTAATCTAGACAACAAAGCTTGTGGAAGCCAAGTCTACAAAAAAATTTCTTTTGTAACAGCACACTAAACAAATAAAATAAATGGCACCCCTTTAATACAATGTTTGGTGCAATGATGTATTACAAATTAAACAGATTAAAAAGTTACTATTTAGACCGAAGCACCCCTTTAAAATTAAAATATATTATACTTATCCTTCACATATTTTTAATTATATTTAAATTAAAAAAATTAACCAATATTTTTTCTTAATAATTTTGGTTTTTATTTTAAAAAGTTTTAATAGAAAAAATACTTGTATAAGAAAAAATTATCAAAATGAGAAAAAAATTTCTGTTTTGTAAAAAATATCACACTTATATCAATTTAGTTGAATTACACTAAATCAATTATTTATTTTGTGAGATATATTTTTATTATACTACTGTTTTTATTTTTATTTTTGTAATATTTAAATTTTAATTTGATTCTTAAATTTTTTAATCAACCAATTTGTTTTTTGTATTATTTTAAAGAATATATATTATAATGCAATTATTCTAATAATCTTTTAAAAAAAGAATTATATGGACGATTATTTAAACTTTATTTATTTATTTTAATTCATTTGTTATATGGGCTGTACTTATTCAGCATAATCAAGTCACCTTTGACTAATTGAATTATACGTAGTTGACATATTAAATAAGTTGAGTTGATACGCTTATATAATTTAATGTCAACACTAAATACATAATAAATATAAATTATATTATATAAACATATAATTATATCTCATACGATACACTAAACAAAACCTTCGTCTGTATTATCTAGTTTGAAAGAGTGATATAAAAGGATAAGTTTATTTTGGTGCCATAGCCTTTTCGGCAAACATTGTTAGATGCGTTGTTAGAATTTAGATCCTTTATAATATAGCATCTGCTTAAAAAAATAAAGTTCATTTGTAAAAATTTTGTATTTTTTTTCCTTTGATGCCTGATATTATGATATTTCTTCTGACCCCAAAAAAAAAAATCTCATTCTGTGAGTTAGAATAATCTTGCCAATTGGTTGGCAAAAGAAGTGGATTGGGTTTAGCTAGGAACTTAATGCTACTTGGGCAATAGCCAATAGCCCAGTGGAAAATAGTGGACCAGGTTCTTTATAAGTTCTGGAAAATCAATTATATCATCCTGATTCATGGGAGCAGATGGGAGAAACAGGTTAAAAGATTATGGTAAATAAATGACAACTATGGAGATAGAGTAAAAATACAGAAAGGCAGTTGTTGGGGTGAAAAACAAATCCAAAATTCAATATTATACAAAGCTGAATTTTCAGCATAATGCAATGCTAAGGATCAGTAGGGGTTTCCCATGCCATATTGGAGGCACCGAGGCAGGCTTGAGAATCTTCCCAAGAATAGCTTCAACCACACTGCTACCTTTCCCAGTATAGGCACTGCATAAGTAACGGGAACAAGCATGGATACCACAACCACTATATATTTAGTCATCACCTGTACACATTCCACAAGCACAATTACAGCGAGTCCTACCAATATGTTAATTAAATACCCAAATATCATCAAGAAGAATGTAATATAAAAGCATATGATCATATCAGATTAATTGTTTTAATTGAAAAACAAAAAATACAAATGAGATGCAAGTGTGTCGCTTGATAAAAATAACATTATTTGACCTTTTCCCTAAGTTCATCAATTACTCACTTTTCTTTATATGCACACAAGAAGTTCTTGTGTAGGTTGAGCCTATCATGTCATCCATGGACCTAAGACACAAGAAAGATGAAAGTGCGGGCCATACAAGATTCAGGGGGCTCTATTATGAAATTTTTTACCATTAACTTCTACTTTTTTGTATCTTGGATCTATGGATATGTTAGGCTTAGCCTACACATAGAACATTTACTAATCAAATGACATGTGGCACTGCTATTCCATTTTTGATATAGCATATAGATACTAGATAGATGCTGAATCATGATTCCAGAAGGGGTCCAGAGAGAGGGGATGAGTAGATTGCATGAGCATCAAATAAAAAATTAGGCATGGAAGGTAACAGCACAGGAGGACTAGAGGAGTTTATCAAGCTTTCAGCCCTTCATAATATGAGCACTCTGTGAATCTATGATTAGCATATTTTCAGAAACTCACCATTTGTTGGGTCTACGTGTACAAAAAAACTGGCTGCAACGATAAGATAGCATAGAATAAGCATCAAGCCTTTAAAATAATTTGAGGTCCCTTCCTGCAAGGACGACAGCAATTGGGAGACATTTGTCATAAACTTAATAATAGTGGCAACAAGAAAAACACAACTCACCCTAAAGATTAATACCTCAGCCTTTATAAAAGCAATTATTAGTCAAACGCAATTTCAGAGTTCAAAGACAGCTTATCAATGTTTTTACTTTCTGCAGACCAATAACAATCATGGAATTGAAACTAGTGCCTTTAGACGTATTCCTTTCTATCATCAATAATCATTTGATACACAAAGACACGCACACAAAGGGATTCTGGAATTCAGAATTCACAATCCAAAGTAAAATTACAATTATTATAGTTTCCGATTTCATGAATTAGTTTTTCCAAGGGATCATCCATGTAAAGAGCTTCTTATGCGTTTTTATCGAATTGAATTATTCAGAATCTTCCTCTATCTCTCTCTGGTCCTCTGGGTTCTCTTCCCTTCCTCCCTTTCTTTCTTCCCTCATCTCTTCAAAAACTTAGCTCTTTCTAATTCTCCTTTCACTCTACATCAATAAATTAGACTGACTTTTTTACGAAGAGTGCTAATTTTCAATTTGGGTAGCTTCAAAGTGATGGGAAACATTAACAACCACTGATAAGTGATAACACAACGCATGGGGCAAACAAGAAACCACATACCTGCAACATAAATGCTACTACTAGCACAGTGATAAAGAGTGCGGCAGTCTCAAAGAGTTGAAAATTCAAGTCCATTTCTTTTCCCATGCACCACCCAACAACCACACAGAAGGGGATCTACAATTATCGACAGAATAAAAATCATTAAATTTTTCCTATCACCTTCTTCCTCATTCTAAAAAGAGAACTTGTCAAGAAAATTCTTTCTATGACATGCTGAAATAAAGGCTAATTTATTCACAATAAGATCTAGTAAATTTAAATCCCAAATAACTATAATAACAGTCCAAGACCATACCACAAACATAGATATTTGCGTAGATGATCCAATGGCAACTCCAATTGTAATATCCTGCAGAAAAATTAACACCATTAATCTACTGAACAGCATCCATAGAATAAAGTGTGGACTTTGAAAGTCGCTCACAAGCTTGTCCTTCATGGCAAACATGATAGCACTTGCATGCTCTGCAGCATTGCCTACAATTGGAAGCAATATGACACTAATAAACCCCACTGGCATATTCCATGACTCAGATGCCCCCTGCAAGAGACAAAAAGCACAATACATCTATCAATAAGCCCAAGACACAATGGCTATAGACAAGGATAGGGAAATAAGTGTTCTTCACTATCAATAAGGACAGATGAAAGAAGCAAATTACATAGTCTAGAACTCTATTCCCAGGAAACATTATCAGCAATAACAAAGCAACCATAGTTAACTTTATGAAAGTGCAATAGTTGGGTCCAGGCCAGACAGTTTTTTAGCAGCAGAAGAATCAGCCCAGCTAAGACAGAATCAATTCGTGCTAGAACAAAGACAACAAATACTTAGAAGAAAAAACAATCTATAATAGAGCAAATTGAATAATCTAATGCCTATTTTAAGGGGGAAAAAAACAGCTCAACCACAGATTTTGTAGGAAATAAGATATTGTCTGCCTATCACAAACAATTAGAAAAAAAAAATATTCATAAATATTTCATTCCTAAGGATCCAAGAATTGCATTAACATAGTTCTCTTAGGAAGTGAAAAAAGCATTAAGAACAAAAATTATACAGGCCCAAATTCAACATTCCAAAAGCATAGAAGCTTTCAGGAGATAAATAATAGAAGCATGTTTCAAATAGGCTATACCTCTATGGCATCTACAAGGTATCCAGACAATATAGATACCCATACTGTCAAAATAGCAAGCCAGCCTATTGCTTCCCATTTAGTTAATTCACACTCTTCTTCCTCGTCAGAATTTCCACCATTATCTCCTTCCTACACCATAAAACAAGGAAAATAAAAATAAAAGCATCTGAATGAAAAAGGCCAAATAAGCACAAATATGCATAAACTCTTTTTCATTTTATAATATAATTTAATAAGACTTCCTACAAATAATAAATAACTTATCCATCAAATGACCCACCGAAAAAATATAAATAAGTAAAAGAAAACTAATTCTCATTCTAAGAAATGCAGGACAGAGGAAAAAACAGTCCGTTAAAACACTGACACTTCCAGAAATATAAAGCCATATAGGTCATCACTCTCACAAGTATGAAAGGAAATTAGCGATAATACATAGTCTGTGAATTTGATCTGGTCTTAAGCTGTCCCATTCTCTATGGGAATCAATATCAAAATTCAACCAAAATACTATGTACTTAGTCGCTTCTTACATTTTATTTATTTATTTATTTAATTTTATTCTCTCTCTTCTTGTGACAAGGATGCTTAATTAATTGAAATATTCAAATCAAGGAACCAAATAGACCATTAATCACATAATGTTTTTTCTCTTATTGTGGGGGTTGAAAGTTACACCTGATACAGAAACCTTTTACATTGCTGATTTACGTATTTCCCTCACATAAAAATATATCTTTCATCCTCTAACCCTATCTAATCAGCTTGTATCTTGGTTTCACCAGTGCTTTTTGGTCCCTTAATAGCATAATGGTGACCAGCTAATGTGTAATAATAGTTAACACAGAAAACTGGGAAAAAAAAGGATTGAATGATTAAGTAAAGAACCATCCTGAGCATCTTAGATCTCATAAATTGTAGCAAATGCATTTTTTCAATAATGTAAGAAATCCTAACATCTAAAGTAGCATCAATATTGAATGGAAATTTATTATTTCAAAAAAGAACTAACCTCTTCAATTGGACTATAAAGATTGTGCTGACTTCTTAGTTGAAAGAAAAGGTAGCTTGCATATGCAATTAGCATTATACAGCTGCTAAATCTGGATAAAGATAACTCTGACTTCCCAAAATGAACCTCTGAGTGAGTAAAGTGAAGCACAGCAGGAAACAATATTCCCATTACAGCCATCAACAGCAACCCAGAATTTACAACAGCAGCTGCCTGTTGCAAAGGCCAACTACAATGTGACTTCTGGAACATCAGGTGGACAAGAATGCCGAAAAACAATTTGAACCATATTCCAGACAACAATTTTAATCAGGTCATGATATCTACCTTATTGAAAACCTGAACCTTTTTGTAGTGGACAATCCCACCAGTGAAGAAGGCACATCCAAGAACGAGAAGCATATTTGACAAGATTGAGCCCAGCAAAGATTGCTGAACAACCCTAATCATCCCATTTTTTAAAGCATAAATTGATATAATCATTTCGGTTGCATTGCCAAATGTGGCATTCAGCAGACCCCCAACTGCACATACCAACAAAAGTCAATTAAATTGACATAGACCAAGTGCACTTAAACAGAACCCTAAAATAAAAAAGAACAATTACAATACATTAAAGAAACTTAAAGAAATGAAACTAGATGAAGAGAATGTGGTTATTTTAAGAAGCATATGCCTCAAGTTGCTATTCATTTTCAAAAGCACTCAGTGTGAATTATAACACACCATCTTGTGCTATCCACAAAGTGTGCCTGGGTTTACATTAAACAAGGTCACATAGCTCTTTCTGTGGGAGTTAGAACACGTTTCCTTCAAAGCTAGCATTCTCAGACTTAAAAGAAGAAGCAATGGTCTTCTGCAGCACAATGTTGAATGCTTAATTCCAGTATAGTTCATGATGTCCTAGCAACGCCTTTAACAAAAGTTACCAAAAGAAAGGATCACCCCATGTCTTATATCAGGTGAAAATGTGTGAAGATCGGTTCATAACTCGATATTGACCTCAATTTCACCCTTTGTCATACAAGAATGTTCATGATGTCTTAGCAATTAGTAAACTTTTCCAAAAGTTACCAAAAGAAAGGATCACCTCATGCCTTATATTAGGTGAAAATGAGTAAAGATGGATTGATATGGACCTCAAGTTCAGCTTTTGTCATACACGAAATTTGATTAGAAATGACGATGTTTCACAATTCGTGCTTCAACTTCATCTCAAACTGGAGAACAGCAGCAAGACCAAATTATTTCCATGGCTCTTCTTAGTCTGCCTCTCTTTTTATATTCATTGTTCTCTTTAATTTTACAAATTAATGTGAATTCATTAATACTTCCAAAAAACATTATGCAATCATATGCCCTTTTGAAACTGCAATTAATCAGTGTATATATATTCTTTAATTATCACAATCAGATTGCATTTCAATCACCTTTCTGATGAAGCCATTAATTTTTAGGGTTGTCAAGCTTGTTTTGCATAAGTAAAATATTTCTTGGATTGCATTTGAATGTGTACATTTGATGTTGGTATTTGCCTTTAAAGTTTCTCAATATATTTGGTGAATAAAGATTGGTGCTAAATAAATCCACATGAATTAAGGCCTTCATAATATGAAAATTTAAATCAGTAAATGAAGTTAATAATTTGAATTTTCTGTACATGGTATTTGATTGGATTATTGGAAAGCTATAAACCATTATTTCACTCAATAATCTCTTGATTCATATGTTTGATTTAATGAATCATAATAACAAATACATGTCTGGATGAAAATAACTCCTCTTTAATTTATCGCCTATATAGAATTAGATAATATAGCTTCCTTTTTACAATTAACAAACATATGTACTATAGAGACTACAGCTATACCTGTTGGTCCTGTGTACAACGCAAGCTGCCTGAGCCACAAATTATTAAACAGGTATGTTAGTACTAGACACTCACAAAGAGGAGATGAAGAAATAAAGTAAACATCAGATTCCATTCAACAAGTCAGCACTTACTCAGTAGCATAACCCAGACGTTCTGCCAAAGGAGTAATACCCAATAAGCTGAGGAAGAACACCCATTCCTAACACATGAGGTAACCATCAAGAAATTAAATAGCAAGTAATGAAGCTACACTATATCATAGGGTCATCTTTTCCTGTTCCAAAAAATTATATATATTAAAAAGAAACTAAGAAGCAAGATTTCTTTGATTGGTAGATTTCCGCTCCAAATTTCTCTCATATTTATATGTTCCTAACTGTATCGCAGTTTTGCCTTAATGATATCAAATGCCACAAATGAGGATTAAGAAGTTGAATCCATACATGCATTCTCGTTAGATAATGTAGCAATATGGCCAAGGGACCAAAAGGTAGCAACATGTTGATCTTCGCTCTAATTAAGACAATGTATATGCTCTTGATAGGTATTATCCTTATTTTCGTAAAGATGGACGAGCTGGGCAAATTTACAGGAGAAAGCACATGAGTTGTCTCACAATCAAAATTATGGACTTTCCTCGCAGATGGTGAAGAGCTAAAAGGGATCTCCTCATCATAATCAAGCTCTATCTTCTCCTCTACAGAACCCATCTGCATGCAAAGGTAATTAATATGTCAAAATTTTTGCTAATATGTAACGGGAGATATTGCATATTTTCTGACACAATCCCACAAAGAAGAAAGCTATATCATAGAGTAAATAAAAGAAGCACGCAGAAGTATTTCATAAGAATAACATATATGCAGTCAGCGATTAGCAGTTTAAGTAGAGTACGGAAATAAATTTATCCCCCAATTGTAGAATACTGCCATCCATGTAGTCTTCGTGATAATTAGCTCTTAGCAGCTACTCTCTGAACTTTCGATGGGCTCATAATAAATAGAAACATATAGCCAGCGTATTAACTGTCTTCTATTTTCTATAGCACATGTTTACAGACAAAGTGGGACAGCTATAACAATTGAAGTTGCAGTTAATTACGATGGAATGCGGGTAAAGCAAAACAAAATTAAGATCAGCAGAAAAAGGGTTATGGGTACGTATAAAGCATCAAAATTGAGAAATCCAGGCGATTTGCTCCAGATGAAGCACAGGATGGTAGTATTGAATCGTAAGCTACGCGAAGCAGATCGGGTCACAAGTCAGAAGCAAGTGAAATGGCTGTAATCACGAACTAACCAAACAACCAGATCAACATAGAAAGAGTTGGGGGGGGGGGGGGGGGAACTTGCCTGCGTAAGAAGTTGGATTTGAAGAGGAAGATAGATGATGAGGATGGATCCAACTCCGCCGAAAAACCTCAGATAGGAGAAAAAGAGAAGAGACAAAACCAGTGGGGCCCAGAGAAATAATCTGTGCTGGGTCTACTCGCCCTGTGAATAAGGGAGAGGGAGTTATGCTAAGTCGACGAAGAAGGAAGAGAAGAAAAGATGAAAGAGGATGATGACGGCGACGAAGGAGTATTCAATACTGGCGTTGAATGTCCGGCAAGTGGAAAGTCACAAATCACAGCTGCGAAGGTTCTTCGAAGTAGCGCCTCTCTATCAGTTATTAATTTTTAATTTTGATTGTGATTTTGTGAGCAAGATTCATTAGTTTCCTACGTTATTTTCTTGCCATTGAATCCTCCACTAAAATGAGAACATGTACTTCTTTCTTTTTTCTTGACAAGTATGAATGAGATGGAGATGAGAACATGTTTTCTATAATTCTAAATCACATAGAGATGATGGGGATTTATAATATTTGCTTTCTTTTGCCTTAAAAAATCGTTCTTTTGATTTTCCCTCAAATAACCCACCATGTTTTAATCTTCCCTTGTAAGAGATGAAAAAGGGGTGAGAGTGGAGAATTTGAGAGTAGGGAAAATAAAATAGAAAAACAGGGAAATGGAATCCCCCACTTTGTTGCTTGTTGACCAAGAGAACAAAGAAAAATGTAAGTCAAGGTGATTTCTTTTCTTGGTTATAAGTAAGAAAACTTAGCGACAGCAAAAGATTGCCCAAAGCACAAACTCCTTGTTATATGTACCACCGATAATTTCGCCTATTTAAACAATTAACAACAAAATCGTTTATTTGCCTTTGCATTTTCACCTTTCTTTGCTTAATCAGTTAATTGTTTCTAGTTCATACAACTTAGCGTTCCTGTTAATATAGGCCCTTAGTCAACAGTTAAAAAAACACTATCTATAAAGAATGAAGTAAGAAGAGACTCTTCACCTTGGCTTCGTCTCTACACATAAGCAATATAAATTCATTTTTATTTAATAAAAAATGTTTTAAACAGGAAAACGATGCATATGTTGAAAAAGAAAGTTGTTGAGAAAAAATAATTAAACAGCGACAATTAGAAAATAATAATTAACATGAAAGGATGTAAAGGTCTTGATTGTGAAATTATAATAATCGAATTCCTAAGAACAAATGTTTATTTTATTTTAGTTTAGTTGATGAAAAAAAATACGAGGATGCTGCCGTGAAGTTCCTGTCATTTTTGTGTTGACGGTGGAAAATAACCCTTTTGCTTCTACAAGTGAATTGCTCCAAAGAATAGACATTTTCGAGAAAAGTGAACAACAAAAAAAAGTCAAAATAAATTATTATATTTGTACATTAATTTTTTTACATTAATTTTATATTTTTTTTCATATATATATATTTTATTATTATTATTTATTATATATTATCTATTATTATTTTATATTAAATAAATGGTTACAAATTAATAATATATGTGGTATAAATATTTTCGGGGTATAAGAATTAATTTTCTTTCTCTTAACGTGTGAAAAGGGATATTTAGATGATTTTGAGAGGGAGAAGCAAAAAAACACGAAAAGCTACACGTGTAAAATTGTTAGAATTTTGTTGTTTAATTTATTTCAAATTTGAATATATTAGTATGAGAAAAATGAAGAGTTAATATAGAATTTTTCTTTTTCAACAGATAAAGATTAGGCGTCCTGTCCAAGTGGTTTTAGCGATTTGTCGAATTTGAATATTGTAATTTCTTGACGATGCATGATATAAAGGGAAAGCATATTATATTATATATCATTAACTGGGAAATGAATATAATAACACTTTCTAAGTTTCGAGGAAGATGGGTATCCAGGTGAGGCAGTCGAAGATGTGTATCGTTAACTGGGAAATGAAAAATCAGAACCCTAATCTTATCCTGGAACCGTAAGACAGTGTTATCCTTCGTTTAAAAAAAAAATTTTTGTTAGGGAGAATAATTTACGGTTCCTCCTAATTAGTTTTTTTTAATCTTTTTTTTTTAATTTTTTTGTTAACTTTTTTTTGTTAATAATATTTTTATATTTTATTTATAGTATTTTTTTTGAAATTTTTTAAGATGTTTTTATATTTTTTTGAAATTTTTTTACTTTTACTTTTTCTTTAAACTTTTTACTTTTTTAAAATACATGATTCTTTTTTAATTTTTTAAAATGTTTTTTGATTGTTTTTATTTTTTTAAATTACAATTAGTTTATCATTTTTTTAATCACCTATTTGTTATTGCTTTTTCTAACCTGTTTTTCTCTCTTATGAATATCTCCATAATATGTATGGGTTGGGTGTCCATCTTTGACTTGAAATGGAAAAACAAATCGGTGGGAAATGGGAATTCAGCGGGATGCACAAAGACAATCCAGGAATTCTCTGGAAAAAGCATGAAATTAAAAAAAGGCCATTTGCTTCATTCACCTTTCAAAATGTCTTTGTAATTAATGGGTGAAAGTGGCTTTAGCTTATGTGCAAACTATAACTGGTACACTATAGAAGACCAAAATATAGTTATATATTTATAGTCTGTTATTTTACAGGTTTCAATATACTGTTGGTTGGTTACCCATTTAACAACTTCTTTTTTAATTTCTTAAGTAAACATGAGGTTAACTTGGGAATTTCTCAATCCAATTGTCATTAAGGCAGAGGTTTTAGACGGCATTCACCTTTTAAGAGCAGCTACAGTGGACGTTGTTTTCCATTGCTTATTTATGAATTTCTACTTGAAGCAACCTACCATGCAAAGAAGAAATTTTCAGTATCTGTTGGCTCTCAACATGATTGGTATAACCTAAAAAGCGGGTATATCTGGTTCACCCCTTCACACTTTTAATCCAATAATGGCAACTCAAGCCTCTTGGGGCCTCCTAGCGCCTCCTTTTTCAGCAATTGCCCGATTTGGCAAATACTCGTATAGATAGCCATAATTGCATTTAATAAACACCCACCCATGGAATACTACACACATTATTAACAAAACTAGAATCAGTATATGGGTTTTAACAAAACTAAACCCGAGGATATAAATTACGAATCAAAATACTCCATGATATGACAATTTTAACAAATCCAAAACCAAGTTCCCAAAAGGAGAATCTTTTCCTGAAAGCCCCTCCTCAAATGACAAGCAATTATAACCCATTTCATTATCTAAGGCAGAAATGTGCTATACTCCTCAAACGATATCTTGTTCCTGGTATAGTTTTACCTCGCTTTTTAACAAAATCACTGTTGCACTGCACCTTTCTAGTTTCTACCACCAATCATACTTCTTATAGCTTAGCGAATGATGCCCGGTAAAGTTTGAGATTGAGAGATAAAAAGAGTAATCTCGAAAAATATAACGTTTAAATAAGCATCCTCCAAAGGAAAGAGAAGAAAGAGAAGAAATGGAAAGAACCAAAATGGGGACCTCAGGCTCAGAAATACTCCTGACTCCACAATTATCCTGTCTATCCCATTAAAGAGAGAAGCTTCACTTAACTTAGCTCCAAAGCTCCGCAACAACCATAGATGATCTACTGAAAATCTTAAACCCCAAATACCCTTCACACTCTTGTGGTTATAGCATATGTGAGCTGAATTTTGCACCTTCTCCAACAATATCATCCCTCTCCCTAATCCCCCCCATTTGGGCGCACACAAATGGATACACACTCATTAGGCTCAAGGACAAAATTAGATGAAAAGCACATAATCTGGAGCAAGATATTGCCAACAACTATATTTCCCTACACAGACAAGACTAAAAGAGGTACTGACAGGTGCAAAGATTTATGTGTCAATGTTATAGTAGGAGCAAATCAATCTATCTAGTGGCTCAAAGATTCATATGTGATTCTATCCCAAAACTAACTACAATCAACCAAAAACAGATAAAAAAGATCCAGTGCCTTAAAATATCAATAACGTAATATTTTCTAATCTGTCATTGAATATGTATAGCTAAAAGAATGCATCGAAGACTTGAGCTATTCAATCAGACAGTTTTTTCTTTCCTAGAGAATATTATCAAGACAAGATTGATTTGATTTGAATCTGAAACGTACCCCATTTCCCATTTTTTTCCTAAAAAATAAAATCCGAACCCATCTTACAAAAAACTACAGGAAGTGATTTTGTCATTGGGGAAAAAAGAGAGAGAAACCAAAGAGAAACATAAGACTATGAAGAAAGTGGCCGAGGCGGAGGTAGTAGTTGATGAAGATTCTGATGAACCTGGTTCCGGTGCCGTATTCCCTGAGCTATAAAAGGGTGCCCCAACAAGCGCAACGCTGTCCACCTCCGCGAGGGCTCTCTCTGTAAACAGCGCGATATAAAATCCCTGAACTCCATCGACGCCGTCGCCGGTGCCTCCGGCGGCTGAGACATACAAATTGCACACATCAAGCTTGCCCAATCTCCTTGCCTTCCCACCGCAAACGGAAATCTACCCATGTAGAATTCCAATATACTGACCCCAAGGCTCCATATATCTCCTGCATACGCATCATATTGCCCATCATTGATGTCTGTATTGATTCTCTCTGGGCTCATATAAGCGATAGTACCAACCGATGAATTACACGGATCCATGGTTTGTGCCAGAATTCGGCCCACTCCGAAATCAGCAATCTTGACCTGTTTGTGCGAGTTGATCAGAAGGTTTGATGGCTTGATATCTCGGTGAACGATATGGCGGCGGTGGAGGTACGCCAGACCACGGAGAATCTGACGAGCTAGATCTGCGAGCTGTTGCTCATGGGGGATGTGTTTCCCTTCTAAGGACCCACCGTCCATGAACTCAAGAAGGACTTGGATTTCGCCGTTATGATCGTACATGTCATGACACTTAACGACGTTCTGGTCATCCACGTCCCGGAGGATCTGGATTTCACGATGGATCTGACGGCGAACGGAATCTTCGTGGTGACCGTATATAACCTTAAGCGCGTAAAGACGACCGGTGGGTCGGTGACGAACCTTGTAGACGGTACCACCGCTTCCGCTACCGATACGGTTGAGCCGATCGAGCTCGGTGAAGGGAACCTGTTGGGGAGAGGGACCCGAGTGGTGACTCGTTGACGGTGCCGAGTTAGATGGAGGCAGAGGAAGAGGCACCGCTAACGATGTGTCGCGTTGCGGCATGGGTAAGGTCAAGTCTCTTCGGCGGCCCCGACGGTCTCTATTGGTTGATCCGGTGCCTGGCGGAGGCTGGACCGGTCTCATGACTCGGTGGTGAAAAGTATCCGATCGATGGGTTGAAAAAGTAGAAACCGCCCAAATATCAAATGGGTTTCTCCATGAGAGCCAAGAAATTCATATGATGCTTGATTTCATGGAAAAAAATTCACGAGACAGAAGGAAGAGAATGTTCCTGGAAGAAGGAAAATGAAAGAAACAAGAAGAAAAATGAAAAAGAAAATGGAAGAAATGGAAGTGTTGTTTGATTTGCAAGAACAGGTTCTGAGAACTGAGAGAGAGAGAGAGAGAGAGAGAGAGAGAGAGAGAGCTTGGGTTTGCAGGGAGATGGAAACTGGCAAGTGTAGATTGAGGGAGAGGTGGCCATCAAAAAAGGGAATCGAGATTTAAAAGGCATGAGGGTCCACGCGATTCAAGGGCTCGTGAGGAGCGTGATCCAATCAGGTTCGAGCACCACTTCAGAAAGAGGTAGAATGTGATCTTCGTAAATGCGTGTTGAGTAATCTCAAATCCGGGCCCTCCACTCCAAAACAATTGTATGTCGTGGAAATTTAAAAAAAAAAGTGACTTGCGGGCCCCCACTCCGTGGTATTTTTACCCTGCTTTAGGGTCTATCTAGATCTTTTAATCCATTTGATCCCAGGTGTACGTTCTGACTTGTTTCACCCCCCTTTTTGTCCATTCATGAAATCAAAATTCCTCTCTTAAAATACAAGTCGTTTTAATTTAATTTTTTAATATAAAATTGTTTTAATTTAATTTTTTAAATATGTAAATTATTTCATATATTTTTAATTAGGTTTTTTTATTATAATATTTATTAATAAATGAGATTACTGGCATAAACTTATTTAGGTGCTAATGTAATTGTAGAGAGTAAAATTTGATTAATATATCTTGTATGTATATCATTAGAATAATTAATTATAATAATTTTAAAAGAGATATTCTTAAAAAATTAAATTAAGATGATTTATACTTTTAAAAGATTAAAATGAGATATTTTAATATTAAGATATTAAAATAAAATAATTTATATATTTAAGAGATTAAATTAAAATAATTTACATATTTAAAGCTTTAAAATTATGTGTTTTAACATTAAGAGATTAAAATAAAATAATTTACACATTTAAAAGACTGTTTTAAGAAATCAAATTAAAAGAAAGTATATTTTCAATGGACTAAAGTGGTAATTCCCCTGTTTTTTGTCCAAAAGTATTTGCTTCATCTGGTGAGTGTCAAATGAAATGGGTTCCTCTGAAGATGGGCTTTATGATGTTAATCATTTGTGACTGTAGTTGTATTTGATAAACAAAATCAAACTGTAACTTTGACATCCGCAAGTATTGGTTGAACACAGCCACGGCAGCACTATCTACAGCCAAAAGGATAAGGTTGACATTTTGATTTCTTATTTTTGATTTTTAAACATTAATTAATTATTTTATATGTCATATATATTTTTAAAACTTTTTATATTTTTTATTCATAATTTTTTTATATTATTTATTCATAAGTAACAAATTAAAAATTTTTAAAAATTATATGACATAAAATAATAAAAAATAAAACAAAAATAAATATAAAAAAATAAAAAATAGAGATAGCAAAGCTAAGTTAGAAGTTAGAACCCAAAAGCAAAAGCAAAACTACATCCATAGCTACAATAGTCTAACTTCTTCAGCCATAATAAAGGATTAGGATGTACGGATACTGTAACAACAATATCTCTACCCGCATCCACGTCCTATTTATAGTGTAAAAGAAAACTATCTAAATGGACTTAAATTGTTGAAGAATTTTTTGAAACAAGGATCATATCAACTTCCTTATATATTTTTTAAAAGAAGTAATTTATTTTTCTCAAATAAACAAGACCTTCAAATGAGCGAAAAAAGATGAAATCCAGCCTTGAATCAGTTTGGTTTAAAAAATCTAGAGTTTTGATATGACTTAGGTTGACCTAAACAAAGACTATATTGAGTTGGACAATTTCATACCAAAATCTATTTTCAAAAAGGCCAGCACCATTAGACACAGACCGAGGTGGATATCAACATGGGATATCCATCCTTATTTATCTCGGTGGATTCGGTTATTTCTAAATTAAGTACACAATGTATACTTTAAAAAATAAAATGAAAGCAATTTAATATTACAAATTTATAAATGATTATTAAGATTTATTCATAAATTTATAAAAGTTTGAATGGTTAAAGTTGTTGAAAATTCAAAGTTTGATCTTCAAACAAAAGCGTGGGATAGCTTCATTTTTAAGAATCTTCCGGGCTTCAACTTGTCCAATCTTGTTTCGCAGACCATGTCAACAGGCAAGCAACAAAATCCAAAGTCATGAATGGTAGGTAATGTAAAAGTGGTGTGGAGAATTCAGCCAAACTCGCCTCTTGTAAGTGCAGAAGTTATTGTATATGATCAAAGGTAAAGAGGGTTGCCAAATTTGATGCCAATTCCATGATCTATAGTCTATACATGAATGTGAACTTTTCTATCTTTGGTGGTGACTGGTGAGAATAAGAAATAAAAGAGACCCAGAATTGAGCTAATGGATTCCTCTCCCATCTGATTGTATAAAAACTTCGTTTCTTTGACCTCTTACAATATTGGAAGAAAAAAAGACAATTCTTTCTCCCTAAGATTGCTTCCCAAAATCCCACGATAGCTAGCTTCAAATGAACTAATAGATACAAAGTTTACTAAGTCATATCCAACTTCATCATAAAGATTTCTAAATGTCACATGAGGGGGAGTGCCAGTGTAACAAATTAACAATCCCAGAGAGAGTAAATGAAAATTATAAGACAAACAGAGGTTCTGACTCGGTTTGAAGCTTGACTTGTGATTGTGAATCCACGCAAGGCACTGCCTTCCTCTATCGTACAATCTTTTCCCCTCCTTCATTCTCTCTCTTTCTCTAGCTCTGGCTTTTTGCAAGAACCACTAAGAAAAGCATCACTTCTTCCCTGAAACACCAAGAAAACCAGAAAAAATGGCAAGACCCATAAGCATTTGCTTACAATATCTCGCTTTTTTAATGTTTTATGGTGCAATCTTTGCCTGTGCTACTCAAAAACAGTCTCAGCAAGGTACCTCGTTTTCATGTTAAGTTGGGCATTCCTATTTCATTTTCCCTCGTTTGGAAAGAAAGAAAATGTTACTGCTTTCTGGGCATTAAACGATTCTTTATAGTTTATTCTTTTTCTTCGCTCAGACCCAAGTTACCGGAAGTTCGTGTTCAACGCCAGCGACTTCCCGTCGGAAGATTATTATGATTACGTTATCGTCGGCGGGGGCACTGCCGGGTGCCCATTGGCAGCGACTCTGTCGCAAATGTTTCGGGTTCTCGTGCTTGAACGAGGAGGTGTTGCCTATGACAAACCCAACTTGATGACCCAAGAAGGGTTCTTGACAACCCTTATGAATGCCAACACTTACGGCTACTCCCCTGCCCAAGCTTTCACTTCTGAAGATGGCGTCCCAAATGCTCGGGGACGCGTTCTTGGCGGAAGCAGCGCCATCAATGCTGGGTTATATACCCGTGCTGATGAAGATTTCTTCAAAAGGTCTGCTTTAGCTTGGGACCTCAAGGTTGTAAACGAATCATATGAATGGGTTGAGAGGAAAATTGTATTTAGGCCAGAGCTCAAGACTTGGCAATCAGCGGTCCGTGATGGGTTGCTCGAAGGAGGGGTTAATCCCTACAATGGGTTCAGTTTAGATCATGCAATTGGTACAAAAATCGGCGGCTCAACATTTGATAGCAATGGGAGGAGACACAGCGCTGCTGATCTTTTAACATATGCCAGAGCATCCAATATCAGAGTGGCTGTGTATGCAAGCGTAGAAAGGATTCTTCTTGCTTCATCAGCTGGTTCTTGGCAATCTGCAATTGGGGTTGTTTACCGTGACCAAATGGGCAGGTATCATCATGCAATGGTACGTGAACATGGCGAGATCATACTCTCTGCCGGTGCCATTGGAAGCCCTCAGCTTCTGCTGCTTAGTGGCATTGGTCCCAGGCCTTATCTCTCTTCTTGGGGAATTCCAGTAGCTCATCACCTTCCCTATGTTGGGCAATTCCTATATGACAATCCACGTAACAGTATCAGCATTGTCCCATCAATTCCACTTGAGCACTCACTGATACAAGTTGTGGGGATAACAGATTCAGGGGCTTACATAGAAGCAGCATCAAATGTCATTCCCTTTACATCCCCTTCTCATTCTGCATTCATCCTTACACCATTGTCACCGCTTTACCTCACTGTGGCTACCCTCATTGGGAAGATTGCAGGGCCAGCGTCAAGTGGTTTTCTTAGACTGGCTTCAACAAATGTCAAGCTCAATCCTGTTGTTAGATTCAATTACTTCAACAAGCCAATTGATGTTGAACGCTGTGTGAATGGCACAAGAAAGATAGGGGGTTTGCTCAGAAGCAGGGCATTGAATGATTTCAAGTTCAGAAACAGGTTTGGGGGTCAAGACTTTAGATTTGTAGGGCCTGCATTGCCTATAGACCAAACAAACTATGTTGAGATGGGAGATTTCTGCCGCCGGACCGTAAGCACTATATGGCATTACCATGGAGGCTGCGTGGTGGGGAGGGTGGTTGACCGTGACCTTAGGCTCATTGGAATTGGTTCACTTCGTATTGTAGATGCATCAGTGTTTGGTGTATCACCAGGTACAAATCCTCAGGCCACCTTAATGATGCTTGGGCGGTAAGTTTATGTTTTGAAGTAGTTCACATGCATTCTTTCTATATATAATACGTTCAGAACTTAGAAGAATATCACAATTCTATTGTTCTGTTGGGCAGGTATATCGGGCTGAAGATAATTAGAGAAAGGGTAACACTGCCACTGCGCTTCTAGTTTGCCTTTTGGTTTTTCACTTTCTTTTTTCTCTCCAGCACTAATTTGTTCATTTGTTGATACAAAATGACAGATCATTGTATGCTTAGTGCCATCATAGATAGTGAACTTGGATCTTGGGGGGGGGGGGGGGGGGGGGGGGGGGGGGGGGGGG
>JASKGM010000005.1:16385618-16421863 GCA_034509205.1 Ceratonia siliqua
GATTAGCTTCCTGATTATTTCCTATAATTAGCATTAAATTCCTAGCTTAATTTTAGTAGTGTAATTATGTTTGTAGGCGTATATATTCACCTTTCTAATTGTAAAACAAACACAAGAAATACAATTCTCCTTTCTCACAAAAGGTAAGAAACAACTGGAAAGATATTGTTGTCTAGAAGATGCATATAAAAATTATCTTGTCTCAGTAAGCATGGGATGATGCATTTTTGTATAGAAGCCTCAATAAGCATGGGAATTTGCCATAGTTGATTCCTTTGAAGAACTTTCCAAACTCCTTTTCCCATTGATCTTATTTGCAGGCAAGAGGATGCCTAGAAATCAGGAAACTACTAATTTACAGCAAATAACCTATAAATAGAAATAAAAACTGTCCCTACAGTTAGTATTCACATAAGTCTTGCGATTTCAATCAATCCCTAATTCCAACAGCATCTAGTTGCCTCTGCACCTAGTGTGGGACATAATAGTGTTTTCGGCATCCCTTAGATGTTCCTCTTATTGTCTCTTCAAAGGGGTGTCTTTAATGGATATGCAGAAAGATTGGGAAGCTTTGTCGTTGCTTTCCTTTAGTTTGTCTTTTTTCCTGCATTTTTAGGATATATTATTGATATGTTCCCAGCACCCAACGCACGCTAACAGCAGTTCAGATATAAAACAAGACAAGCAGCAACTAATATTCTGATATATTAATGAGGAAGAGCCGAGAATACAACCAAAAATCAGTCACCAGCAGAGAAATAGCAACGAACAGAACACCAATGTAACAGTGAGGGTACTCAAGAGACCCTCCTCGCTCCCAGTCAACACAAAACTCACGATACCCCCACTAGGGTGCAACCCACTCGACTAAAACTAAGACAGCCACCCAAATGACAGCCACAACACCCAAAACGACCCAACACAAATAAATTATAAAAAACGACAGTAGAAGAAGCCAAAACACACTTGACAATTAAAAAAAGAGGACCCTACAATTAAAAACAGATAGCTCAGTGACTTCCCTGCTCCTTTTGCTTCTTGTGCCTGTTGTAGGTGAATATTATAGGAGGTCTATCAATTATCCATTTATCCTTTGCCCTCGTAATCTTCTCTTTCTAATAAATTTTACTTTTCTGATAAAAAAATTCAATTATTGTTTCCTTTTAGCATGTATTGCATAAGGCTAATTGGTTCCTGTTGTAGGTCTCAGTCTGTGCACGGTTTCTGCTACACGCACACACACACAAAGGCAAAAGAAGCTTTAAAACTACTTTTCATACTTCAATCCATTCTGCAGTTAACTATGATTTCTCTTTACAGGAAATTTTGATGTGGTGACAGAATATGAACTCATTCTTTCGTTATTACTTTCGAACCTACCACCCTGAAATCAACATTTGTAATTTTAAAATTCTCAGTACTTTATTTCTAGAGGCAAGTTGTATCAAAAGAAGGGCATTATACATTGGAGTCATGCCTATCATTCTGGAAAAGCATTACATTATTGGACTCTCTCTATCTATCCATTTATCTCTTTCCAGTTTTTAATTATTATTCTATAATATTTATTTTTGCCTACCTAAAATGCTCTTGATCTGCTGTTCCATATACCCATGACTGCCTGATGATGCCTAAACTTGCTCAGTTCTATATATATTTCACGACCATATCACAAAATTTACTTGGTATGCTGACAAAATTATGGAATGATCTTCCTGACATATGGCAGAGTAGACTTGAGGAATATGAGGCAACGCTAAGTAACTCCCCAAAAGATCCAACTGCTCTTGAAGTAAGCATGGGTGCTAGTTCTGTTATGCTCTTTTCTTTGTGTTTCTAGATACATTTGAAAGGATTTTCAGGGAGCTGCAGTAACTTTGGCAGAACTAGGGGAGTATGCAAGGGCTGCCTCTCTACTTGATGACTTGACAAAGGTTGATAATGAGTTTTAGCATCTGATGTCTCATGGATTTTGCCTATATATGTTGCTTAAATCATGCTGTTCCAAATCCAATAACCCTTGAATTGATAGCTGTGATTTTGTGTTCCAAGGAAAAACCAAATGATGCTGATGTTTTCCGTTTGCTTGGAGAAGTTAAGTTTGAACTGACTGATTATCAAGGCAGTGTTGCTGCATACAAAAGTTCAGCAATGGTCAGTCTTCTCACCAAATACCAAAAACTTGCCACTGGTAGCTGTTCAAATTGATTATCCAAACTGAAAATGTTTGATTCTAGTAAGAAGACCAATAATAAAGTCTATTCATGAAAGTTGATGGCTTAAGTTTGGATGAATATATGGTCTATTAACAAAAGTTGTTCAGGGTCTTCAATGAGTGTTGGGTGTGTCCGCAGGACTTAGAGAGTAAAGTTTTGTGTTAGTGCACAATTTTTGCTGTAATTTGGATCATTTGGTTGGAATGGAATGCCCATATTTTCAGGGGTGTTTCTTTGTCTTTATATTTCTTGTGGGATAGAATCACTTTTTCAGCATCTCTTTGGTGCTCAGCTCACAGCTTGTTTAAGGTAGTGACTCTCCAAGACATCCCAAGGGATTGGGCAGCTTGCTGCATGACTAAATTTCTTTCTTATTTTCCTTTTCGTTCATTGTAATGATTTTGGTCTTTTATCTTTGGAGGAAACCTTTTTGTCTTCTCTTGTATCTCTTCTCTTTTTATTAATATAATTTCTTCTTTTATCTAAACAAAATATATGGTCTATTTTATTTTACCTTTTGTTCTATACATGCCATCATACATATGTTCTTTGCAGTTTTTCTTTATGAAATATATTCATCTCACCTATTAGTTGGACCAGTAAATATGAAGTTTATTATCACATAAATACACCCCATCCTGCGTGAACAAGAATTTGAAAATATAGAGTACAAGGGGATATATCTATTACTTTTTAATGGTTAATCATAGCAGACTTCCTTAGCAATGCCAGCTGGCATTATCCATGAATTTTTTGTTAATCCCTGACAGGTGTCTAAAGATATTAATTTTGAAGTTCTGCGAGGCCTTACCAATTCATTACTTGCTGCCAAGAAGCCAGACGAGGTTTGTTATCATGATGATGGATTGTTAGGACACATGTGCTGCACCGATTAAATCCTCCATGGAGGATACCCTCAGCAGTAAAACCTCATATACTTGATAGTAGATAGTGTTTTACTTTATGTCTATGCTTGTACTTGCTGCTCTACAGACAAAAACCTTTTTTAATGCAGCAGGAGTACAGGATGGTTACTTTATACTTATAGATGATAGCCATATTACTCTTGAAAGTACTCTCTACATTTTAATGGTGAAAAGGTTAGAAGTTCGAATACAGCATGACTGCTGTTAGAATAGTTTTCTTTGTCTTTTTCCTCATTATTTTGATCAATGGTTATATTGTTTATACAATCATTGATTTTTTTTAATACCTGGAAAGCTAAGTCCTCATTTTTTTATGACCATTGATCGTGTTTTAAAATAAATAGACAAGAACCCTTATTTAAGTTGGTTGATATTTTCTGTAGCCATAAAATATATTTCTTCCAAGATGAAAGTATATGCTTGCTTTTGTCAAGACTAGAGTCTAAAATCCTTTTTGCTTAATGGATCTAAAAAAATGGTATATAATTAGCCGCTTATCGTAGTCTGTGGCATCAATGCCCTAATTTCATTGCTTGGTTTCAGAAAGCCTGTACTATATAGAAATAGGGGAGTTATCTTATGGAGACCATTCAATTCAAGGGATGATGAATTAATTGAGATTTCATTTTCATGTTCTTTCTTCTACAGGCTGTTCAATTCCTTCTGGCCTGTCATGAGCATCTGAATTCAGAAAAATCAGGCAATAAAGCTGACAGTAGCCCTCCGAAATCAGAGAAGCTGGACCCAGTTCAAGTAAGATGTATTCCTAAAAATAATGGATTATGTATTTTGTTCTCTATGAAAGGGTTGGGATAGATATATATAGATAGAAGTTAAATGAATTAGAAAGTTAAAAATGTTTTAGTTCAGATATAATAAATGATTAATTTCACATATAAAGCTATGCAGTTCCTTATTATTTGCGCATTGCGTCCATAAATTAAAATGACAGATTGGTTCTATACTGAAGACAGGCACCAGTTTTGATACCCTCTGCCGAATTCATATTTCCTTTTGATAGACCCTGGGCACCTAAGACATAGTTTAGGAAGAGGAAGGGCAAATTTGACTATGGGCACCAAGCACTCGTGTCAGTCATCCCAAAGAATCAGGAAGTGGGAAAGGTGGGGGAGCTGCCATGCAGCGTGTGAGGGGGAAAAAGAGGTTAAAAGTGGTGAGTGGTGCCAAAGTGAGGTAGGGAAAAATTTACTCAGAGGGCTATGAAGGGAGGGAGGCCAGCATCCCATATTAGCTGGATTAGCCTGGTTTCTGCTGGGTTAGGGTTTATCCTGTATCTATCTTTCATTTTATCAATTACTTCACATCCTTTGCGTTTGGTTGTATTGCAAGTCCCATTTAGGCTTATTATCTTGAATACATTGATATTTGTCTGGTTGATTCTGGAGTGTTTTCTGGTTCAAACTCTTGGGTCTCATCAGTTTGATATCAGAGCGTGGTTGATCCCTAGGGCATGGTAAATACCAGAATGGAGAGTAGAATGGATCGGATGGAGGGAGGCATGGCAGAGCAGGGAAGACTTATGGGAGAGCAAGAGAGGCTCTTAGGAGAGTTCAAGCGTGAGATGGGGGCTGTTCAGGAACACATCTTAGATATGAGAGATTTCATGGAGGAGAACAAGAACAAGACAACAGGAGGAAAGGACAAGATGACGGGAGGAAAGGGGGCTCAGCTGGAGGGTCTCAACAAGGAGATAAAGAAACAGAAAAAGAAAGGGTAGGAGAAGGAGCTGAAAATCAAAGAGAAGAAAAGGAGGGTAAATTTCAGAGGTTGGAGTTACCCATATTTTCAGGAGAAGACCCATTAAGGTGGCTGTTTAAGGTGGAGCGCTACTTTAGGGTGAACGGTGTAGGAGAAACAGAGAGGATGGAAGCGGTGGCTGTTTGCTTGGAAGGCAGAGCACTGAATTGGTTTCAGTGGTTGGAAGGAAGGGAACCATTGCAATCTTGGACGAAGTTCAGAAAGGAGCTGCTGAATAAATTCCAACCATCTCAGTCGGGGAGTAGCTATGAAAGGCTCATCGCCCTGCGACAGAGTGGTACCGTAACTGAGTACAGAGAAGAATTTGAGTTACAATCAGCCCCATTGCACGGAGCACCCGATGACTAGTTGATGGGGGCCTTTCTCAATGGACTAAGTGATGAGGTGAAGGCTGAGGTGCATTTGGGCCAACCAGAGGATCTCAAGCAGATGATGGATTTAGCCCACAAAATTGAAGAAAAAAATTGGTTGCTGCAGAGAGCCCGAGAAGCTAGGAAGGTAAAGTTGGGCCATTATGGGTCCAAACAAAAGGTCGGGGATGGGATATCGGGTTATACCCGTGTCTCGGGCCGCCCATGGATCCCTGTCACCACGGCAACCCATTTTGAGGGAGGAAACGACTCTGGAAAAGGTTCAACGATGACAAACAAAAGTGGAGATGAGCTAAAAGCTCCAGCTACTACCCACGAGAGATCTGGGTATTTGCGAACGGGCATAAACAATTTCAAGAGGCTGTCACCTGCGGAGGAAGCGCGAAGACGAGAACTGGGTTTATGTTTCAGATGCAAAGAGAGATTCACTCCAAATCACAGATGCAAGAATCGACAGTTACAAGTACTGTTGTTAGAAGATGAAGATGAAATCAAAAAGGAGGAACAAGGAGGGGATGGCGACCTCGAGAAGACAGAGATCATCGAAGGGACCGAAGATGGGGAAAACATGGCACTAGAACTGTCACTCCATTTGGTGGTGGGATTAACAGCGAGCAAGATGATGAAACTCAAGGGGAGGATCCAAGGACAGGAAGTGATGATACTCACAGATAGTGGGGCGTCTCACAATTTTCTTTTCAGAGAGATTGTCGAGAGACTCAACATTCCCAGGGAGAGTTCACCAAATTTTGGGGTCCTCGTAGGCAATGGGCATCGAGTGAAAGGGAAGGGCATTTGCAAAGGAGTAAAGGTCGAAGTTTAGGGAATTAGAATCACCCAAACTTTCTATCCCTTCGAACTGGGTGGCGCAGATGTGATCCTCGGCATTACTTGGTTGGAATCTTTAGGGGATATGAAGGTGAATTGGAGAAGATTAATTATGCAGTTTATGGTGGGAGAGGTCTTTGTGATGTTAAAAGGGGACCCATCCTTAACTAAGTCCCTGATATCTTTGAAAACGCTGTTAAAGTCAGTTCAGGCAAAGGGAGAGGGCTATCTGATAGAAATTGGGTCCATGGAAGTGCAAGATAACGAAGAATGCCCAAGGGAGATAGACGAAATTTTGCAAGACTATATTTCCTTATTGACAGAACTTGCTGGGCTGCCCCTGCCAAAGACCAGGATCACCAAATTCCCCTTTGTAGTGGGGCACAACCACCCAACATTAGGCCTTATAGATATCCTCACTCACAGAAGAATGAGATTGAAAGATTAGTAAGCGAGATGCGGTGTGCTAGAGTTATAAGGCCTAGTAACAGTCCTTTTTCTAGCCCTGTACTACTTGTTAAAAAAAAGGATTGAAGTTGGCGTTTTTGCGTGGACTATCACGCCCTTAACAGAGCGACAATTCCGGATAAGTTCCCCATTCCGGTGATAGAGGAATTGATGGATAAGTTGGGAGGTGCTACTATGTTTACTAAGCTGGATTTAAAATCTGGGTACCACCAAATTTCAATGAAAGCAGGGGAAGAGCACAAAACAGCCTTTAGAACACACGAGGGGCATTATGAATTCCTAGTCATGCCATTTGGATTGACTAATGCCCCCTCTACCTTTCAAGCCTTAATGAACAGGATTTTTCAGCAATATTTGAGGAAGTTCATCCTGGTATTCTTCGAGGACATATTAATTTACAGCCCTAACATGGTAACTCACATCCAACACCTCAGGTTAACTTTGCAGGTTTTGAGGGAGAATGAATTGTTTCTGAATAGAAAGAAATGTTTGTTCGGACAAAGGTAGTTGGAATATCTCAGACATATCAATTGAGCTAACGGGGTTCAACCTGACCCATCCAAAATTGAAGCCATGGTGAACTGGCCAGTCCCTAAGGATGTCAAAGGATTGAGAGGGTTCCTAGGACTAACCGGGTACTACAGGAAGTTCATACAGGAATATGGGAGCATAGCATCACCGCTGACTTCTTTACTCAAGAAGAATGGATTTACATGGCATGATGAGGCTCAAAAGGCTTTGAACGAATGAAGGTGGCCATGACACAAGCACCGGTTTTGAGGATGCCTGATTTTTCAAAGCCATTTGAGATAGAAACCGATGCTTCCGGTATGGGCATTGGGGCTGTATTGATGAAAGAGGGGCACCCCATTGTATATTTGAGCCAAAAATTATCCAGGAAAGCGATGCAATGTTCAATTTATGAAAGGGAGTTTATAGCCATTGTGTTTGCTATACAAAAGTGGCGTCCCTATTGATTTGGCCACCATTTTGTGATTAAGACAGACCAAAAGAGCCTGAAACACCTGTTGGAACAGCGGATTTTGGGCATGGAGCAACAAAAGTAGGCAGCCAAGTTGATGGGCTATGATTTCTCAATACACTATAAACTTGGCAAGGAGAATGGTGCAGCGGATGCTCTATCTAGGAAGGAAGAGAATATAGAGTTAAAGGCCATCACACTGATCAATTGGGAAGATTGGGGGGCCTTGGAAGAAGTACAGCGGGATAAAGCCTTAAAGGATATTACCAGCCAATTGATAGCTGACCCAAGCAGCCAACCAGATTACTCAATCCACAAGGGGCTGTTGCTGCATAAAGGGAAGTTAGTGCTCTCCAAAACGTCCAAAAGAATACCTCAGCTCCTTAGAGAATTTCACCACTCTCCAATGGGAGGTCATTCCGGGACTCTAAGGACTTACAAGAGACTGTCAGGTATCGTTCACTGGGCTGGAATGAAACAGGATGTGCAAAGATATGTGACAGCATGTGATATTTGTTAGGCTAACAAATACCAAGCTTTATCTCCGGCGGGCTTACTTCAATCATTACCAATACCCACTCAAGTATGGGAAGACATAAGCATGGATTTCATATGCGGACTACCCAAATCAGGGGGGAAGGATGTCATTCTAGTGGTGGTGGATCGATTTACTAAATATAGCCACTTCCTGTTATTGTCTCACCCTTTCAATGCCAAGGAGGTGGCAGAGTTGTTCACTAGAGAGATCATCAGATTACATGGATTCCCTAAATCCATAGTGTCAGACAGAGACATGGTTTTTATTAGTCAATTTTGGCAACAATTATTCAAGGCTTCTGGTACCACTTTGAACATGAGTTCAGCTTACCACCCAAAGTCAGATGGACAAACGGAGGTAGTGAATAGATGTGTGAAAACCTACTTGCGCTGCTTTGTGGGGGATAAACCCAAACAATGGGCCTCTTGGATACCATGGGCTGAATACTGGTACAACACTACATATCAAAGAGCAGCTGGGATGACACATTTTCGAGCACTCTATGGAAGAGATCCACCCATTTTGTTCAAATGGACAGACGAGACATCCAGGGTAGAAGAGGTTAACAATCACATTAGGGAACGCAACTTGATACTTGAAGAACTCAAGCATAATTTATCTTAGGCCCAAAATTACATGAAGGAGGTAGCGGATCGCAAGAGAAGATCCATATCCTTTGAAGTAGGAGACATGGTTAACATCAAAGTCAGACCCTATAAACTGAGAACATTAGCCAGAAAAGTGAATGAAAAACTCAGTCCCCGTTTCTATGGACCATATAAGGTTTTGGCTAGAATTGGTGAGGTAGCTTATAAGATAGAGTTGCCTCCCACAGCCCGCATACACCCTGTTTTTCATGCATCACAGCTAAAGAAGGCCATCACTTAGGGTTCACCATCCCTCCCTTTTCCCGAGGGTCTCTCAGATAGCAAGGAATTGCAAGTTCTACCTGAGATGGTGAAGGGATATCGTACTATGGCAAATGGCACACAAGAAGTCCTAATCAAGTGGAAGGGCTTACCTGATTATGAGAACACCTGGGAGAATGTCATCACAATGATCAACCAATTTCCTGAGTTCCACCTTGAGGACAAGGTGGAAGTTGCAGGGGGGTAATGATAGACCCCGGGCACTTAAGACATATTTTAGGAAGAGGAAGGGCAAATCTGACTATGGGCACCAAGCACACGTGTCAGTCATCCCAAAGAATCAGGAAGTGGGAAAGGTGGGGGAGCTGTCATGCAGCGTGTGAGGGGGAAAAAGAGGTTAAAAGTGGTGAGTGGTGCCAGAGTGAAGTAGGGAAAAATTTACTCAGAGGGCTGTGAAGGGGGGGGAGGCCAGCATCCCATATTAGCTGGATTAGCCTAGTTTCTGCTGGGTTAGGGTTTATCCTGTATCTATCTTTCATTTTATCAGTTACTTCGCATCCTTTGCGTTTGGTTGTATTGCAAGTGCCATTTAGGCTTATTATCTTGAATACATTGATATTTGTCTGGTTGATTCTGGAGTGTTTTCTGGTTCAAACTCTTGGGCCTCATCACCTTTCAATTTCTTTTTCCATGCTATCTTTCTCATAGAAAGATGTATATCCTGAAAAATCATCATTTTGATGTCCAATTCATATGTCTTGAATTACTCTAGATCTGCAAATCTTGGGAACAGTTACAGAGTAATTAAGATACTTGGGAGTTTCTAATCAAACCAAATGAATAATTGGGACAGAAAAATAGTTTTTGTTATGATAAGTGACTTCCAAGTTCCAACTTTATGGTTGTATCTTATTTTAGAATCAGTCTGTCCTCCATGCTTTTTCCACTTCCTTTTGTTATTGATTATCAAATACCATCATTTTCATGTATAGTGAGGTTATTTTACAAATATCAACAAGGAAAATGTTGTTAAAGAACTTTATGCTGAGCGACCCAAAATGTTGTCACATAATACTTTATAAAGTAAAAGGGGGGTCCCCTCCTTCCTGGAGGAACCTAGTGCAATAGAATTTTAACGGGGAAATCTGGATAAACTTTGTTAACTTACAACTGAATCTTGTAATTCTTTCAGGACTTTTTTGGATATAGCATTCACAGTGTACTTAGTTTTCCTTTTCCTCCACTCATTAATTTATTTTGTAGTATGAATTTTGGGTTTGTTTTGCTTATATATAAAACATATCTCCATTTTTTTCTTGTTCTCTTTACTCTTATTCTATCCATATTTCTGTAATACTCAGGTTGAATTACTTCTTGGGAAAGCCTACTCAGATTGGGGCCACATCAGTGATGCTGTAGCTGTTTACGATCAGCTCATATCTACTCACCCTGATGATTTCCGTGGATACTTAGCTAAGGTTTTCAATTCTCTCCTTTATATATACAGGCCATATAGATTGTTTCTTTTTGTTCATTGTAAACCAAATCGGGAAAATTTTTTGATGAAAGTAGTAAGAAGAATGTATATAATTGTATTGTTTATCACTAGAGAAGCTTTCATTGAACAGAGCTCTAATAATTGGTAAAGGCAAAGCCAAGAAATCACTACAACTTAAGTAGGGTTGTGGATTGCAAGACCTAAACGACAGAAAGCAGTAATAGTAATTGAGTAATGCTACTTGCACAACCTTAGGCACACTATTAAATTTTCGTGGTGGCCTAACTCCTCCTCACAAAAGCGCCTTGTGAGGGGCTTTTATATAACACTTAATGACCTTACCCAAGTAATGTGGGACTTACAACACACAATTTTTTTTAAAAAGCCCAATGTATCTTTAATAAAACATGACGGTAACTTTTTGCAAATAAATGATAATAACTTTTCTTCACAAACATGTTAGAAAATTTTATATTATTTCCAAACGCCAAAAGAAAATCTTTATACATATGTCCAAATGTTCTATTTATGCTTTGAAACACTTACATGTTTTTTGAAAGTTACTTTGCATACTGTCTGATTTTGTAGAATCTCCTTGCTGTGTTAGTAAGCTTCTCCCTCTGTTACACAAACAGAAACAAGCTGCTGATCTTGTTATCTCATATAGCTGCTATTTATGTGCCCCCTTTAAAAAATAACACCTACCTTGGGCTCCTTTCATGTTGGCTTAGTAGATTGTTAAAATGACTCAATAATAAAAAATAATAATAATGTAGCATAATTAATGAAAGAAATGGAGATTATCAGAGCATACAAATAGAACTCATATTTTGATGCATATTAGTTAACAAAGGCATTAGAAAAACATATTTCAGATAAAGGTGTTAATTACAGTTGTTCAAAGAGCAGCAGTGCAAAAAATAGATGCACGTTAAAGCCGTTGCACATGTTATAATCCAGTATAGACAACTAATACATTAGCTAACTAAAATGCACTATGATTGATTGCTGAGGGAAAGTTTTGAAACACAATTGAAGTGGTTGGTTAATGACCCCCTGTCTTGCTTTTAATAACTTCCCAGATATATTGTTACAAAAAACGACTAGAAGCGTGAGATGGAATTAGGATTTTACTATTTGAAGCAAATCTTTCTGAGGGAGAAAGAGTATTCGTGAGTGCTGGTGAACGAAGAAGTAATTGATTTAAAGGGAATGGCGTATTGTAAGCTTCATGCATTTTAATATGTAAAATCCCAGCTTTCTCCTAGTATACCCACAGTCCCACTAGTGTGATAAGCTCTCCCTTCTTATCCCTGATGCCCTCACCTCTTTGCGAGACTTTCATTGCACTGTACCCCCAATATTTATACGGCAATACCCCTAAAAATCTCAGGTCAATTCCACTGTGAAAGGAATAGCAATTTTTATATCTTGACTTTTATATCCAATATCTCTTAATACAGGCTTGATTCCGGACTCAATACTTAACTACATGATCAGGACTTCTTTTCTTATGCCCCTTATATCAATGTGCTCCTCTGGCACTGATCATTTGTGTTGGTTGATACTTGCTTTCCTGTTGTCAATCATGGACTAATAGAAGTTCTGTGAAAGAGGACATGCATTCAAATCTATTCACCGACGTACTTCTGCAGGGAATTATCCTGAAAGAGAACAACAACATCGGAGATGCTGAGAGGATGTTTATTCAAGTAAGTATATGAATTTGCGTTTGCACATCTTAGTAATAGATGTGTAAGAATGTTAAATAACAGAGTTACATAACCCAACCCCTGCTTATTCTAGATATGCGACTAATAGGCTCTACAACCATCAAAGAATGTGTATGCAAGTGTGACATTACTTCTCAGTGGGTCCCTGGACGGGACAGGATTCGGCTCCTCTAAAGTGTAACTATTTTCTCATCAATGATTATCCTCTTACACTTTACTCTCGCAAGTGTAGGATGCACTCTAGAGGAGCCAAATTCGGACAACCCATTGCTTAGTTGTTAATCTCTCATTAAAACTTTTGCACTTCCATCAGCCTAATTAATATTATAAATATAGATGTTCATATCTCCAGTATCGTTTTTTGTGCAGGCTCGGTTCTTCGCACCAGAAAAAGCTAAAGCACTTGTAGACCGTTATTCGAGACAATGACTTTTCCTTGGACTGCCTTCTTACTAATGAAATTATACGCCCTTGGAATTATAATTTAATCCTAGATACCATGATCGGAGTATAATGGAATGCCAGGAGCTTTCTATTTTCCATTTAGAGAATGTAAACACTGTTATTATATGATCATTTGCGACTTTAATATTTCGGATTTCTTGGATGGAGAATAACCATAAATCATGGCTGGACGACTTGCAAGGTTAACGCCTTGCAACAATGCTTACAATTTAGTTTGTTTTGGGAGAAATTTTTACACATATATTATATTGTATTACGTTATCTTTATAATACCCTAATAAATTTTAAATAAAGTAGAATTTATAATGCATTGTGAAATTTTGGTGGTTCTATCTCATTTAAAATATACACATAATTTGTATTTTTTAAATATTACACAAATGGCATGATATAATGTATGCACATAAATTTTTTTATCAGTTTGGACTAGGCTCCTCTATCCACCAAAAAACAAAATAATCAGTGTCTTATTTATAATCATGTATATTCTATCATTATGTCTCTCATTTAATTTTTTTTCTTTTTTAATTTTAAACCTTGTTTTAAAAGAGAAGTTATTTAAGCCTACTTTGTTTACTTAAATTTTAGATTTATTTTCAGAACAATTGATCTAAACAAATATTCTATTAAAAATATTTATTACAATTTTTAAAAAAAAATAAACAAAAGTAAGATGAAACAAGCCATGAAGAGAGGCACGAAAATAATCGAAATGTTATAAAGGAATGAATTCAGACAAATGCTTATGCTTAATTGTCAGTACATTTTATTTGCTGTGACCCTTGTAGAATAACTATATAACATGTTAAGACATTTTGCTGAACACGTTCTTTAGAAATGACGAGATATATATGGAGTGATAGAAATTAATGACCGAGTCAATGAACAGATAAAGATTTGAATTATACAAACATTTTTACCGAGACAAGTGGAAGCATAAGAGCAAGGAAATTCCTTTAGTAGCCGAGCATCCAAAATTTCACTGTTGGAAAATAAACTGATAGGTTGAGAGCTTCACTTATCAGTAATGCGTGTGAAAAAACTAAAGTCAATTATAACTTGTACATGACAAAAATTCCAATTAATGAAGGAGTAGGGAAACGATCCCGATATTTGGGATGGATCATGTGCTTGCACATCTTTGTTTCTAGTCATTTGTATGCTCTTAACGGAATATGCAAGACAAGGCAGTCACCGGGATCATTGTCATTTCGTCATATGCCTTTTGCAATAAGAATTAAAACACGTCAATATAGTTGTAATTGATGACACTCTTGAAAACAAAAGAAAAAGTAACTCCTCTAAAATCTAACCCTTTAATTTTCTCCCACAAACCAAATTAAGAAACGATAAAATCAACGTCATCTACACATTTGAGCATGATGAGAGGCACAATCCTCTCCATGCAACAAAGGGACTTGTTTTTTCTCTTCCACCAACTTCAATATTTTCTCAAACTCCGATACTTAGGCATGGAATTTTAATTTGAGCACATCCTCTTGCTGGAAGCCAAACTCCTCCTCTGCTTCCCTCAATAGCATCCCAAATGCTTCGTGTCTCAAGTGCATGCTTTGTTGGGAGAGTGAATCTCCTGAGCTCTTTTACAATACAAACAGCAAGAAACCCTTTTGGGACGATTGCATCCGTGAATGACAGAGTTCTTTTCGAGAACTTGATGCCTTTACTGCTACTGGCACAGTTGTTCTTGGAAGCATTTGCAACCAGCTTCCACTTCTTGAGGATTTGTTGAAGCCTAACTACATCTATGATCTTGTTAGACTTGTTTGAATCCATCTCTGTTTCTGTTTGCTGGTTTATTCTTTCCTTATTTAAATTCGAATCTCTCTATATATATTATCTATAAGATGAACAAGATGCTTGGCTTCCTTAGCGCTGAATTTACTCTATATTTTATTCCTGTCTTGATTTTATATTTATACACTAATGATTATGATTCAAGTTAGGGTGCGTCGGTTGCAGGTAATGCATCTTATGAATAAGGCATTAATATAATTACAGAAAAATATATTCACTTGTGACTTTACGCAATATTAAAATCAATAGCTGAGTTCAAACAAATTTATTACTGCCACTGCTTTAGTTTACAATAAGTTTAAGCGAAAATGTTGTTGTGAGTGAAGTGTCACACATAATTGCAAGTAGTAGTGATCGTGTTTGTCTTAAGAGTACTTACTAACTCTTATGCATTGCATGCTCTTAGCTTTGTCTGATATCTGTAATGTTTCCTTTCTTTATTGGATACTCAAGTGCTTAGAAGATGATGGAATTAGATGGCACTCTGTAATTTAAATGTGAATTGCCCATTTGTTTATATAACAAACAGGTTGACATCATCTTACTATCTTAGTTCAGAAACACTATTTAATGCAAGCAGTTAGCTTAGTATATAAGGAAATAAATTGCATTTAAATAGTAGCACTAGTAATTAGCAATTCTTCAGTCAAACCTGTAACAGGATCCATCCTAGACTTTCATTACTAAATGCTTCTTTCAGATTTCTTACAATTAGTGGCTAATACCAATATTTACTTGTGAAGATTTACGAAAGACAATCAAGGGACGCGCCGTGTTTGTTTGTTGCTTCCGCTTCAATCTTTTTGGACAATTCTTCTTATATTATAATGGATGGCGAGAATTGACAAACATATAATATGAGTGTCATGTGCATGTCACGTGATAATCACTGTACCAAGATAATATATTTTGTTGCTGTGCGTAGATAGTTGAAGACGTCAAAGCATTGTTATATTGGTTCCTATGTGACAAGCAAGTTTTCTTCACAAGAAATTTTAACTGATCATAACATTTTCAGTTTCTGGCTTTTTAGCTTCATGCCTATGGCCAAATGCTGTATAATAGAAACTTTTGTTTATAACCAGCAGAACATGGCTAACTAACTCACGTAACCAAAATGTTTCTATAAGAATGATCGAGTATAAGTAGGGTTGGTGAAAGCAGAAGAAAAAAAAATGGAGTTCGCAGATTTCATCATTTTTAAGCTGACGAACACACTGGATGGGTACCTACTGATCTTTTGCAAGACCATTTGAAATCATGCATTTAGAAAAATGTAATACTATCTGGGTGTGCCAATGTAGATTGGCGACTAATTATTAGGTCATGGGACAATAGTCATTTTTTAGCTTTTTCTCATAACTCTTAATAGGACCTAACACAACATTCTTGCATCTGTATTCTAATTCCATTTAGAATTTGATGGATATCGAATAACTTTCGGGTTCCATTCTTTGAATGTGTATAAGGTGTTTGATATAACGATCTCAAAAGCACAGGAGGCGTTATGCCAATGTATATATTTATTTTATATTCAAGCAGACTCTAAGAAGCGTGCAGTCCATAACCTCCATCATTAATTTTCTTACAAGCAAGATAATCAAGAGTCTATCAAGTTTCCCATTGTCTATCACAGTGCAGTATTTCGGAGAAGTATGCAATTTGTCCTAATTTTTCTCCGCCAAGTCACCTTAGAGGATCCGAAGTAGGCCTACTGAATCTAGATGCATGATCCGCCATCATGAGAGAGGAATACTAAACAATCTTCTGAGTTCTGATGGACCACAGAATTCGGTTCACAGATGTTGACCAACTTAAGATGATATTTGACAAATGGAGATCTAAATTTTTCAAATTTTCGAAAACTATTTACAACTCCCATGCTTTTTTGTCAACAAACATTTGAATTCTGAATTATCCATAAACTTTATATTATAAATAAATTAAAGTATTTGAAACATAATACACCCACCCATCAAAGTACCCAAGATTCTTTAAATTACTGCTACTTGGACAAGGGTAAACTTTGTAACTATTTTTTTTCTAGTCCAACTCATCCGAATCCCTACTTGTTTCATGATGAAATAATTTCCCAGAAAAAGAAAGGACGAAGTTTAATGGAGCTAGATTTTCCGCTGTGAACAAAATTTCAGCATCTACAAAACTTTGCCGCTATATATATATATTATATATACACACACAGATAGTTATCATTTCTCGTTATGGCCAATCATTTAATGGTACGGGTATCCGCACCCCTTTAGATCGTTGATGGGAAAACATAGTCATGTGCAGCCAAAAATCTTCATTGAAGGGTGTGCCAAGTCAAAAAGCAGATCAAAACGGGATCACAGGACTTCAACCTAGCTCCTGGGAGGAAAATTTTTCTTCCTTACTCTGGTGCTGATGAATCTGGTCTCACTGAAACATAGTATTAAATTCAGAGGGATAAATGTGATCAACAAACACAACCAACCATCGATCTTATAGCAAGACATAGCATACCTTTTGGTTTAAAATGGCAAAAAGAAAAAAGGAAATAGACACCATGTATACCTCAAAATTAACACACACACCACGGATGTGGCGTCTTTTGTTTTGTGCAATACACAGAATTGAATACCCATATGAGAAACAATACAATACGTTTATGTTAACAAGCCTCCCCTCCCCAACCCAACACACATTAGAATTTAATAGTATATGCTTTTACAACAACATGCCAAATAATATGACACCATGAGGATGGGAAGTGCGCAAGATCTAACATTTAGCCCTATATATGTGCGCAAGCATAGTAGAGAAGATGAAAGGAAATGATATACAAAATACTTTAATCAATTCATTCTCAATAATACTTTTCAGATGCCATTTAAAAATTACCTAATTAAACAATCAGAGTAGACAGAAATATTGCAATAACTAGGGAAATGCTATGACTTTTTCTAATTAAAAGAAAAGAATTTAGTAAATCTAACCAAACATAGGTTTCCAAATGGATAGACTCAAAAATTTAGAAAACTATCAACATTCCAGAAAGCAAAAACCTTTTCTTGGCATCGTCACATCAAACTACAGGATCCATCATATGTAAAATAAGAGACAAAGGAGAGAAAGAGAGAAATGTTAATTCCACATCGTCTAGGTAAGTTAGTTAAATGTTATATATAAGTATTGGCAATCCTTTCCCTCGCAAGTTGAGTTCTGTGAGGAGTTAGGCCATGAATCTACTGACATAGTATCAGAGTTTTGATTCATACCTATGACCAGACATCCTTTGATGGGTGCACGCCGAAGGCGTGAGAGAGGGTGTTAGTCCCACATCGTCTGATTTTACCACACTTGTAGCAGCTCATATTTATACAAGGTGAGAGGAGTTTAAGCATTAAAAAATACAGCTACGGGTCAACTACAGCTAATGCTATAGGTAATGCCGATTATAAGAATAACGCAATCAATCAATACTAATTAAAACTAGAAGACTGTCCTATTTAGATGATAACTCAACTCTTAACACTCCCCCTCAAGCTGAAGATTATTCAAACTTCAGCTTGTTACAAATAAAACTCAATTGAAGAGAAAAACAAAGAACAATAAACTAAAATAAAAGAACTCAATCATTGACTTAGCACTCCCTTTGATCTTTTTGGAAAGGCAGCCCAAAGATGACCTGGAATAAAGAACATAGGTCTGATAACGGCTGGAATACTCAAAAAGTTACTGGGCATGGTGTCAATCTAAAGAAAAGTACCGCTGGTATGATGCAGAAAGAGCAGTTGCGATCATACACAGCTGGAGGAAAAACGCTGCCGAACAGCAGGACGAGCGGCTGGAATGATGCACAGCCAGAGAAGAGTGCCGCTGGTATGATGCACAGTGGAAAGAGCTGCCGGAATGATGCGCAGCCGGAGAAGAGCGCTGCTGGTATGATGCATGGCGGGGAGAGCGACTGGAATGATGCGCAGCCAAAGACCACCAGTAAAGGGGACCAGAGACTGCCGGAAAAGAGGCCAGAGGATCACCAGAGAAAAAGTTGCCAAACATCACCGGAGAGAGGGGGACTGGAGCTCCAACTTACAAATGGTCGGAGCTTCAGCTCTAGGAACTAAACAACCACTAAACTTCGGACTTCTCTCTCCCCAAGCTCTGATATCATGTAAAATAAGAGACAAAGGAGAGAAAGATAGACACACAAGAAATTTTAAAGTGTGTAAGATATTATTTTACCACACTTGTAGCACCTCTTATTTATACAAAGGTGAGAGGAGTTACAGCATTAAAAATACAACTAAGGTCAACTACAGCTAAAGCTATAGCTAATGTGATTACAAGAATCAAGAAATCAATCAATCAATAATATCAATAAGTACTAATAAAAACTAGAAGACTGTCCTATTTAGAAGAAAACTATTAACAATACAGAAGTAGTAAAAACAGTGAAGAGAGTTTACCATTTCTTATCTTGGGTGGTTTCATATTCCCATGTGCAAGAGAAGAGGAAAAAGTCCTTTTTGCGGAGACCTTCGATGTCTCAGCCTTCTTTGAAGATATCAAAGATGTGTAAAGAATAGCGTCAACAGCTTCACGCTGTTGTTTCCTTTTTGAAATTTCAGAAACTCTACTTTGATTGGGAGCCCTACCTCCATCATCTGCGTCTCTCTCTTTGTGAACACCTTCCATTGAGGAGATAGAAACTTCTTTACAAGAATTGCTTCTATCCCCTCCAGAGGATATACTTAGTCTTCTAGATGGTGAAAGTTTAGATAATTTATGTCCACCACCACGTGTCTCTTCTTTTGGGTGATGCTTCTTGCCCAATATTGTCTTCCCCATGCTAAGCTTCATTTTATCTTTGCCTTTTCTCCCACTGTTACTAACTGATTGATCTGAGAATGTTCTGGTGTCACATTTTTCAACTAGACATGAAGCGTCCTTCATGATGGAAACGTGTTCATCTTTGGCATTTCTTTTCTTATATTGAGCATCTTTTTTAGAAGCTGAAAAAGCATTCTCAAATCCATTACCTATATTTTTCTCCCCAACTTCAGAAGCAATACATTTCTTTTTCCTCTCAAAGGCATGCTTCTCATTGACCAATTTTTTTGTCACATTCCGGCCAGCATTTTTAACCTTTTTATCAGGTTTCACTGGTCTTGCACAGTTATCAGAATTTTCTACAAAATTATCATTGTTGAAAGCTTTTCTAAACAGCGAATGATAAGGCATTTTAGCTGATATAACCAAGTTTCTTTCTTTAGCATCCTTCAAGAGAGCAGCCCAATTATGGTTTCTCTGCAAAGTCCTCGCATTACCTAAAATCCAAAGTGATAGCTTGGCCCTTGTCAAGGCAACATTCATCCGTCTTACATCAGCAACAAATCCAATAGAGTTTGAGTTGATCCCAGATGCAGCAGAGCTTGAATGTGCTGCTCTTACAGTAGAAAGTAACAGTACATCCACCTCTCGACCTTGGAAACCATCCACAGTGTTAAATTCCATGTCCGATATGTTCAAAGATCCAAATGCATTAAGAAAACGAGATCGCAGAAGTGAAATTTGACACTTGTATGGAGTAATAATGCCAATTCTTCCACCAATAAATTCAGCTGGGTACCTGAAAAAGGCATTCACATAGAGTCGAATCTTGTAAGCAATTACCAAAATTAAAAGAAGGAAAAAAGAGAAAGAAATTGTACATTTATACCTTTTCTTGAAAAACTTTAATACTTCAACAGCAGCATCAGCCTCATGCTCATTATAAAGAGACAGCGCACCAGAGTTTTTCCCATGAACCTCCTGACCATCAATGACATCATAGAATACATAAGGTCCAAGACCCTCGGTCTGATGAAATGGTGCTGATTTACTAGGCATGTGGCTGCCATTTAGCAACTTGCTGTCATAGAAGTGCAATGAAGGAAACTTGCATATCTCTGGGTGCATTCTATACTGCCATTGTGAAATAAAATCACAAATTAAGGGTTTCAATTTTCCATCTTAAAACAGCAAAATGTAAAAATATAACCCTCCTCACCTGACCCAAAAGTCATAAGAATAGGTAAGATCAAATATATGTTGTAACAGTTATAAAAACCATTCTTAGGCCTTATAAATTGGTTATTTCATATGCTAACACCCAACAAACAAGAAATGAGAATCATTTGAAAGTTGATCTTCAAATTCTCCCAGACATTTTGCATGCGAGGCTTCCAAGTAATAGTTCTCAACTTCACATTATTTATCACATTTTAGTGTCAGTCCAGCTGCAGAGATCCTAATAACATATACTGCCCAACGGAATCATCATTAAGATTATAAAGCAAAACAGTCATAAATATGGTAACGTCGCAACCTAGTTACCTGTTCATTAAGCATAATAACAGGATGCCCAGCCCTTTGCAAACGTTCAAACATGCTGCACTCATAAAGAAATTTACTTGCGACGTTAGAGAGGACTGTTGCAGGAAGCTGCTTTGGGTCACCAACCTTGGGTAAATTACAAAAGTCAGTATAACTTCTTACCCTATACAAGAAGTATCAAAACTTACGAGTAAGAATCCTCACCATAATACATTTGGTTCCACTTGACTTTGAAAGCTGAAGAGGAATCAGAGTAGCAGGCTCAAGAGCCTGTAAAAACAAGAATAGGTCAGAAGGTGGAAAGGGAAAATAGAAGATTGTTGATCAATTAAATGCTTAACAACAAAGATCTATTTACCTGGGCAGCTTCATCAATTACAACAGCATCAAAAAGAGTATGTTCAGATGGTCCCCCAAACTTGGAGCTCAACATTGTCTCAGAGCACACTCCATAAAGGTCCCCACCACAGCCACTTAATGTCGTCACCACTATTTCAGCTTCCCTCAGTATAGATTTTCGCAGCTTATTCCTAAGTGCCTTGATTTCTTCATTGGATTTCCTCTCCTTAGCCTGAACATTACTAAGATCTTTATATATTTGTTTTTTCTGTTCATAAAGTTTCTGTAGCTGCATTTCAATTTCTGCATCAGACATTTCCTCCTCATCTCCCTTACAAGAGTCATCATGCAGATAATTTTTAAGGTTAGAATTTCCATCCCTTAAGTTAGCACGCTTGGCTTCATAGAACCTAATAGAATCAACTAATTTCTCTAGATTAGTTCGCAGAGCCCCTGAAGAATCTACCCTCAGATCATTCTTCCCATCACTTGAATGCATCCCCTCTTCTGCCACACGTTGATCAACAAGTGTATCAATAAAGAATGGCAGTGAACTTGGATGGACTGTTTTCGCATTTCCAACCCTCACAAGATAAGGCTTGTACATTTTCCCATTACTGCCATAAAGACCCTGGCTAGAAATTCTTGACACTAACTCATCTACTGCAGCATTAGATTGAGCACAAATAAGAACTCTTCGTCGCACACAATTTACCAAAGATTTTGATGCACTTTGGACATGATCACTCAATTGTCTAGCCAAGGCTGCATCCTGCCATGCCCTCGCAACTGCAGCACTCTGGCTAATCCTCGGTCTTGAATTGGTACGTAATGAAGTTTGGTTCAAATTTTCATCTAAAGGATTTTGGACACAATTCATCTTCTGTGAAGGAGATGCAAGCAGACCACTGACTATTGCAACGATAATTCGTGTCTTCCCAGTGCCTATACATATGCATACATACAAACATAAATGTTAAAAATCATAATTTCTAATGCTATCAGATCCACTGTCAAAATATTGGCTCAGGGTGGATCACGTACCCGGGGGACCCTGAATAAGAGATAATTCGAATTTTTTCTTTTGTTTAGCCATTCCAATAGCAACACTTATTGCTTGAAGTTGACTGACATTAAAAGATGACCTAAAAGTTTGCTGCAAAGGCTGCGACAACTTACTGAGATCTACTTTGGATTCGTTAGGACAAAAAGAATCATTGACAGGATTCAAAATTAGTGGAAGCAGGGGGATGTCCCTCACTGATGACAATGCATTAAATTCTCGAATTTGTGGAGTAATGCTCATTATACGACATGCATGCCATTTACTCCGTTCAGTGAGATTTCTTCGAGCTTGATTTAGACGTGAAGAACCATTTTGAAAATAGAACCTGATAAGGAGAATACTTAAACTTCTTTTATTGTCTTTCTCACGTCTTTCAACCTGCAAACACATTGACTGCTTTAGCATGATATAGACACAGACTATAGTGTGCATGGTTGCCCAGCCTCAAGCTGCATTGGGTAGTAAAATTGTACTGCCTCCCCAAAATTAGCTTTTAATGAATTGGGGAGCCAACGTGATTTTAGCTCCTCAAACGGGCAACAAAACATGCATATAATGTATTAGATGCAACTTGAGATTTATTCATAATGTTGGCACGTATTCAACTTAATTCTTCTTATAATGAATATGTTAATATTATTTCACTTATATATGTTCATATTATTTCACTTATATATTAAGGACCTTAATTTACCTTCTAAAGAAGAGATGACTAGAGTTTTTTTTTCTGATAAAAGACAATTAGTAGTAAATTAATGCAAGATAGTAGAGAAATAAGTTATCAGAACTTCAGATTTCAGAACCCAAAGTGAAACCAACTCATGGCGTATTGGATATTACAATCTTCTTCAGTCATGGTTTATTAAAGAATTAGCAATCAAATTTATCAGCAAATTAAACAAAACTTGCCAATTGAAACTCAATAAATTTTTCACGTATGCTAGGCTTCTGAACAATATAGATATGCCATCATAATGGAGCTACATGTCAACCAGATTATAAGAGTTTTTTTTTTTGAAACACAATTAATTATAAGACTTCATAGACCATTGATAAACTTGTTCAGATGATAGCAAAGACACATAGATCACAGGATACCTTTCCAACCATGTGAACATCCTGAGAAGATTTTTGTGGAGGATCTTTTGTTACCAAAACAAGGTCATTTTCTGAAAAGCTCTTTGATGCTGCAGAATCACTGTCATCATGCACAAATCGAACAAGATGGAAGTCGTCAACTCTCTCCACTGACATCACAGAAAGGCTTCCAGAAAACATCTCCTTCCATGATGACATCTCAACAAAAGAATTATATAGCTGTGCTTTAAACTCCTCCAAAACCAAGGGCCGAAATATCTCCACATACTGTTCAGGTGATTGAAAAAACACAGGAACTTCTTTTAATTTGCTTACAGATCGATTTTCATCTTTTCTTGAGGATGCCAATCCCACTATTGCAAAATAATCTATTTCAAGAATAGATTTATACCAATCATTCAGCCTTGGTGGCCTGAACCTTTTCACAGTGTCCTCCAATCTATGTAGACGGCCAGATCTGTTTTCAAGAGGCGATGTGAGTTGAATAACTTGTCTTCTGAAAACTGAAGTAGGCTTTGCTACATGCAACTGGGTACGTCCCACAGATTTCAGTGCTGTCTCCAGTGGATGATCTTCAGCATCACGAACTATATCACTTAACATTTGATCACTAGTATTTGACAAAGTCTCACCATTTTTGGAAGCCGTACTGCTGCAAGCTTTATTCAAATTCATAGCACTGACAGCTTTTTCAGACAATGTTGTCAAATTGATCCCGTCCTGGGATTTTGAGCTTACTTCTCTGCCACGGCTGTCTAAACCTTTTGAATCAATAAAGGAAGTGGCCAAAGTTTCATCTCGTAAAGTACCAGAGTTCCGCTTCTGAGAAGACAGACTGAAAACATTGCTAGGAACCTTTCCCTGGAAAGTAGAACCCTTATCCTTAAAAGTTTTTATGCAAGAAGCTTTCTGTTTTGTAGGGTCAGCATCCGTTATGCTTTTACCATCATCAGAGGGTATAATCTTGCCATCAGACATGCAGTGGCCTATCTCACTATCTGATAGAATGTCCTTACAGGTAAGAGCTTTTGATTCCACTTCATCATCAGAAAGTACAATCGTACTTTCTTTGCTTTTTTTGCCGGTCATCATTTGAGACTCCACTATTTGCAAACCAGTATCCTCCAATATTGAAGAGTGTACATCTGAAGCAAAATGTTTCCTCTCAAAAGACAGGCTTTCAGATACTGAAGATTTGGGCTTCAAGCTCGCCTGTGGAAAATTACCAGAACCTTCCCAAGATAGTGAAACAGACAGGCGAGAAACATGTTCTGTCAATTCTTCCAGACGATAACCATCTAAATTGACAGGGAAAACATAAAACATATTAATGATATAATACTGACAGATCATGAGGAGGGGAATTAGAACATGATCTCATATATCTATGTATATAAAAAAATTAAATTTAAAAAAAAAAAAAAAAACTCACCACTAGAAATAAGATTTTCAATAATAATGATTGTTGACATGTCGATCTTACCAAAAGACCCTTTAAACAGATTCAGTAAATAAGTAAATGTTCGCTTCCAATAAACAATTACAACTTTTAGTGATGACTTTCCCCACTCCATGAGGTCATTTATCCATCTGAAATCCATTTTATTCTGAACCAGCATAGTGGTATTCCCAAGCTCTTTGCCACATAATGGGTGACGTCTATCAACAAGAACGGGGAGAATCTCGAGTAACCGAACACAAGTCATCTGAAACAACAAGGAACTATAAAGGTGAAGAACTTCCTCCTTCTAAAACCAAGATGGTGATCTGAAACAACAAAGGAACTGTATAGGTAAAGAAGAAGCTCAATCAAAACTAAATGTGATGCATCATACAGTTACATACACAATTACTCAATAGATTTTAATCTCTATTATCGAAGTAGCAGCAGCAGAAATTGAAGCATTTTCTTGCAAATCATTCACAATTGACTACGTTCACTCATAGATTTCGTCTGCCACATATAGTGTTCAATACAGGTTGTGTTAAGAATTAGTTTGATGGCAACAAACGAACCAAGATATAATAATTGCATGCCATCAGATTATAGTAAAAGCACTGTGCTACATGTGCACTTATATTCAAAATAAGAAAAACAAACTAAACCGAGTAAATCATAAAATAAAAAGAATAATAAAATACCTGGCAAAGATTGTAATCAATAAATTCCTTTCCTTTTACCAAGCACCTACAGACAATAGGCCAGGCCATTTCAGATAGTAAGTAACTGAATCTTTCCTTTGTTTTTAAGTCAACATCTGAAACAAGTTTATCAATATCCACAGGCAGAGAATCAAAAGCTGGCTGCTTCAAAAACCCGCCTTGGGAAGAGAACTTTGGCACCCTTAAGTCACTATGTACATTTTCTCGCAATTCTGGAGCAAGTATATCCCCTTCTTTGAGCAATTTGCATAAAATAAACCAAAAATGATGTAGAGTTTGGAACTTCAAAAGAACAGAATCCAATTGGACCTAGCATGCAAAGACAATAACATTAGCAAAAATAGAGGGAAAGAGTCAAATGACCACTAGAAAAAGTCAATTTACATCAACTCATTATTCCACTTGCATGCTGAAGCATGCCTGCAAAATCTAAGATTCAACTAATCTATTTAAACTAGAAGAAATTAGCATGCATAAAGAGAAAAAAAAGAGAGGAGATAAGGTGGTGAATGCTACCCGCAAAAAATTATCAATAAATCATTTGCTAAAAAGTAATTTTACCAGTTTCATAGCATGTTTGAGGCCCAAAATAGTGGCATCCAATGAGACCTTGCAAGAACAAAGAAACCTTAATCCACAAGAAAGACCACGGGTATCTGAAACTTGTTCCAAAATACACTTGCCAAATTGTCTAACATTCTACATTAGACAAACAAATTATCCATAAATAAGGGGAAAAAAGAGAGAGAACAAATCCATCTCTTCAGCGACAAGGTAAAGGACATTATCTATAAATGGTACACAAATTTGACATATTACATCATTCGGATCCACAAGAGAAAGGATCAAGCTTTCACCCATATGCGGTTCCCACGTCCATTGTCTTCGAAGTTCTCCTTGTCCCATCTGAACTAAAAAATGTGCAGTTAACCTGAGGTTTAACTCCAGATTAATTAGTCAGGAGATTGAAAATCTGCTTTTCACTCATTAAACCATAAAACCACAAGCTGTTCAAACTTTGAATTAACATAACACAAAGAGATAAAGTCAAGGTGATGTCGGAAACCTGCTAAATGTTCTTATTAAAGTAAAAGACATTGTCAACACTTCAACTGAGTTTTTCGATCTGTTCCCATCTCCGCCATCATCAGAACCGGTCGGAACGTTCCACCCAAATGAAGAGGAAATTTCTGCAGCATAAGTTGAAAGCCAAGATCTAACAGGAAGCACCATTTCTGCACTATTCTCAGGCTCTACCATAGAAAAATGAGATCGGGCCCAAAAAACAGCCTTGGAAAATGATATTGGAAGGACTGAAGAATGGATATCAACTAAAACATCAACCCATAACATTGGAATGCACATCCACTCTCGGCACTCCTGAGAAGTTATTCTACTCTGCCCACTAAATTGACTCCAAGAACTACTATTCTTCTCTTCATCTAATACAGTAGGAAGAAAAATATCATCATTTTCATCATTCAGCTCATATGCCATGCAACTATCAGTGCTTAAAGGTGTGCGGTGATTCAGCACTGAAGAAATTAAAGCAGTAGCATCTGATACTATGATAGTCTGTATAAGGTCAAACGCAGGTTGCCTCAAAGAGCTGTGAAGTGAGGAGTCCTTCAGGGATGATACAAGGCAAGGTCCCCTGTCCAACACAATTGCTGAGAAATGATCACGTGACTACATCCATGAATATAAGATTTGTTCAAGTAAATGAAAATGATAGAAACCCAGCAATGCAACAGTAAAGGATACTAAGATACTGAATACTCCTCTGTTATAAAGATAGCCAAAGTTTTAACAGCCCAGATTCAATTGAACAGTAGACTGAATACTGGGAGATATACAGCTAGAAAGCAAGAAATAACCACAGTGATAAATCCAAAACAACACAGTAATATTAATGGAACCAAATGGCGAGTGATAGTCAGATCAAAGGAAGAAGGCAAAACCAGTCACCAAGGTGTTGATCTCAGCCGCCACTACTCAGAACATCCCTTCCTAGCCACCTGGGAGCTAGGTCTCCCCTTTGTTCCCACAAAATTCTTCAACCCCCAAAAGGTCATCCCCCCAACACCTTTTAACCACCTCCTGCACAACAGACAAAATAGTACCCGCACTCCTCCTACAACTCCAACTCCGGAGTGCCATCCCTCTAAGAGGTTTGGTTGAATACCTTTTTACCCTTCCTTTTCCTTGCATATGTCATTTTAACCATGGGTCCATCACAAAACAAATCCCTTGCAGATCATGCTCACTCATCTATTATATATGCACCAGTAGTTTAGTATCAAGCACGCAAACAGTTCAATTTGTGGTTAACATCCATCAAAGAGGATAACCCCCCCCCCCCCCGGCGGCAGCAACTAACCTGGAGCATGGGGAGAAGAGGCCAATTATCATTATTATTTTTCAAATCACTTTTCTCCAGATTTTCCCAGTGACAAGTAGAATACAGTAAATAAACTTTAAGGGAGTTAAGGACTACTCTCCTGTGAAAATTGATGTGGAGAATCTCCTGAGAAAAACTCAGATTGAAGAAAGGTCATGGAGCTGAAATATGGAGAAAACTTTCAGATTGAAAGACTTTTAGATGCCATATGCACTCACAGGTAGTAAGGCACAAGGAAGGCAATCAACAAGGTTCGGAAGTCATTTTCCTTGTTTTATTTCTTTTTAAGTTGGGAATGGGGACAAAATCAGGTTTTCACAACAAATGGAGGATGGTATCTTTGCAATATCATATTATTACTTTTAAAAATCTTTTTTATCCTTAAGATTTGAGAGGGCAATGTGGAAAATGTTTTTCCAGCTCCAATACCCAGCAGGAAGGCATTTTTTATACAGATGATGTTGATAGGTTATAGTAAAATTGAAATGAGAAAAGTTCTTCCACAGTTAAAAGCTTTTCTCAAGGAATTTGGAAGTGAGATTAATAGCCACCACCAAAATAATGCTTTATAGCACAGTAAACACTCTTATTACAGCACTTTCCTGTGTAGACAGCTTGAGAAACAAGATTTTAACTATTGGAAACTGATAGGAACCCTCTCTGTAGCCACTGATATACAATACTAACTGGTATGTTATACTGTGAAATAGAGATACAATACAGCAATAATCTCACTAATACACTGGTTTGTTCCTACACAACACTTATACAATTACACACAATAATATTTCAACAGAACACACCATCACCCTAATAAACAGTACACAATACACCAGAACAACCCCACTGGTATAATTGCAACAGAAAACCAGTAACACAGACAACATACAGTAATTCATAAATTACAGAACATGACAGAAAACTATAGGATCCCACAAAATAACATGCCCAGCACTTCGAGTGGTCGGAATACTCCCAATCCTAGTTTTTGAGACACTAGGGATCTCCCTCATCCAATTCCCAATTTCAGAATGCCTTCCTACTCTTCTCCCTCTCTAATTTATCCACTTCTCCCCATTTCCCTTTCTTTCTACAATACCCGTGGTTTCTAATAGAAACTCTAAGAAAGGGGTCCGTCATTGTGAGTTGGCGCTGCATGTGTAAAAATTATGAAGAGCCCACTTGTAAACTGTAATTGCATTAAAATGTGGAAAGGGAGTTGTAGGACCTTACTCTTTCAAAACTTGGGTGGATATATGCCCTGTGAAGTAAGAAAGGAGGTAGGCGGAAGCTGGCGCTTAATTACAAGATTTGGCAAATCAAGATGGAAAGGAAGTAAGGAACATAATAATACTTATTGGAAAAAAAGCCTAAAAGTGAAAAACTGAAGAATCTTATGGGATTTTTTTTTATATAAAAGAAGAAAATTTTGTGAGAAAGAGAAGGGTAAAAGTACAACTGTGGGAGGATAAGATATCCCCAAAATTAAAGCAGAAAAAATAAAAAGGAGGAAAAAGAAAAAATCCAACGTAGCTCAAACATGCAGCAAGGCTAGGACCTAGGGCTTTACATTTTCCTCTCTATTGTATTCTGCTTACCTTCCTGTTTTCTGTTTTCCACCAAGTTTGCTTATATATCTAAAATTATGTTAAGGTGCAAAAAAGGAATATTGTCTTCAAAAAAATATTATTTTTTCCTCTCACACCTTCCAGCTGCAAAGTTATTTACTTTTCCCTTAAAATACTATCCATTTCAGTCACTTTCTAAGGTCCAAACTTTTACAGAGTTAAATTGAAGTTAATGAAGCCTTATGCTTCTTTTCTTTGCAAAACTACAATTAGTCAACTATTATTGTATAAAGCAGCTGAATTTTGTTAACAAAATCTAGTTCAAATTCAAAGAAAGCGTATGTAAGCCACATAAACTTGAATTTCTAACAAAACAAAAAAAGGAAAAAGTGAGTACATACCACATATGTGCACACTCAAAAGGAGGGCAAGGTGGATTCATCTTGTACCCGCGGTGTACAACAAGAAGTGCTATCTGAAAGGACAATCTTGAAATATATAGCAACCAAGATAAGCCAAAACAACGTAACAATGCAGTCTCAATTACTAAAGCCCAATAGCCAATCATTAGCCACACACCACATATAGCCATTATGCATAAATCTAGAGAAAAATATAGCAACCTGACAAGCCAATTTTCTTGTTAGAATGCTGAAGTTACTGCTCACTGGCACTTGATGGAGGAGAAAATAGAGAAAATGCCTCCGTTGTTTTTCATGCTCACCGTCTTGCAAAGCTTCAAGAGACTGGGAACATGGGGTCATACATGCAAGTCAACGAAGGACATTTATGAAATAAAACTTAAAAAAGTAACTTGACATACTATGTCAACACAAGAATAACCCCTCCTTCTCAAAAAATACAAATAAAAATCAACACCCAGACATACATGCCTGTAAAAAAGGCTGAAAAAGACCAAAAATATCTTTATGGATTTTCTCACTGCGAGTATGGAAACATTGACCAAGTAGAGTGTTGCGCATTACACTAGGAGACAATGTGGACCTTAACCAAAGCTTACAACCTTGAAGCAAGCCCAAAAATCAAAAGAAAATGTTACCAAACAATAAAACACATGATTCCAAACAGTAGCCAAACAATAAAACAAACGTAATCAGAAAGAGGCAGTACATACCAAGCATTTCAAAGAGTAGTCTCAAGCAAGTAACAGCGTGTGAGAATTCAAGTGAATCACCACTAATATGATTGAGTACAATATCAAGAAAAAAGGGATAGCATTCCAATATCCCTTCTTCAAAAGCTGGAGGATCCAAGAAGCCAAGCCTTCATAAAAACAAAAAAGTACCAATGTACCATGAAAACAAAAGCAGAGAAAAATACAAACAAACAAAAACAAAGGTGAAGTTTGAATGTTCGATACTATTAAACCACAACTTACAATGATTTGATGCCAACCCATAAGGAAACACGATCTAGCTGTGGTCTTGGTGTTGAAGTCTCCAAAGCTGATGGTAAAGCCTCTGCCTCTAAACAGCCAATAAATTTCTTAAGCAATGGCTGCAAAGGCTCCAAGTCTATTGCTCTCCTACACACAAAGACAACAACATTTATGATTATCAGAAAACAAAAAAAGGTTCCAGATTTCTTGCAGCAGAAAAACAAGATCTGAAAATAGTGATGAAGAAAAAATAAGAAATAGATTCATTCAAATCAAATAATAATTAATCAAACCATATCCTACCATACATCCGAGCATGATTTCTGGTTTTATGCCTTCCTTTTTTTTTGGTGATGAAATAAAAAGCCTTGTTTGAAAAGACTATATTCACCATATTATTAGTCTACAAATTTATACAGAGAATTGTTTTCAGAAAGCCCAACTTAGATGGGGCACTAAAAGCATTTAAAAAATCATAATAAAAGAAGATCAAACCCTGTTGTGCCAACAAAGGTACCTCAATCTTCCCATAGATCCTGCCAAGCGATATCCAACAGAACGCACACTTCGCTTGCAAAAAAGTAATGCATACACTCCCTAGAAGAAAATGAATTCACCTCATAAGCAATCTAAAACAGAAAACCTGAAAGCAGAAATACACTGCAAATAATAAAAGCTTACTGGAAATTGTTGATGCCCAGACAAAGCCAATTCATGCTTATGATCAATAGCTTCAACAAACAATTCAAATTCTGTGAACAGGGGCTCATAATCTAGGAGAATTGGGAACATCAATACCTGTATCAAATGGTGAGAGAGGAAGGAATGAGTTGATAAACTTTGAACTCCAAATTAGGAAATTAATATGCAAATCGCAAACAAAAGCAACAATATAGTGTAGCCTTCACCTAAATCCTACCCCAAATCCTACCAAGCTACTGCCGTGAACTATTTCCCATGAAGTGTGGAAGACATCAGTCTCTCCCACAGACTTGCAACTCATGTTTGAAATTAGACTCTGACAGGCAAGCATAGCTGCCTTTGCCAAGCTTCTTGTCACTTCAGCAATCTATGCCAGTCGCAAGGAGGCCATGAGCTTAGGGCCAACACCCTTCTCAAGCTTTGCCTTAGAACGTTTGCCCAGCCAACAAAGCAAGATAAATCTGTTCTCCGAGAAGTGTGCTGATCAAAGCACGGTTCTCAAGAGCAGCCCGGGAGCCCCTAGTGGGCTAAAAGGGCCCCAAACAACTCTGAGGTCCTAACTCAAACACCTAAGGCTTGAGGTAAGCTTCAGCATGTCAAGCTACTACCTTGGGCCGCGAATGTGTCTCAACTCTCAAGAGTTTGTCAAGCTCAAGGTTGATGTATATTTACGCAGATTGTGACACCACAACCTCTTCTAAACCTACTCTCATCCCTTCTACGAGGCCTCAATCAACTGCTCTAAAAAGCAGCCAACTAATCACATCCACCACTAGAGTGAACAAGAAAAAGGATAAAGAATCTCCTGGCCTAACTCCCCTCTGTCCACGAAACAGAATTGGATATTCTAACTCGTTCAAACAATACAATCAATAATTTTGTTTTTTGTACTTTTCCATAAGCAATAACAATCTTTACTAAGAAAGAAAGCCAGATAAGTACAGAGGACGCGATTCCAATTTCCAACACTCAGAATGTAAAATATTTAGACAAATCTATTGGCTCAAAACTAGAGGGGAAAAGGCAAATATAAGTAAAGGGAAAGCAAAAGAGAACAGAATAAACACCTCATACAATGCATTCACAACTTCAGCATTATCACGAGCAGGATCATATTCTTCCCCTGCTATTCTTGCATTGATATCTCTCAGATGTACTGTCACCCTCTCATAATCAAGCTTTCGCAATACATCAAGAAGAGGACCAATAGTGCTAGACTCATACTCCATATTATACATATCTTGGCCTTGATGGTGCTGAGAAACACATTGGAGGCAGTGCCGCATTTCATCAGAGATCCTCTTCCATAAACGCCTAAGAGGTGAATCTTGACGCTCGTCTTTGAAGTAATTGTAGAATGTCTCCAAAAGAGGCCCCATTATATCCCAAAAGCCACACCAAATATGACTTTGATTGGGCAAAAACATCAAGAAATTATATGCATCTGCAAACCTGACAATAATTAAGTAAAACTGTGGGTTATGAAAACCATGACAAGGCTCATAAGATATGAATATACAAAGCAACACTTCCATCAATTCCTAAGCTAAATAATGAATCCCAATAATCACTTATTCATGAAGCAGTCAAATGTAAAACTATGCATTGCATGATTAATTTTCATAATCAATTTTTTACTAGTCTTTAATCAACACTAATTTCAGTCAAGAGTCTATGGAAAAGGTAATTTAGTTGGATAAACTTTTAAAAGCATGCTGAGATTCAAAACAAGCTTCATAAATCAGGTGCGACAATATCAGCCCAAATGAGATGAGCTCAGATTCTTTATGCCTACACTTACAATTAATTCCATGCCATTGGAATATGCTAAAGCAGTTGACAAAATCTACATAACCTACAGTTACCTCAATATTAATGGTGGTGTATGCACTCAATTCACTGTAATATATACGTTGCTTATTCTGAAAATAAAGACAACATTTATTCACAAAACCAGGCAACCATCTGTCATTACTCAAAACTTCTAACAAACTGTCAAAAAAAAATTAAAAATAAAGGTTTTAAAAATTCAAAACGCCGGTAAACTGTATGAATAGTCTCTGAACCAAACATATCACTCAGTAAGACACAAAATATACAAATAAAAATCGATATCTCAAAAGAATCAAACTATTATCTATGGGAAAAAATTAAAAAGAAAATGGAGATAACCATCGTTCTTTGTCCTGGTGGAGACGACGACGTTTGAAAGGATCAATGTTATCCTCGTCGTCGTTCTCTTCTTCTTCCTCAATGCCTCTCCAACGGTCCAGAAGCTCCCGTCTAGTTGCAAGTTTCTTCGCCATTGATGAGTTCGCTCAGATTTCAATCAACTGTTTTGAACTTCTAAGAAGCGGAAATTAGGTCCTTACAAGAAAGGGTCGGGCGAAGAAATTAGGTCAAGAACTTCGCTTTGTGGCGCGCTTCTGATTGGAAGGTTTTGAAACCCAAAAAAAAAAAAACCGACATTAGCAAGCTAAGATGGTTTTCATTTGAGGATAAAATGATCCATTAAATTATAACAACATCAAAAAAAAGTATATGACAAGGACAATGTCGTATCAGTTTGTGGGAAATCGATATTAAAATTTTTTTGAATAATTCTGAGAACGCACTCCCTTTTTAAATATTAAATTAAAACAAACAAGTTTGTAAAATAGTAAATTAGCATAGATACAAATTAAAATGAAATGGGTTTAATTATAATTTGATTCTTAAAATTTTACCTTATTTTTCAATATCCCTATAGTTTTTTTTTTTTTTCAATTGAATCTTTATACCTTCGTTTCCTTTGTAAGTCAATTCATGTTGTCCAATTCCATTGTAACACCACCTTTTTTTTTTCTAACTATGATAATGGAACATAATGGCGTGTCATATGAATGTGTGCACATAATTTTCAATTTAATATCATCATTTTGTTTGTTTTCAATGTGAATTTAGGGTTTATGATTTAAATTTTATAATTTATAATTTATGATTCATCAATGAGCTAATAGCTCAATAGGATTGAAGTTGTCTCTATAATTGAGGATTACGGGTTCAATCATAATCAAAGCTAACTTAATCAAACAAAATTATGATATAGGGTTTAGGTTTATAGTTTAAGATTTAGGGTTTATTATTTAGTGTTTCTGCTTTAGGGTTCTAAAATTAGGTTTTGGATTTATGATTTAGTACTTAGAGTATATGGTTTAAGGGTTTAATGTTTAGGATTTTAAAGTTTAATGTTTAGTATTTAAGGTTTAAAGTTTATGGTGTAATGTTTAAGATTTGGAGTTTATGATTGATTGTATAAGGTTTATGATTTACGATTTAGGATTTAGTGTTTAGTGTTTGAAATTTATGATTTAAGGTTTAGATTTTAATATATAGTATTAATTGTTTAAGGTTTATGATTTAAGCATTAGAGTTTAGTGTTTTGGATTTATAATTTTGGATTTATTGCTTAATTTTTAGGGTTTAATGTTTAATCTTAAGATTTAAAGTATGGTTTAAAGTTTATAATTTTAGTGTTTAGAGTTTATGGTTTATAGTTTAATATTTAGAGTTTCATATTCAATGTTTAAGATTTATTATTTAGAGTTTAAGGTGTTTAGTGTTTAACGTTTAGAATTTAGGGTTTAATATTTAATATTTAGGATAAAAGTATATGAATTAAATAAAAAATGGGTAAACTTTCAAACCAATAATTATATTAAAAAATATATATAAAAAGACCCACTCAATTGGTTAAAATTAAAATTGGGTAGCTATATGGAACAAAATACAATTAAACCAATAAGGTATTTATCTAAGTGTTCTACTTGTTACAACTAAGTACTGGGGGTGGGGTACTGACAATTCTAATTACTTCACACCCCTTTCTAACTAGCTAGATTTATGATCTCAAAAAATATTATTTATGAAGTTGTTTGTTTGTATAATTTTAAGGTGTGATTAATTTACATTTAAAATATCTATTTGAACTTTTAAATAATCTTAATTACTATTGCAATTAAAATTAATATTTTCCTGATAAATTTTTAATCTCAATAAGTTTTTCTACTTATTCTATAATATTTTGAATTATCTATTAATTGTTTAAATAATTATTTTTTTGAAAAATATTTTAAAATCATTAATAAACACAATGATTATAATATATAATTTCGTTTCATAAATTATATGTGTAAAGTGTGTAACTATATCTAAACTTAAGTGATGAGTCATGAGAGTTTATTATATATTGATAGTGATTGTTCTCATTAATAGATTTAAATATATTTTTCATAAAATGAATTATTTCAAACATTAATAGATAATCTTAAAGAAATAAAAATATAAAGTTTTAATAAATATATTCAAACTGATTTAAATAATAAAAGTATTAACGTTAATTGAGAGTTTAAATAGATAATTTATATATAAATTAATTAAGCACTTAAATTATATTGAAAATAACTTAAAAAAGGATATTTCCAAAATTAGTTTTTAGTTTTTAGGGGAATTTGCACTTTTTCACCCTAATATTTAGTTGATATTGCAATCTCTTCCCTAATCTATTAATTGTAACACATTGCATCATAAACTGTAATAATTTAATCAAATTACCCCCCACCATTTAATTAAGTGTTAAAATTAATGATTTTAGTTAACATGAATTAGTTATGTAATTAAAA
>JASKGM010000007.1:0-30297 GCA_034509205.1 Ceratonia siliqua
AGGAAACTGGTACGAAAGAATCGATATACGTAGCAAATTAAGGGAACTAGTACGGAAGAATCTACGTACGCAAAAAATTGAAAGGAAACGGTACGGAAGAAACGACGTACATAGTAAATTGAAAAGAACCGATACGGAAGAATCGCATATGCGGTAATTTGAAAGGAAACTGGTACGAAAGAATTCACGTATGCAGTAAATTGAAAAGGACCGGTACAAAAGAATCACATACGTGGTAATTTGAAAGGAAACTAGTACAGAAGAATTCGCGTACGCAGTAAATTAATAGGGAATGGTACAGAGAAATCAACGTACACAGTAATTGAAAAGGAACCAGTACGGAAGAATCACATACACGGTAATTTGAAAGGAAACTGGTACGAAAGAATTCGCGTACGCAGTAAATTAATAGGAACAAGTACAAAAGAATTGCATACACGGTAATTTGAAAGGAAACTGGTATGGAAGAATCGCATACACAGTAAATTGAAAAAGACCGACACGGAAGAATCAAAACCAAGTAAGTACCTACGTACCCCGAAAAGGATCAAGGTCAACGTAATTCAAAAATATTTAGATAAGTTGATTAGGTGAGATGTATGATCTCAGACTGGATAATGTTAGGACATTAGGAGAATATAAAATTCTACTTAAAGTCTGGAAAATGAATTAGGAATGGAACATTAGGAAGAATATACCTCCATTGAATGCTTGACAAAATTGAGACTTTGGAAAAATAAAATTCCACTGAAAGTCTAGAAAAAGAAATAAGTGGAACCTCGGGGAAAATGAACTTCTACTGAATGCCCATGAGGTTTTAGGACATTGGGGAGTATGTAACTCCACTGGATGTCACGAAGATTAGAACTTTGGAGAAGGTAAACTCCTACTCAAAGTCATTTGAAAGTTGGGTCACTAGGGCAATAATAGAATTTATGAAAGTATTTAGGCAAGAATGAAAGTTATGGAATTAGTAGGGTTGAAATGCAATTTTTAGAAACTGGGGGTCAAAATGCAATTACTAAAAGTAATGGGGCCAAAATGTAATTACTGAAAATAATGGGGTAAAATGAAATTACTGAAAGTATTAAGGTCAAAATAAAATTACTAAAAGTAATGGGGGACGAAATGTAATTATCAAAAACTAGGAGGCTAAAATGCAATTACTGAAAATAATGCGGCCAAAATGAAATTAATAAAAGTTTTAAGGCCAAAATAAAAATTTAAAAATAACAAATAAGAAAAAAATACAACTAGAGTCTATTCTAAAAACAATAAATAAGATAAGATAACAACTAGAATATAACTTAAAAACAATAGATAAAAATATAGAAACAAAAAATAGTAAAAAAAAAAATTAACATAAACAAAATTAATAAATAATAAAAAACATATTACAAATTAAACCATAAATAGTAAAAACAAACTAAAAAAAACAAAAATAATAAAAATATATTAAAAACGAAAAAAAGAAATAAAAATAAAAAAATATTGAAAATAAAACAAAAATAGTAGAAAAAGATAAAAAAATAAAACAAAATTAGAAGGAAAAGAAATCAACCAAGGATGAAAAGATAATTACCTCTATGATGATTATGAGAACCAACTCTCTTTATCCCTTGTTCACACTTCTCCTTTTAAGACCACCCAAAATACAACATTAAATTTAGGTAATGAAAAGAAAAGAAATAAAAAATAGTGAAAATGAGAAGAGGAGGGTGTGTGTGTCTAAAGAAGAAAGGAAACTAGTTTTTGTGTATGTGAAAGAGATGGAAAAAGAAAAACAAAACAAAAACCATGGAGAGAAAAGAAAAGAGAGAGTTTGGATGGATGAGATGAAGGAATGAAGGAGATGAGAAAAAGAATAGGTGAGTGTGTTGGAAAAAGAAAAAGTGAGTGAAGAAGGGGGGGAAAGTGAGAGAGAAAAGTGAGAGGGAAAATGTGTGAAGGAAAAGTGAGAGGGAGGCTAAGTTAAAGTGAGAGGGAAAATGTGAGAGAGAAAATGTGAGAGGGAAGATGTGTGTGGGAAAAGTGAGAGGGAGGCTAGGTTAAAATGAGAGGGAAAAAGTGAGAGGAATGCTAGGTTAAAGTGAAGAAGTGGGTTATGAGTTGGGTTTATGAGTATAGATTATGTGGGTAGGTTAAGAAGGAAATGGGCTAAAAGATTGGGTTAAGAATTTGGGTTAGTTTAGGTAATGTTGGGCTTAAAAGAAAATGAGTTAAGGGGAAGGAAAAATGACTTAAAATAACAAAACAAAAAAGATTGGGTTGCAAAAGTATTTTTGTTTTGTTTCTTTTTCTTTTTCTTTTTTGTATTTTATTGCTTTTTATTATTTTAACATTTTTAATTTTTTTGTATTTTTGTTATTTTTCTAAATTTCAAAAATTACCTAGACAAAATCAGGTGTTTACAGTTGTCTCTCTTTACTTGATTCTTGATGGAGAAAGATGAAATATCAACGATTTTTTAAATTTACTTATAAAGATCAAATAAAGACAAAAACACAAATTCTGTTCAGGTGCGCATTAAAATGGCAAGGGACGCCTTGCTTATGGCCGTGGGAAATTTTGAACTAAAAAAATTAGGAATTTAGTATGGAATAACTCATCATACTAAATGAATCTGACACTAGCACAGAAGAATTGGACGTATGCAATAGATTGAAAGAATCGATATGGAAGAATCAATGTATACTATAAATTAAGAAAAATGGTACAGAAGAATCAATGTATGTAGCAAATTGAGGAAACAAGTACGGAAGAATCAACGTAAGCAGTAAATTGAGGGAATCTGTACGAAAGAATTGACGTACACGGTAAATTGAGGGAACTGGTATGGAAGAATTAACATACGCAGTAAATTGAAGAAACTGATACGGAAGAATCAATGTAAGCAGTAAATTAAAGAAACTGGTACGGAAGAATTAACGTACGCAGTAAATTGAAGGAATCGATATGGAAGAATCGACAAACACGACAAATTGAGGAAACTGGTACAGAAGAATCGATATATGCAGCAAATTGAAGAATTGGTATGGAAGAATCGACGTACACAGTAAATTGAAAAAATTGGTACAGAAGAATCGACATACGTAATAAATTGAAGGAATCGATACGGAATAATCAACGTACACAGTAATTTGAAAGGAATTAGTACAGAAGGATCGATGTACACAATAAATTGAAAGGAAACGGTACGGAAGAATTGACGTACACAGTAAATTAAAAGGAACCGGTATGGAAGAATCCACGTACACAGTAAATTGAGGAAACAAGTACGGAAGAATCAACGTACATAGTAAATTGAAAGGAAATGGGTACGGAGGAATCCACGTACACTGTTAATTGAAAGAACCGGTACGGAAGAATCGACGTACACGGTAACTTGAAAAGAACTAGTATGGAAGAATCGACGTACACAGCAAATTGGAAGGAATCGGTACGGAAAAATTTACGTACATAGTAAATTGGAAGGAACTACAAAAAAATCCACATACACAGTAAATTGAACGAAACTGGTACGGAAGAATCCACGTACACAATAAATTGAAAGGAAAGGGGTACGGAGGAATCCACGTACACTATTAATTGAAAGAAAAGGTACGAAAGAATCAACGTACACGATAACTTGAAAGGAACTGGTACAGAAGAATCAACGTACACAGTAAATTGGAAGGAACCGGTATGGAAGAATCTACGTATACAGTAAATTGAAAGGAACAGGCACGGAAGAATCCACGTACACAGTAAATTGGAAGAAACTGGTACGGAAGAATCCACGTACACAGTAAATTAAAAGGAACCGGTATGGAAGAATCCATGTACATAGTAAATTGAAAGGAACCGGTATGGAAGAATCGACGTACACAGTAAATTGAAAGGAACCAATACGGAAGAATCAATGTATACAATAAATTGAAAGAAACGGGTACGGAAGAATCGACGTACACGGTAAATTGAAACGAACTGGCATAGAGGAATCCACGCACATGGTAAGTTGAAACAGAGAGAAATTTTAGTATAAAATGACTAGATGAAAATGGATCCGACACCAGGCGAGGGTATAAACCCATATCTAAAATTTTGCGTCAAATAAAGGGCTGGACCCCCTTATCTAAAATTTAAGGATCAGGCAGTGGCAGTCTGCCACATGAAGCTGAAACTAGAGGCAAGTAATTAACACTTAAACCAGACAAAATAGGAATCAGCCAGAAGTTTAATAGCATTACACAACTTCTGACTATTTCAAGAAGACAAGTGACATATATGGACCTAATAAAATGATGAATTAGCTGCTCATTATTTCAACATAGTTTTAGAAAAGTTCTAAAAGATTATCTGATTACTTATATGATGAAATATGAGATTAGGGGATAAAATTGACATAAGATGTAAAATGATAATTTTACCTTATGTCAATGAATGGCTATGCGAATTCACAAACACTAAGCTTGCAAATTTGACAAATCAATATTCAACATTAAATTCTCGTAATTTTAGGAATTATCAATTGTGCAATCATAAGTATTTGGTGAATTGACTTCATGATTAATAAAATAAGATTATCTTAATAAGATTAAAATAATCTCAATTTTATTGGAGCTTGAAATTTCTATGTCCAAATAGATTCCCCACCTACCTTTGGAGAATTTAATCCACACTAAGTTGGATTTGATTTAAGATTAAATTAACTGACAGTATTTTAGCTGATGTTTTTATTAAGACAAGAGTTGTCTTAATTTAGACAAAAAGTTATTTTAGGATAAATGTTGTCCTAATTATACTTGAAAATGTGAGAAACATTTTTATCACCAAAGAGACAAAAATAATTCTAACATTAGTTGTCTAATTTAAACAAATATTTTAATTAAACAATAGAATTATAAGACAAATGTGTGTTTTAATTAAGACAAGTGTTGTCTCAATTAGAACAACCTTTTATCTTTGTAATTAATTTTGGTTTAATCACTTTAAATTACTATTTGAATTGTTCAAATATTTAATTTTAATAAGTTGATTAAAATAAAAGTATATCCCTATTTAATTAGGAATTTCGGCTATATCATTTTATTAGAATAAAATTAATTCAATTAATTATTTTCTTAATATTATTGCAAAGTTTGAATTGTTTAAACCTGTAAGACAATACATGGGGAAGAGCATGCCCAAAAGGAGGAGAATTGATTCCCTTCTAATTATCCTAGTGAATAAAGGATTAGAAATTAAAAGAGTTTTAACTTCTTAGGTAACCCCACTCACTAGGAAACTAATTAAGTCAAAGGGATTTAGTTAAATAAAATTCTTTATTTGAATTTTATATTCAAGCATGACAATTAGAAAGCCCCACATGTTTATTTAAGAGTTAAATAAAATATGACTTTATCAATTGAATAATAAAATTATTAATTGATAAATTAATTAGATAATTTAATTATCTATTCTTCCTGATAGGCATGTGGAATCCCTAAGTTTTAGGGCATGATATTTTTGAATTCAAAGAAATGACCTAGGATTAGGTTAGTATAAATATAACCTAACCCCTCTGGATGGCAAAAAATTTGAGAGAAAAAACACCTTGACAGTGCTTCAAGTTTTTGGGAGAAAAATACTAAGAGCAAAAGTGAGTTTTGTTTTGAGCGCCTTCATAGATTTCTACACGCCATATTTGAAGGGATAAGAAGGCTTTCCAATTTACTTTGAAAGTTATCAATTATTTTCTTTCATCTTTTGTTTTATTCTAATCACTAAGCCTATTTACCGTAAGTTTCGTGGATTGGTATTTCCCAAACAATAGGCGATCAGTGCGCTTGGTTGTGAAGTATATTACAAGGTTAAAGTGACTACAAAAGGTGTGTAAAATTCTTATTTATTTTACTTCTCTTTCTAGCCATGAGTTATTTGCCTATGTGTTTTGTTTTTGCTTGCTTACTTGCAAGCTTAAATGTTTTTAAAAAATTTAAAAACACATGCTTGTACCTTAAACACTTAGCATAAACAACTAGATCCAACATTGGGGCCCAATTTCTTGAGGACATGGAAGGGTCCAACCCCGCGAGCATGAAGCTTGGTAAAATTGCCTTAAGGAGATTGTTCAAGCTTAAGGTATTCAGAATTTTATCCCTTACTTTGAACTGACGATCTTGCCTAGTAGCATTAACATTGTTAGCAAGCAACTCAGTATTTAAGGATAAGTGACGTCTCACTTCATCATGGATAGCCTACATGTAATTAGTGAATTCCATGGGTGTTTCACTCGGCCTGGGAGGTAAAGGAATAAGATGCAGTTCGAATGGAGTGTTGAGCATGTGACCATGCCCTGCAGTTTGGCATCCCAATTAGAAGCATGACTACTGAATAAATAGCGAAGAAGATTGCCCAAACTCCAATTTACAACTTCATTTTGGCCTCCCAGCTGAGGATGGAAGGCACTTGAAAACATCAACTTGGTTCCTAATTTAGCCCATAGAATCTTCCAAAAGTAACTGATGAACTTTACATCCCTGTCAAAAACATTGCTTTTGGGCACACCATGTAACCGAATAATTTCTTGTAAAATTAGAGTTGTAACTCTTGAAGCATCAAAGGTCTTACTACAAGGAACAAAATGAGCCATTTGTGAAAATAAGTTAACCACCACAATGATCAAATAATGATGTTTCAAGAACAAAATCCATACTAAGCCATGATTTGTCTGGTATTGGGAAAGGGGTGTACAATCCAAGTGCTTGTCGGGTCCCCTTGTTCAATTGACAAACACTGCAATGGTCCACAATATTATGTAATGTTTTATGCATCTTTGGCCAATAAATCTATCTGAAACCATAGCATACCTTTTATCTCTCCCAGAGTGCCTAGCTAATCCTCCTCTATAATGCTCTGTAGTGACAAACTCTCTAAAAGAACTCTATGAAAGACAAAGATGTGTACCATGATACATATAACCTTCTTTAATTGAATACACAGTCCTCGGGCACTCTTAGCCATTATTCAACTTTCCCCATACTTCAGGGAAGTCTATATTGTTAGATTTAATTGTTATTCTAAGTGTTTACGGTACAAGCATGAAAAATTTTAAAACATTCAAGCTTGCAAATAGGAGAAAACAAAACATATAGGCACAATAACTCATGGATAGAAAAAGAAGTAAAATAGATAAAAATTTCACATACATTTTGGAGTAACTTTAATCTTGTAATATATTTCTTAACTGAGCCTACTAACCACCTATTCATTGTGAAGCACCAATCCACGGAACCTATCGTGAATAGGCTTAGTGATTAGACTAAACAAAAAAATAAAAGAAAATAATTGATGGCTTTCAAACTAAATTAGAAAGCCTTCCACTTTGTTCCTATTAGTATAGCGTGAATAACTCTATAGTGGCACATCAAATAATTAACTTTCTCTTTCTCAAATATTCACTTGTACGGCCACAAGATGGAGAAGTTACATATATATAATATACTAACCCCTAGTTCATCTGAGAACATTTGAGTATAATTCAAAAACTCAATCCCTAACCATTAGGGATTCACATGCCTACTAATGGGGAATATTAGATAATCAAATCATCCAATGATTTATCAATTAATAATCATATTATTAGTTTTGATAAAAAAAAATTTCATTTATCAATTAAATAAAATAAGTGTGGTTTTCTAATTGGTCATGTTTAAATTAAAAATTCAAATAAATAAATTTTACTTTCTTAAATCCCTTTTAGTTAATTTCCTTGTGAATATCAGTTACCTAAGAAATTAAAACTCTTTTAATTTTCAACTATTATTCACTTAGGTAATTAGGATAATTGGGAGGGAATATATTTGACCATGTTAAAAACTAATTTTCCTCTTTTGACCGTACACCTCCATCACACGGGGAGGAGGTTGTTCCATAAGTTCTAACAATTCAAACTTTGCAACAATATTAGGATAAATAATTAATTAAATTAATTCTATCTTAATAAAATGTTAAAACCGAAATTACTAATTAAATGAGAATTTAATTTATTTTTTTCAGCTTTTTAAATTAAATAATTTGAACAATTCAAATATTAATTCAAAGTAGTTAGAAAAATAATTATTAAGATAAAGGTTGTCTAAATTTAGATAACACTTGTCTTAAATAAGATAAATTTTTGTCCTAAAAATTATGTTGTACAATTAAACAACTCTTGTTTAGTTTAGATAACTACTGTAAGAATTATTTTTGTCTCTTTAGTGACATAATGTTTCTTATATTTTCATGCATGCATAGGACAACTTTTATCCTAAAACAATTCTTTATATAAATTAAGACAACTCTTGTCTTATTTAAGACAATATCTAAAATTCTATCAATAAACTTCATCTTAAATTTATTCTAACTCAACGTGGATTGAATTCTCTAAAGCTAGGTTGGGAATCCATTTGGACATAGGAATTTCGAACTCCAATAAACTTAAGATTATTTTAATCTCATTAAGATAATATAAGTTTATTAATCATGAGGTCACTTTACCAAATACTCAAAATTACACTCTTGATAATTTCTAAAATTATAAGAAGTCAACGTTGAACATTGATTTGTCCAATTTACAAACCTAGTGTTTGTGAACCCTCGTAGTCATCCATTGACACAAGGTAAAATTATTGTTTTACCCCTTATGTCAATTTTGTCCTTGAGTCTCAGATTTCATCTGATAAGTGACCAGATAATCTTTTAGAACTTTTCTAAAATTATCTTAAAATGATGAGTAGCTAATTCATCATTTCACTAAACCCATATATGTCACTTGTCTTCCTGAAATCACCAAAAGTCATGTAATGCTATGAACTCTATTTCTTGGATTTATGTTCCTAGATATTCACTTCTACTATGATCCCAACATGCAGAGTTTTGACCAATATCACACAATGTTCATGCCAATAGTATATTAAAGATCACAATGGTTATGGACACAAGTCCATAATCCATTAGGATTTCGATTCTGCTACTAGCGAATGCAATGTATGTGAGTTCAAGTTCAAAGCAACGGTATTAATTTGAACTTAATATTTCACTTGATTCCAATTCATTTAATAGTATCATTACCTGAAGTCTACTACTTCAATAATTTGAGATTCATCATTCCCTTACAAAATAATCCCATGCTTTCTATAGAAGTATTCTGGACACTATAATCTTAATTGAACAGAGTGGCTAACTCTATTCAGTGACTGTGAATATTATTTTAGATTCATCCAAAGATATATATCTCCTTAACATAATCCTTATGCAAATGTATCTTGGTTTATTAGAATCTAGGAACTTTAATAGTTAGAAAATAAAGCTTACGTAAATAAACTCTTTATTTATTAATATTGAAAATGTATTTACATCAAATTGGGGAATACTATTTGCTTTTTAGGGCAACCTATTCCTAGCTCATATCCATAGCATACTGTGCTTTAATGCTCTCAAAGATGGATGTTGGAAGTCCTACATTGCTTGGGTAAGGTGGTTAAGTGTTGTATATAAGTATGTGGCATTCTTTCCTTGACAAGCCAGTTTTTCAACAGGAGTTAGGCCTAAGAAATTTCAACATGGTATAGTTGAGGCTCGGTGGTCTATGCCCAGGCGCTCTATAAGATATATAATCCCTTGGGCAACCTCCCACTAATGAGCTAACTTTTGGGGGTGAGTTATACTTAAGGTGGTTTGTTAACATAGTATCAGAGTTGAGGTTCGGTGCTACGCTAGGTGTTAGTGGTGTGGGTCCACTGTCTTGGGTGTACTCCCTCCGGTTATGAGAGGGAGTGTTGGAAGTCTCACATTGCCTGGGTAGGGTGATTAAGTGTTGTATATAAGAATGTGACATTCTTCTCTTGATAAGCCAATTTTTCAAGAGGAACTAGGCCGAAGAAATTTCAACACTAGATATATTCATAGTTAACATATGCAGCAAATGGGGCCTACGACTCAAAGCATCGGCCACTCTATTCTCAACTCCTACCTTGTGTCTAATAACAAACTCAAATTATTGGATATAATCTATCCACCAAGGATACTTAGAATTCAATTATCTCTATGAATTAAGATGCTTTAATGAATCTTGATCAGTGTGTAAGATGAATTCTCTATGGATAATGTATAGTCTCTAGTGTGTCTGCATTTGAACTAAAGCATAAGATTCCATGTTATGATCTTAATATTGCCTTTAACTCTCATTAAGTTTTTCACTGAAGAATGCGATTAGATGCCCCTCCTGACTCAAAACGCCTCCAATTCCCATATGAGAAGCATCACATGCTACTTCAAAAATTTTCAAAAAGTTTAGTAGTTTCAATAATAGGGCACTTGCCATTCTTTGTTTGATCACTTCTAAAGCCCGTGAAGTTGCTGGGGACTAGGAGAATGAGGTACCCTTACCAGTATTACAGGAGACATAATTGTATTGAACCTGCAAATAAACCTCCAATAAAATGTTGTCAGGCCATGGAAACTTCTTATCTCAAAAAAATTGCTGGGTGTTGGCCATGTTGAATGGCTAGGATCTTACTCGGGTCCACTTCCACCCCGTATCTGATATGATAAATCCTAAGAAATAGGCTTGTCTCTTCATAAAAGAACACTTGGCCCTATTGATGTATAGCTGCTCAGTTTTGAGAATAATCAGTACTTGCTCAATGTGATGGATGTGTCCTTGCTTGTGCTTACTGTAAATCAATATATCTTCAAAGTACACCATGACAAACATCCCCAGAAATGGCTTTAATACTTGAGTCATCACTCTTATAAACATGATAGGAGCAATTGTCAACTCAAATGGCATAACAATCCATTCATATAACCCATCTTTGGTTTTAAATATGATATTCCATTTGTCCTCGGGGCATATGAAAATTTAGTGATATTCGCTCCTCAAATCCAACTTTGTAAATATAGCAATACCGTGAAAAATATCTAACATGTCATCTAGTCGGGGAATGGGAAACCTATATCAAATTTTTGTTTTGTTAATTGCTCGATTGTCTATGCACATTCGCCAACTACCATCTTTTTTGGGGTGAGTAACACTAGTATTGAACATGGACTCAAACTTTCGCAAATGAAACCTCTATATAACAACTGTTGAAATTAATTAGTAAGCTTTACATACTCTAAAGGACTCATCCTATAATGAGGTAAATTAGGAAGAGTAGCTCCAGGTACAAGGTCTATAGAATGCTGAAGTTGGCACACAGGTAGCAGCTGATTTAACATCTCATCAGGAATAAGATCTCCAAAATTTTTGAGCAAGTCAGAAAGTTTACTCGAAATAGGTCCAGTCCCTTGTTTCTGTTCTTGAGTCACCACTAGGAGTATCACTGGCTATTTTTATTATTATTCTGGTAAATTACTTAAGAGTCAGTATGGTATTGCTTTTGTCTTCTTGAAGTCCTAATATTTTCAAAGGGTCGAGTACCAACTTCCTACCATGGGAAACGAAGGAATAAGAGTTGTCACAGCCATTGTAAGAAATACTCCCATCAAACATCCAAGGGCGGCCCAATAACATATGGCATACAGTTATAGGAATAACATCACACCATGCTTCATCAAGGTAGTGTTGACCCACAAAAAAAATCAGCAAGAATTGTCTTTCAACTTTGACCGAACTCCCTTCAATTACCCAGCTCTGGTGATATGGTTGTGGGTGTTTTTTAGTAATTAAACTAAGTCTTTGAATTGTTAATTCATAAACAACATTCATGCCACTATCATTATCAATAATAACATTCAAGGCTTTACCTTTATAGCCAAACTTGGTGTGAAATATGTTGGTTCTCTGTTAATCCTCACCATTGGGTAATTCTCTTTTCTTCCCAGTTAACATTTGATGAATCAACAAATTGGGTAACTCAGCAGCACTAATATGTGATTAGTGCTCCATCCTCATCCTCTTAATCGGCATTTTCAATGACCTCCTGCACCTCACTAGTCTCTAATGGTGTTAGCTCTTTTCTATAAACATAGGCCAATTTCTTTTCCTTTTTCAAGAAGACTACAACATAATGGCTGTAATTTTTGCATTTGTAACATTGGGGTCCCTCCCTGGTAATGGTGCTTTGCTAACATTTTGTTAGACTTGGCCTCGATCTACATGTTCTTCTTATCATCAGGAGCATTAAGTTGTTTTTCCACCCTAAGAGCCATTTGGTATGCTTCCTCCACCGTTACCATTCTTAGCATTAAAACCTCACCTTGGAGTTCCTGTCGTATCATGAAGCGGTATCGAGTACGAGATTATTGCTCTATGTCAACAACTCGACTGCAAACGGTTAGATCGTGAAATAATTCAGTGTACTGATCCACTTTTAATGACCCTTGCTTGAGTTACCACATATCCTTAAACATCATCTGCTCATATTCAAAAGATAAATATTTCTCTTTTAATCTCTCCTTCATCTTTCCATATTTTGTAACCTCCAGACGCCCCTTATGCTTCAGTTGTTCTTCTACATTGCTCCACCAAGCCTTCACTAGCTCCTTCAACTTCATTCTCAGATAACGTACTTTGTTGTCCTCTGAAACAGCAAACCAGTCAGAGTAGTCCTCCATCGCCAGTAACCAATCTTTCAATGCATTGGGATATATCTTGCCATGAAACTCCCACACTTCCACTTTCATTCTTCTAGTTACATCATCCAGGGTTGATTGTTCTTCCTCTTACCCTCCTCGCCTTCTTAAATGTTCTCCTCGGTTATGTTAATATCTGTTTCCCCAATTATTAGGTTCTCTGTTGGTGTCATCTTTGAGATCGATTTCTTCATTGTGCTTTGCAGATCTAGAATATACCCTGGTTCTTGTTTCTTCCATGGTTTCCAATCTTTGGTTCATTTATTGAAGAATGGAGGTGTTCAGCGATATTTGTTGTTGAAGGTTCATTTGATCATTGGTACCCATTGCTAGAGGTTAAGAGCTACTGCTCATAGTCACTGGCATTGTGGAAGGTTGCTTTGATACCAAAATGGTGCCAATCACTGATAGCAATCAAGAAGAAGTAACAAAGGTGATAGATTCACAATAACAGAGCAGCATTACAAGCCGAAGGACGCTCATAATCAGGTATCACATTGATTCCTTAGAGTTAAACTCATAGTCTCACATTGATATGGGGAGAAACTCTCTTTTCATCTAAAACATACATTAACCACAACTAAGAAAGAGAGAATAAGCATAAATACTAAATGAGCATAGCCACATCCAAGCTGGACAAACGGACAAACAAGGAAATAAAGAACTAAAATAAAACATAAGTTAAAGAGAACATGTGACTCAGCGTATGCCTAAGCTCCACTAGTACATAGAAGACAGCTCACAGTAGAACCACCAATGCATGTAAACTAACCCGAGAGCAACATGCATTTACATCAGATAAAGTGAAATCATGTGCATCTGGTGTGATTTCACTTGATTATTTGTTAAATAATTACTCCAAATGAACAACAATAAGTTCACATATGCTAGTTAATCGTAATATCATCAATTCATTAATGAAAGTATAACGAAGGGACTTAATTGAAACCTTTTGGAAAATAGAGAGACAACATTGTCTAAATTGAAAACAGAGGGATCAAACTGAAACTTTTACAATACTGAAGGGACTAAAACTATGTTTAAACCTTAGTATTTAATGTTAGTTTATTTTAAGTGGGTACTTAACCCATTTAACCCAAACATTAAAATGAAAAAATAGCAATAAATACAAAAGGAAAATAATAACAATAAAAAGCACAAAATGTGAAATTTTCAAACAAAAAATAATGAGACAAAGCCTCGAGGTGCGGCTCGTTTTGGTATAGAGCATACCACTATCATTGAAAACAAAGGGGGAGTGCATGTTACTAATAAAATGGCTCCATTCCACAATTTTCCCTTGCTCAGAGACATCTCACATTTTAAAATGAGGAGGCCCTTTGTCGGTGAAGAAGAAACCGAGAGAGAGCGAGACCCATTCTCAGAGAGATATACCCATTCTCATATAGATGCTCTTTCCCATTCCCAGAGACACATATGGGTTCTCTTATTCCCTATTTCTTTTTCACTATAACCATTTTTTTCTTATCTTTTATTTTGGAACCATCAACTTCTTCATTATCAAGCCACCAAGTACTGCAATCCACTCACTCCCACCGTCTCTCTCTCATTTTCTTCTTTCTTCCTCATAGAGAACCCAGCCACCGTGAACCTTCGAAAAAACCTCTTCCTATAGCCATCAATAGAGCAGCCATTGGGAAACTCCCCTTCATCCCTTTCTTCTTCCACTAAAAAAAAATTGAATTCCATTAATCCCCTCTGCTCATTCCCTTTCTTCCTAGAAACGCCTTATTCTTGTTGTTGTTCTTCTTCTACCACCGAGCACTACTGTCCACCTACTCCCATTGTCACTCTCTCCTAAAGTCTTCTTTCTCCCTTTCTCCTTCACAGAAAATCCAACCACCATGAATGTTCAAAACCACCTCTTACGAAAAAAGCCATGCCTTTCCACCATTCAGCAACTCACATTCTTAGTGAGCCACCATTGGAGCAATGTTCTTCTTCTTCTTCAAATCCCATGTGAGACCCATAAATCCCCTCTCTTCTTCTTCATCATCTTTTCCTTGAGCACCATTCTCCTCCTCCTCTCACTCCTCTTCTTCTTTTTTGACTTTGACCACAAAAAAAAACTTAACCCATTAACCTCTATGCTCATTTGCTCTCTCACCAGAAACGTTGTTCTTTTTTATGAAAAAACCCATACATTTCCACTATTCTTCTTCTTCTTCTTGGAGCAACATTCTCCCTTGCTCTTGAGTGCTCAAGGTGAAACTCTATATTTTTCAAATATAGCTATTGAAACACTTCTAAGTGTGTCTCTTCAAGCTCAACTTTCACCTTTAGCGACATTTATGGTGGATTTAGTAGTTATTTTGTTTGCAAGTGAGTTGGGGCTAAATGACAGGACGATTTACAGTTTTATATGATGCTTTGAATTTTGTATACTGTCGCTTCAATTTAACTTTGTTCACTGTCAAAGTTGTTTTCTGATTTGTTCACCTACATTATGAGTTACACGTGGCTTGAAATCTGTCCATTGCCTTTTCTAGCATTACTTGAAGAAGTGAAGTTAGAAAGTACCTGTTGTCATATACTAGAAATGGTACAAAGTTTGGCTTTTGACAAATGACTATGATCTTTCACCAAAATGGAAATTTTTGTAAATTACAAACTAAATTCTTTTATTTCTTAATTCAAAATGGTTGTCATCAAATATTACACATAATTTAACCATAGTTTAACCATCAGAAACCTCAAGAAATAATCTCCCTCTTTTTGATGATAGAAACATTTTGTTAAAAAAATATCATTTGAAAGTACCAATCATATAACAAGATAGAATAGATAGAGAGTTAAGAGTAAAACCCCGTTCAATATATGCATCTCTTGTCTTTTGCTCATCCTTTGTCCATAGTTGATCTTTTAATATTTCTACTTGATTGTTTAGAATCTATGTATTCATAGCAAATTTATTTTTTCCTGTTTAGAATAAGGGCTAGTTAAAGAGACACCTTTCATTTCATAGCATCTTCCAATTGTTAGATCTAGTTGTTTATCTTAAGTGTTTACTGCATAAGCATGGATTTTTAAAAATTTTAAAACATTCAAACTTGTAAATAGGCGGAAACAAAACACATCGGTAAATAACTCATGGCTAGAAGGAGAAGTAAAATAGATAAGAATTTTATATACCTCTTGTAGTTACTTTAATATTATAATATACTTCCCAACCAAGCGTATTAACTGCCTATTCTTTGGGAAGTACCAATCTATGAAACTTACGATGAATAGGCTTAATGATTGAAATAAAGACAACGATGAAAGAAAATAATAAATAGTTTTCAATGTCAATTAGAAAGCCTTCCCCTTTATTCCTCTTAGTATGGCGTGAAGAACTCTGTAGTGTCACACCAAAGAATTCTTTCTTTTTCTCAAAATCTTCACTTGTACGGCCATAAGAGGGACATGTTGCATATAAATAGTATGCTAACCCTAGGTTATGTAAGAGCATTTGATTGTAATTCAAAAGCTCAATCCTTAACGATTAGGGATTCACAGGCCTATTAATAGGGAATATTAGATAATCAAATTATCTAATGACTTATCATAATCATATTATTAATTTTGATAATAATATTTTATTTAACAACTAAATAAAACGTGTGGATTTCTAATTTGTCATGCTTGAATTAAAAATTTAAATAAATGAAGTTTACTTAATTTAATCCCTTTGACTCAGTTAGTTTCCTATTGAATGTAGGTTATCTAAGAAATTAAAATTCTTTTAATTTTTAACCTTTATTCACTTATATAATTAGGATAATTAGGAGGGAATATATTTGACCATGTCAAAGACCAATTCTCCTCATTTGGCCGTACACCTCTCTATCACATGGGCAGGATATTGTTTCATAAGTTTGAACAATTCAAACTTTGCAACAACAATATGATAAATAAATAATTAAATTAATTTTATCCTAATAAAATGATATAGCCAAAATTCCTAATTAAATAGGAAATTATTTTATTTTCTTCAACTTCTTTAAATTAAATAATTTACACAATTCAAATATTAATTTAAAGTAGTTAGAAAAATAATTAAGAGAAGCTTTTATGTCTCATATAAATTGCTTATACACGTAATTTATATTTATTAAATATTGTACGAAAAACATAGTACTAAAAATTTTTGTATTTCATACCCATTATATGTGAAGCTGGAATTAAATGGTCCTATAAACGAGTTTTGAATTCTTGTTCCTTTCACAACCAAGTCATAATATAATACCAAAATGAATAATTTTTAGCGAATTTTTTAAAAAAAAGGTATCTTCCTTTTTTCCTAATATATATAGCAACAAAATACTCCCCTTCAATACTATAGCCACACAATACCCCTCTTTCCCCCTTATTATTACTGTTCGGCACCTCTTGGAGAAAGTGGGGGCTGTTTTGGAGTCCCTTAGTGGCTATAAGTTGGAGTTCAACATAATTTTTGTTCTAGTAAGTATGTGTTTATCATCCTTCCTCTGAAATCTAGAAATTTATGACAATATAGCAAATTTGGAATGGTGATTTTGTGGGGTTATTGGGTTCCTTCATTTATAGAAAGTGGCTGGATACTTCTTTCTTATTAAATAAATTAAATCATGAAAAGAAATTTGGGTAAAGGAAATCACAAAAATATGATAAATGCTCCTATTTTGTGTATGTCCCCTTTCTTATTTTTCACGTTCTCTTATTCGAAGTGAGTCAGATTAATTGGTTGGGTAATAATTGGTTTGAATCTGAACAGTTTGATATATGTGCATATATATTGTACATATATTATTCTCACTTTTCCAAAACTGTAACTATGGAAGGCATATCAAAGAAGACCAAAACAAAAGAGATAATATGGAAGGCATATCAAAGAAGATAATAATATATGTACAATATATATATATATATATATATATATAGTATGGTAAGGACTTATATTGAGGTTATAAGAATTTGAAAATATTAGTAAAGAAAATACGTGATACTAATGTACTAATTATATAAATTTCATACTCATAAGAATGCTTAAAACATATTATTTGGACCTGAATCTGTCTTGAGGTAGAGTTTGAGTGGAAGATAATTACCTTATTTTCTACAATTTGAGTGTGAGTGGATTTTTTCTTATCCCTAGATGCTTGAATCGTTAAATTTTACTTTTTGGTTCAATGATATTATTTGAACATGAATCGGAAGTTGTTTGAGTAAAGAAATATATATCTATGTAATTATTATATTCTTAAATATGAACTGTTTTCTCATAGTGATTATGGGAAAGCATGAATTATATGATATTTATGAAAGTGATTTAGAACCGTATTCTAGGATCCGTAGTAGAGTGGTGGTAGAACCACTACGTGCACCTAAGTCACAACATTTATTAGTTGAGAGTTGTTCCTGATAAAGGGTACTTCTGTCGTGAGTGCAGTTCCTAGCAGAAAATTGAGTTTGATTATGAATGGTTTCCTCCGGATGAAAATGCTCTGGGAGGAACAGAAAATTTAGTATTTCCCTTCGGTGAGTGCAGTTCCCGAGGTGAGGATCGGGTTGCCCTCCAGTTGAGTTTTATCTTTTGGAGTGGAAATACTGATTTTCTCAGTTTGGGTTCTCCCCTTGAATTGTTATGGATCCTAGGAATTTATGATTTTCATTGAAGCATTTCTGAACATAATTACTTTTTATTCATATTATTAAATATTGTAATATGATTGTGAAACATATAAATTATTTTATTTTCCAGATGTAAGGTACATTATGTGCATATTATATAGTAATTAATTCTTTAAGTACTGAAACGAAGTTTTACATGATTTTGGAGATAATACATTTTACACCTGAGAGTTCATGTATCCATCGGTAAGTTTGTTTTTCATTCACTGAGTCAGTGGACTCGCCCCTCAAATTTTAACATTTTTCAGGTCAGGTCACTGGTAATTATCTTTTAGCTCCATCTGCTCCCTTTGAATCTGTTGACTGAATTGGTAGGCAGTACTTTGAGTAATTAATGGAGTACTTTGGTGATTAGTGGACATTGTTGGATAGGTTCTTTTACATTATCTAAATAAGGGTTTTGGTATGTAATAATGATAATTGCATAATATGTAGTTAGTAGATATAGTTCATGTTGAACCCTTTTATTATTTTCTATTTAAGCCACTGAGGCTTCTGATTTATGGTGGGTCTGTTCACCTTATTTTTGACTAGATTTGTACCCTAGGATAGTCAATATTTCAGGAGAAACTTTGTCAAAATTTTTATTAAATTATTGACTTAGAAAATTTTTGTGAAAGTATTTTTAATTTTTATTATTCTTTAAAATAAAGTGTTAATGATATTAGTTACATGAGTATTTTAGGTTGGTAAATTATTACCTGAATGGTAATTTTTTATGTCGATAACGTGTTCTAAAGTGGGTCGTAACACATAATTTCAACTTAGTATTTAATTTATAACCAATTCATGGGTGAAATTTCCTATTCATGTTAGTGAAAGAATACTTGAAAATAGGACTGAATAATTCTTATTGATATTCACTCTATATATAAAATATTGTGTACAACCAATATTTATAGTACAAGTGAGCTAGAGACTAGGAAACAAATTAGCTAAAAATTAGGAGAATAATAAGCCCTAAATTAGAGGACGAAGATATATACTACAGCTGTACAATATCTTAATCTAAGGAGATTGTAGAGAGATTTATAGGGAGAAAATCTCAACTCTCCCCCTCAAGTTGGTGCATAGATATCATTCATGCCCAACTTGGAGAGACATTTCAAGAATACTTGACTTGAGACTGCTTTAGTAAGAATATCAGCCAATTGATCTTCAGATTGAATCTTAGGTAACTCCAAAATTTTCCCATCTAATTTCTCCTTGATAAAAAATCTATCCACCTCAACATGTTTTGTCCGGTCATGCTGAACTAGATTATGAGCAATGTCACATGCAGCTTTGTTGTCACAATAAAGTTGAATTGGTTGCCTAGGCGGGCAACCTAAATCCTCCATAAGAAGTCTCAGCCATAAGGCTTCACAGAGTTCGAGTGCCATGCCCTTGAATTCAGCTTCTGCACTTGAGCGGGCAACAACATTTTGCTTTTTACTTCTCCATGTAATAAGATTACCACTCATAAATGTGAATTAACCAGAAGTTGATCACCTATCATCTATTGCTCCCGCCCAATCAACATATGTATACACATCTATGCCTTGATTGTTTCCATTTTTAGTGAACAATATTCCTTTTCCTGGAGCAGACTTTAAATACCTCAATATACGCATAACAACATTCGTATGTTGTTCACCGGGATTGTGCATAAATTGAGTAACAACACTCAATGCATAGGCAAGATCGGGTTTTGTGTGTGCTAGGTACATCAACCTCCCTACAAACCTCTGATATCTTCTTTTGTCAATTGATACTTGGTCTGCTTCAATACATAACTTTAAGCCTTCCTCCATTGGTGAAGTAGCTGGTTAGCATGCTGACATACCAGTCTCCTGCAATAAATCTAATGCATATTTTCTTTGAGATAGAAAAATTCCTTTCTTGGATCTAGAAACTTCGATCCCTAAAAAATATTTTAAGGAACCAAGATCTTTCATTTCAAATTCTCTAGACAAGTACTCTTGCAGTGCCTTCCTTTCTTCTGGATCATGCCCTGTAACCACCATGTCATCCACATATATAATGAGAGCAGCGATCTTACCCTACTGTTTCTTTAAAAATAAAGTGTGGTATGAGTTGCTTTGATGGTATCCAAATGCTATCATAGACTTTGTAAATCTTCCAAACCATGCTCTTGGAGATTGTTTCAGTCCGTACAATGATTTCTTCAATCTGCACACCCTGTTTTTATGCCTTTCTGGTATCATACTCCCTGGCAGAAGTTCCATGTAAAACTCTTCAGATAATTCTCCCTGTAAAAAGGCATTTTTTTACATCAAATTGTTGTAGTGGCCAATCCAAGTTTGCAGCCAAAGATAACAATACTCGAACAGTATTGATTTTAGCTACAGGTGTAAATGTCTCTGTGTAGTCAACCCCATAGGCTTGTGCAGATCCTTTTGCCACTAGTATTGCTTTAAATCGTTCAACTGTGCCATCTGGTTTATACTTCACAGTATAAACCCATCAACATCCCACTAGCTTTTTTTCTGTTGGGCAATCAACCAAGTCCCAAGTTTTATTCTTTTGCAATGAGTTCATTTCTTCATTCATAGCAGCTTTCCACCTTGATTCAGCTAAGGCTTCCTGCACACTGTTAGGAATAGATACAGTAGATAATTGATTTACAAATGACTTATTTGATTCTAACAAATTGTGATTAGACACATAATGGCTCATGGGATATTTAACTTTGCTAGAAAGTTCAGGTTCATATATAGGTTTAGGAATACCTTTAGTGAGACGTTTTGGTAGTTGTTTTCTAGGTAACTCAAGTTCAATAGACGATTGGTGTGGTGTATTAGTGAGGAGTTCCAACTCTTCAATTGATGAAATTGCATCCTGTGGTTCATCTTCCAAGTGTCTATTGATATCAAGATCCAAAGTTATACACTAACATCACTAGTATCACATTTATTGGTATCTATTTTGTCATCACTTTTGTCATACATATCAAGATCACACGTTACAAGATCATAATCTAGAGTCTGAACTCCCTTCTGATCCTCCCCGTGAAGTTCAGACTTAGAGAAAAAATACATTAATTCTTCATGAAAAACCACATCCATTGTTATAAACATGCGTTGAGTTAGAGGATGATAACACCTATAACCTTTTTAATGCATAGCATATCCAAGAAAAACACATCGTAGAGCTCGTGGGGCTAATTTATTACGCTGATGTTTGTGAAGATGGACAAATACTACACATCCAAAGGCACGAGGAGGTAAATTTGGAACTGTTGGAGCAACTACAACATCAACAAGAGCTTTGAACGGTGTTAGAAAGTCAATGGAGCGTGAGGGGATCCGATTAATTGAGTATGCTGCAAAAGCAAGAGCTTCTCTCCAATAGGAAAATGGCATATGGGCTTGGATTAATGCAACACGAACAACTTCCAACAAATGACGATTTTTTCGCTTTGCAACCCCATTTTGTTGGGGTGTATTGGAACAAGTTGTTTGATTAATGATTCCTTCTTCTTCAAAAAACTGTTGAAGTTCAGAGTTTTGATATTCTCCTCCATTGTCACTCCAAAGAACCTGAATCTGTGCATTATATTGGGTTTTAACCATTTTATGAAACTTTCAGAATAACAAGTTTACTTCACTTTTGGACTTCATTATCCACAACCAAGTCATCCTTGTACAATCATCAATAAAAGTAATGAACCAACGTGATCCACCCAATGTTGAAATTTTGGATGGACCCCACACATCAGAATGGATAACCATAAAAGGAAGAGAACTTCTATTTAAAATCAAAGAAATGAAGTTTGGTGACTTTTTGCAAGTTCACATACATCACAACGAAAACTAGAAGGATCACATCTTTCAAACAAACTAGGAAATAATTTTTTGAGATAACGAAAGGATGCATATCCCAACCTTTGATGCCATAGCCAAATTTCAAATTTGTTCTTATTCTCTTTAGAGCTTTCTACCGTCAAACCTTGATGCAGCTTGTTAGAATTATTTGATGTCAAGTTCAAGTAATATAGATTCCCTCGCCTAATACCACACAACCAATCGTCTGCTTGGTTTTGATGTCCTTAAAAACATGAGTCAGGCCAAAAAATCAAAACACAAGATAAGGCTTCTCCCTTCAAAGTTGTACGGTGTACTGCTTATCGCCGAATCAGTGCATGACATTCTTCCATGCCTGGAACGACTTCCTTGCGTAAAATTTCCCCACGAACTTGTTCAAAACCACCATCCAATCCTGCGAGAAATATATGTACTCTTAATCGTTCAATGGATTTATGGTGTGCTATTACATCATCAAGATCTTTCATGACCACGTTATCTCGATGGTCCAATTCCCGAAATATCTCAACTAACTCCCCATAGTATTCAGAGAGAGACTTTCCATTTTGTTTGGCAGTGAAAGCCTTTTGATTTAAAGCAAAGACCTGCAATTCATCACTTCCATCATAGAATGCTTTTGACAAAGCACTCCATATTTCACGGGCATTAGGAAGGCGTAAATACATTTTCATAATTTCTGGTGCCATAGACATCAATAGGCGCCTTTTCACCTTTTGATTTTCAGCATACCACTTTTCATATCCATCCTTTGATTCTGCAAGTTGCTTCATCTTGCCACGAATATAAGAGAGTTTCTCTCTTTTAGCAATGTGCATCTCCATTAGTTGTGATCAAACATCGTAATTTGATTCATTAAGAATGATTCCTGCATTAAAAACACCTTCAGATTGAACTATCACAGGAATTGACTTTGTTCCAGATGATTCAATACTTTTTTCACTCATTTTGGTGAAAGTTTCAAGATTCAAAGGGGTTGGCTCTGATACCAACTTGAAAATAGGACAGAATAATTCTTATTGATATTCACTCTATATATAAAACATTGTGTACAACCAATATTTATAGTACAGTGGAGCTAGAGACTAGGAAACAAATTAGCTAAAAATTAGGAGAATAATAAGCCCTAAAGTAGAGGACGAATATATATACTACAGCTGTACAATATCTTAATCTAAGGAGATTGTAGAGAGATTTATGGGGAGAAAATCTCAACAAGAATAAATTTTTGTTCTTTTGGGCTAGAATTACTAGAAAAATATACAGGATAATTGCATTTACTTGTACTTTGCTACTTCAACGCTCAAATATATACACTTGATTTAAATATTATTTTTACAAATAATTTTAAATCTATACTTATTTTATATATAATTTGAGAAGCTTTTAATGTCTTAAACTCTTTATCTACTAAATTGATAATAATTACTCATAAAGAAAATTTTCAGACTATAATAATAAATTAGAGAATAATTATCTTATAAAAATTAAATTAATTATAACTTTTTTTTAAAATAAATAAATTAACATACTTTACTCCCTGTGTTAATGTGTCACTAGGTCAAATAGCATGTTTAAAAAATAGTATAAATAACATTTTGAAATTGATCCTTCTTCTTCAAATTGGTATTCCCTCCATCTCCAAATCCCTAAATCCCTTATCTCAGGGTAAAAATTTAGAACTACCGTAAGGCTGAGTACTACGGTGGCTATTTGATTGACACGTGGGCTCATTTTCCACGTCATATTCTTACCTGGAGGGAGAACTGAAGGAAACAAAGAGAAAGGGGAAAATTGTTACGGCTTCCTCCTTCAGAGGTTCTGTGGGAAAATGGATGCCACAAGGGACGGTGAGAGGCAGAGGACCACCTCTGGCCATAAAGCCACCGTTGAGATGCCAAAAAATATCTCACATACTGGCTGGATCTTCTTCTCCGTTGAGTTCAGCGAAGAACTCTAAACCCCAGCCTTCTCTTCTCCGTCGAGTTCAGAGGAGTTCGGCAAATGAGTTCATGATGCATTTTACTTTTTCGCTTGTCTTCATAAACTAAAATAAGTAACATACTCTTGTAATTGCTGGAATATTATGGTGGTGGAGCTACGCAATATTCTGGTTTTTCGAATGCTTAGAAAGATTTTATGGGAGAGATCTTGAGTTTTTTCCCCCATCTCACTTCTTGGTAGTTTAATATCCAAGTAATTTGCCTCAAATCTATATTGCCATGGCCAATGATTATTCCTTTCCCATTGCTAGAAGGGATTCAGGAATTATATTTTCTTTTAAAAAAAAATTGCTTTTGCCCTTTCCTTTAGCTATACCCCTTTCCTTTTTCCCTGATATCATTAAAGCTTCTATTAAGACTACAAAGCACCAGAATGTGTGGTTCAGCTTCCTTTACTGGTACTATCTTAGCAAAGCAAAGTGAACATATATCCATTATGCGTTAACCAAAGAATCCCACCCATTGAATGTATCCTCAAATTTCTTATACAGGCTAACAAAGAAGGAAAACACAAAGGTGTTAAAAAACTGAGGCCTTGAAATCTTTCCTGAAAAACAGAGGCAATGAAATTTATTTCCTGAAAAACAGAGGTGCTTAAACATGAGGGCAACATTCTTTGCTCTCTTGGTGTTCTACCTAGACTCGACAGAGACGAGGAATCAATTGCTAACCATGGTCAACGCCGGCGTTTCGATGGTCGTTGCGTGGCCGGACAAAATGAGTGTCGTCCCTTGAGCACAGAAGGAAGAAAGCCAATACTGTAAAATGTTTTCCCTCCCTTTTCCCGCTCATTTCCCTTTGTTTCCTTCAGCTCTCCCTCCAGGTAAGGATATGATGTGGAAAATGAGCCCACATGTCAATTAAATAGCCACCGTAGTACTCAGCCTTGAGTACTACGGTAGTTCTAAATTTTTACCCCTTATCTCATTGTGAAATACCTCTCCCTTCCTTTTCCTTCATCACCATCCAAAGCACTCTCCCCTTCCTTCTCCTCCAGCTCCTCCCTCTCTCGCACATTGCCCAGTAGAAAGAGAAGACTTTCGTTGGATTTTAGTTCCATTTTTGAATCAAGTAGATCTCAGGTAAATTGCAACTTTCATTTGGGTCTTAGGTCCATTCTCTGTTAGATTTCCCTCTCTCATTGTTTGGGTCGTGACAAAATTGTGAACTTTTGGTTAGTTTGTGCTTTGATTTTCTTTTCTTCTGGTGCCTGTATTTGGTAAAATTTTGGTTGCTGAAAATTTAAGCAAGAGAATAAAGGGACAAAGCTGATGTAGGAATCATTAAGGTCATCTTGATTGATTATTTACTTATTGTGGTGGGCAATGTGCGATTAGGTTTGTGTTTGTCCCTGCATAGTTTACACAAACTTACTGCCAATCTTCCATGCAGTGGGGTTTTGTTTTATATAAAAATTCATCCAACTTCAAATTGATAAAATTTAAGGCCACGAACCCATGATTTACACCTCTCCTCAAGCTCAAACCCAAACGAAATAGAGACCAAATTGCGGTTGTGGGACTGAATCTGGCAGAGTATGGTGAAAGCGAAAAGTGATTGGCTTGTCTCTGGTTTAATTGAGGTCAACTTGATACTTGATACTTGATAAAGATTGTAAATGAAGAGCTTTTGAAATTGGCTAATCTAGTTAAACCGGATTTATGGGAGATTATGTAGAGATCCTACTTTGGCTTAAACTTCCGATAGTAATTGTTGAAGGCACAAGAGGCATGGTCTAGGTAGCAAGGCTGGTTCACTTATATATTGCTACAATCTGCTCCACCCTTTCCACAAGCTCAATGCCATCTTAAGTCTGAGAATAGCAGAAATTATATACTATAGTTGAAACCTTTAATGTTGGTTGTGTTCTATGTATATAGGGTGTTTGTAGTTGCTAGTTAGGGTCCTGTAATATCTGGAGAGAAAGTTTTGATGGAGATTCTCCTTCTTCAATTTTCCCCAACTCTAATGTATAGAACACGTGATATTTATACTGTGGTTATTGAAATGCCTCAACCATTGTGGCTAGATCTACAATCTAGGGATATTGACATTTTATTTTATCAAGAAAGTTTCAGATTATTGAAATGACATGAAAACTAAAGAGAGCTCTTTCTATTTGTATGTATGGTGAATTGGAGATTCAATAAGTATGGAAATTGAGGGCTCTCTGGATGTTAGATTCTATTTGAACATGTTTGGTATGTCTTTGGTTGATATTTTGTTTATTTCAGCACCATCAAATGGTTAGTGAGTCTGTTTTTGGTATACTTAGTACTTTCAAATTATTAATGACAATTTAAGAATTTATCTTGTCTTGTTTATTATTTATTACCTTTCGTCTTTTGGCAGTGAATATGTTTTTTTATAATACATTTTTAGATGCTGAGCTTAACAATAAAATATTATGATTCGTTTATATTAAAAAGGTGGAGTCTTGAGTCAGGTAAGAAAAGAATCAAGTTTAGTGCTCATTAATTGGAAGTTTTCTTGCAGGATTGTTTCGGGTGTGTACTACTACTATCTATATATAATTGTTCATTTCGCTATCTCCGCTCATGGAAATGATAGGTTTTGGGTGTGTACTACTACTACTAGCAATCAATATACTGTGGGCCATAACCTTAGTAATTTGAACAGTTAAAAAGATTCTGGATAACATTGTCCGAGAATAACTTTTTAACTTTATCAAATCCTTTTCCTTTTTAACTTCTACTAGCTAGGGAGCTAGGGTATAGATAGGATATAATCCTAGGATAAGAGGAGAATTTGTGTTGAAATTGTAATTTGATCTCTACTTAACCCCAATGGGAATGGGTTGCCTATTCATTAAAAACGTGTGCTTTTTATTTTTATCCTTTAGTTATATAACTCAATTTTGAATAAATTCCTTGAAAAATTTTAACATCACATGTAATTAATTAGATGATGTATATAGGAATTTGAGAAGAAGATTTGAAGAATAAAAATTTGAAAGAGGTTTAGTAAAGAGAGTAGTTTACAATTAGTTGAAAATTTTAATAAGCATATATACGTGAACTTCACCTAACATATAAAAGTTAAAACAATCAAACTAAAAGAAAACAAGAAAAAGAAAAAAGTAATTTAATTAAGCACCTAAGGAAATTTTAAAAAGTCCAATGCATGTTATGGTCATTGTTATTATTATTAACACACATTATTCTACTATTGTTATTTTGTGTCAATTCCTTTCTTTTTGTTATTACTCAAAGTTCATGAATGAATTTTTATAGTTATTACAATAAGAAAAACTTGTTTAATTAATGTTTTGTTTTATGTGTGAAAAAAATTTGTTTAGGCTACATATGAAACATTAAAGAAAATGTCCTAAACTGGAGGGTCTTTAGTTGATGACTTTACCTTCTTCTTGATGCCCATCAGCGGAAAGAATAAGAAGGGTCGTAAATACAGATTTGGTTCTGAGGACCTTATTATTAGGTGCTTTTACTTTTGGCCAGTCGCACACCAAATGAGTTCTTGCTGATGTAGCATAGAGTTAATACTCTTATTGAAGAGTTGCAGTCTATGTGAGAAACACTTTCAGATAAGGATGCTACTATTGACTGACAAAGTAAATTAATAAAATGTAATTCAAGATTAATAGAAAAACCCTTGTCGAAAGTCAATAGTGATAAAGACAGTGATGATGATGATGATGATATTGGGATGGATGATGAAGAATAATCATATATGTATTTCTTTATCTTAAACATGTGTTTTTAATTAAGTTAATAATTAATTTTCTTTTTGTTTTAGATATTTGTTATAAATAGTGGGTTGATTATTGAGTATTTATTTATGGATATTTATTGGCATATTTTTTTGTAATGCTATTGGCAAAATGAAACTGTTGTGACAATTATGTATTGGCATTTCTATAAGATTTTGGGGGAGAAAATGGAACAAACAAGGGGGTTTTGGATACACTGTATTTTTCCATGGAATAAGATTTATGTGGCAAAATACATATTAAATTTGCCACGAAAATATTGGATCGTGGCAAACTTATTGAAAATTTGCCACATATCAACATTTCCGTGACAAGGCCTTTCATATTTTGCTATGGATAAATATTTTTGTGGCAAAACTCCATATTTTGTCACGAATCAATAATTTCGTGATAAAACTCCTTGATAATTTGTCGCGAATAGTGAAAATAATAGAAAAATTCTATGAAAATTTGTCACAGAAATAAGAAATCGTGACTAACCTCATTGAGATTTTGCCATAAATAAAGGAAACCACGGGAAGTTTTAGTTTTTTTGCTACGAAAGACAAAATTCAGGCAAATACTTCATAAGGCATTTGCCACATAAATGAACAGCTGTCCTATCAATGTCTGTGGCAAGTTTTTGAACCACTAATTATATAACAAAAATTGCCACGATGATTTTTTTTAGCTGGCCATGATATTAGTCTATGGTAGATTTGCCATGGTTTCTATTTCTATGGCAATTTGGCTCAACTACGGTTATTTGGGCTATGGACTCAATTACATAACAAAGTGCAATTGTCATGAAATTTAAGACATTTTGCCACGGTTTGTGGCAGTGTCAAAAGTCATTTTTTCTTGTAGTGTGTAGATTTTTAAAATAGAGGTGAAAGTTGTGTAATTAAGTTATTTCTTAAAGAAGTAGAGAATATTTTTCCTAGTTTTAATATCTGATATTGAAATTTTAAGTGATTTTTTTTTTAAATATTTACTATTTCATACTCATTTTAAATGAAATTAGTATGGATAATTAATGCTTTTAAAATTTTTTATTCAAATTAAAAAAAAGAATTAGATTGAGAATTTAATAAAATAATTAAAATAATTATGATACAATTTATTTATTTATTTTTATTAATAAAATGAAGCAATTTATTTTTAGATTATAATTTTAAGAATTTAAATTTTTATGGGGCATGTTTATAATCGTATATTTTTAGTTGATCTAATAATTTTTCATATATTAAAAGTATAATTAATTTAATTATCAATGTAAAATCATAAAAAATAATTAGATACAATATCAAAATTAGGTCATTTGTAAATTATTTTGATCTGGATTACATTTATTGCTGAAATGCTATATTTTAGAGGTTTGGTGAACAAAAGCATTACTTATCAGGTACCACTTTTGAAAAAACCATACTAGATTAGTCAAATCAATAAAATGGTGTTTTTATAGACTCTCAAAAAAGTGAGCAAAAAGTCATTTAAAAACTAATAATAGATCAAAACTGCTCCAAAATTGAAGAATCGAATTTATTCAAATGATTTATTTTTTTTCTTTTATTGAAATATTTTCATTTTATCACTATATTTTTATAAATATTTTAGTTCAAAATAATATCATCATAACCATTTTTAATATAAATAAATTTAAATACATATGTTATATATCATTCTAAACTTATATTGAAGTGTTTTAATGATTATATATATATATATATATATATATATATATATATAATTATTTAGTTATTTTGATATTAAATTATTTAATTTTTATATATTATATCATTAATATATTATATAATATAATATAAAAATTTATCATCAATTCAACCGTAATTAATTACGGTAATCAATTAATTATGAATCACTACCCAACCAATTTAATGAACAGTTGAATTTAAAACATTAGTTCTCAAGCACACAAATTGGTGCCAAATTCAAATTACAAATATGAATATGCATGTGTATCAAACAAAATGCTTTTTATTTTTTTAAAAAAAATAGATATAATAATGTTTTATAAATAACGAGAGATCAAATTGTAATGTTCACCAGAATTAGTTGAAATGGTTTGAATTTATTTGGTATGACATTTTGAATTTTCCATATTTTTTTGCGAATTTCAAAATTACATGTCTCAATCATTCTTTTAATTTTAATCATATTTAAATAAATAAAAATTTTAAATAAAAATTATTTATTTTCATATAATAAATATATAATTATTCATATTCTATGTGCATAGGATATAATATATATTTTTTAAAATTAATAGAAAAATATAGTGGGAAGTTACTAAATAACTACCCACTACTTTTTTTTTATTTAAAAAAACTAAGGTTATATAAATAAAGGATTCCAAAAAAAAAAAATCAATTTTTTCATTACCAAATATAATATATATATATATATATATATATATATAAAAATTAAGTAAAATAAATTCAAATAATCTAATCAATAAAAAAAATAT
>JASKGM010000007.1:38994-61068 GCA_034509205.1 Ceratonia siliqua
GTAATTTTTAATAAATATTTAAATTCATTGTTACTACTAAGGTATTAAATAACACAATTTTTTAATAAATTACTCTTTTTTAATTAACAAAGTGAGAGAAAGAAGGAAGGGATAAAAACTAAGGAGAGAGAGAGAGAGGGAATGGATAAAAATTAAGTTGAGATCAGAAAAGAGGAGGGAGAATGAAAAATAAAAGAGATAATTTTCCTAAGAAATCCACAAGCTCCATTTTTGCTTGTCCTGGAGCAAATATATATTCACAAATCATCAATGTTACCAGTTAGGCTCAATGATGTTTATTCCTATTAGAAATTATCAACAAAATCTTTTTTTGATAATGAAAAAGAATACTACTTAATAACGTGTGTATTTAATAATTTATGTCTTTTGATGTGTATTTATTAATATTTTAAAAATTAAACTGGTTATTGAACTGGTGAACACAAAAAATTACGGATTAATAATCTAATTAAGATCAAACTACGATCAAATCAAATTTAAATTAAATAATATTTTTAATCTTTTAACGTATATATTACCTATATAGTGTAATATATTATATATAATATATAATAGTTAATAATTAAAATAATAATAATTAATGAATAAATACTAATATACAGTTAAAACATCTTTAAAATAAATAATTTCATAATTTGCATAATATAATATTCAATAATAAATATAAAATTTTTAATTATAAAATAAAAAAATTTAATTTTAAATTACAGTAAAATGCATAAATATAAAGATTACATTAAAACTATATTGTGTATAATTTAATTTAAAGTTATAAATTTATTTCAAATACTAAAATTATAAAAATAAATAAATACAAAATAATAATATATATAAAAGTAAAAAATAGAAAAATATAATTTAATATTTATAAAAAATATTCCAAGATGTATAAATTCAATTAGATAATTGAAGTGTTTTAAGTGAGTACAAATTTCAAGATTAATATGTTCACGTATCAATGATAAGAATACACGTGATCCACCCCCATTCGAAGCGTACACAATACGTTTTATAATGCCTTCCAGCCATGAGCAGGGTGCCATGAACCCATTAACCATTTAGCCTCCTCAAACTTCATATTAAAGGAATTGAGGAAGCCAGTCAGCGAGAGAAGAAAAGAAACAAATCGTTGTCGCCTCCTCTTCTTCCTTCTCCTCCTCCTTGTCATTGCCGTTGCCTCATCCTCAGATCTCTTCATCAGATCTTCTTCTTCCTTCTCCTCTTCTTCTTTTCGTTTTTCTTTTCCAAATACCATGTGGAAAAAAAGATCTAAAAACCGCCTGTTTTTCCAGTTGGATCCCGGTTTACCAGTTGTTTTACCGGTTCCTTGAACACCAATTTTTTAGGGGTGTCCCTGATTAAACTTCCGGCTGGTCCGGTTTTGATAACATTAGTATTTATTGATTAAAAGGGTTATAATCACATTTTAATTCATTTTATAGGTGTGTATGGGCTTAAGTGAAATATTGGGCAAATTTAATTAAAATCTAGTAAAAATTCCTACAGCAACTTGTTGCAGTGTTTGGACTACAACACTCCCTACAAACCTCGGATGTGTTGATTGTTGAGCCCTTGGAAAGCTAAGAAAAATTCCTACAACTTTGTAGTTCACGTCAAAACTCACTTCGCGCATTTAGGGGTTAAATCTGCTAAGAAAAAATGTTGCATTTTTTGGCCAAAGTTTGTTTGGATAGGCTTTTTAGTTGTAACAAACTCTATATCTTGTAACAAATTTTCCTTAAATTTAGGGAGGCCCTTTAATTTAAATAGAATGCCTTAACTGCACTTATTCATGCTCTCTTGGAGCAAAACTCAAGAAAAGGCCAGAGATAGCATAAGGAGAATTTCTCTAATTGGGTTCTTTTTATGTTTTTGTCCCTTCTTGTTTTGTATATGTTGCCAATTATATTCTAATTAGTTTATTTTAGGGTAAATATGGACCCTAATTAGGATTCTTGTTTTCTTTAATAAATTCAAGAACTTGTTTCTTTATTTCAATATTTGAATTTAATTATATTCTTAATACTACTAATTGATTGATTATCAATTAGTTGATAGGATAACATAATTGAGATTGAGAGGTGATACTATGTAATTGAGTATCTTGAATTAAATTTCCTGAGTTGTATGCAAACTAGAAAATTGCTGCATGATTTAGGTATATTACAAACACTTCCATAGAGCAAATTTAATGCATTCCTATTAATTAAGTCTATGCTAAGGAAAGTAGGTTGTTAATTAGGTATAGATTTAATATTGCTAGGATGGAGTATTAAAGAAATTAGGGAATTAAATCTTGAAATCAAGAATTGAAGAATATGTTCAAGAATTGGTTAGCAAAACAAGATGAGTAATTAAGAGAAGTCTAAAACCCTAGTAGCTTCCTAATTTGCGTGAAACCCTAAAATAATTTACTTGTGTTTCTTTCTTGTTTTTTCCTTTGCGCCTTGTGTTTTCTTTGCATTCTTCCTCAATTAATTGTTTCCTAAAATAAAATTTAGTAATTAAATATTTGGTAATAAATTACAATCCCTATAGAGCAATATTGGATCTTCAGGATTCATTTACTACTTGAAAATGAACTGTATACTTGCAAAGGTTTTATTCACAAGAAGTTTTTGGCCATGTTGTCGAGATTGACAATTGACATCAAATCAAAATTTACTAAATTTTAAAATGAAAATTTATTTCTTATTTTTTTTTCTTTTTTCTTCGCCTTATTTTTCTAACACATTTTAAGAAAATTTTCCCACACAAAGTTAGGATTCTTTCTAAATATGCCTAACGCCATTTTTTCTTGTGTCCCTTATAGTGCATGAGACATGAGGACAAACAAAATATTATAACTTAATCTCATAATCAAAAGAACCACTAGAAGGTAAGCCAGAGAACATTTGAAGAAAATTACACCAGATTTGGAAAAGGGCTATGTTTCTTATTCCTTTAATATAAGTGAGATAAATTAGGAAATTGGTGTTAGATTTTGCAACACCTGTGTAAATGAAAGCACCGGGAGCATTAGAAGGCCTACTATCCCATCTAATAATATTGAAATAAAATTTGCTATCACTCAAATGATCTAGCAGTTAGTACAATTTAGCATAACACCTTCTAATGATCCCAATACACATCTAGAAAGCTTTTTAGAAATTCATGATACCTTTAAAAAATGGTTTTTCAGATAATTCAATCAAGTTAAGGTTGTTCCCTTTTATTCTGAGAGATAAAGTAAAAAGGTGGCTAAACTCTTTGCCATAGGGAACAATTACAGCTTGGGAGGGGTTAGCCCAAAAAATTTTACAAATTCTTCTCCCTTCCAAGACAACTAAAATGTGTAACGGTATCACCCAATTTATGCAATTTGAAGGATATTCCTATATGAAGCTTGGGAAAGATACAAGGAACTGCTCAGAAAGTGTCCAAATCATGGCCTCTCTACATGGCTTTAGGTACAAATTTTCAATAACGGTTTAGCTTATTACTTATGCATTAAAATTGATGCAGTTGCATGTGGAGCCCTCATGAATAAGACTCATGAGGAAGCATATGAGTGGGGAAGGAGATGGCCTCTAATAACTATTAGTGGTATCCTAAGAGGTACAGGCTAAAGAATGTTACAGGGGTGCATGAATTAGATGCAATCATTGCCTTAACGGCACAAATCAGCCTCCTCACAAAACAGCTGAGTGGCACAAACCCTAGTGTAAGGCCATAGGAGGCTTACACAATTAACCATTGTTCGACTGTGATTTCCTTGATTAAATACTTCAATAGATGATGTATGGAATGATGAATGAATATTGTAAGAAGAAAACTGATTGATACAATTGATTTGAGTTGATTTTAAATATTGTGGGATTTGCAAATTAAGTAAACTAAGGTTGCATTTCCCACTTTATTATCAATGGATATGAGTAATTTGAAATTTGAGAAAAATTAAAGGTATACAGAGTATTGGCTATTCTAAATTATAGAAGGACGAACGTTGAACTCTTCAAAGAGATTGTAGAAAGAAAGTTGATGGGCGAGTTTGGTATGATCTTAATGCAAGATGTGAGTATATTGATATTTAAAATGCAGGTGGTCTTACCGTTCAGCAAGCAGGTAAGACAAGCAGGTGGTCTTACCGTTCAGCAAGTAAGTGGTCACAACATCAATATCAACGAGCATAATAACTAGTGGCAAAATAGTGTCATCAAGAGATTTTATGGATGTTGAATTAAAGGAGAGGTTATCAACTCATTTTTAGAACATAATAACTAGTGGCAAAATGGTGTCCTCGTTAGATTTAAGGAGATTTTAAGGATGTTGAATGAAAGGAGAGGTTACATCCTATTGTATAATCTACATATATAATTTTAAGGATATTGAAGGATGAAGGATGTTGAATGAAAGGAGAGCTTGTTTCTTGTTTTATAATCCACACTGATCAAATACAAAGATACATAAAGTTGCAGATGTAGAAGAAAGATTTTTTTGTTTTTAGCATTGGAGTTGGCTTCTAATTCAGGTGATAAAGTTTTTTCTATTGAGAGAAAACATTTTAGATTTGGATTGTAAGGATGTTGAATGAAAGATGATTATATCTCCTTGTGTAATTCACATTGATGAAATATAAAAGACTATTTTGATAGATGCTTCCACTGTCATATGATTTTATCTATTTATATACTCATTATAATGAGAAATATATGGTGAGATGAGTAATTTGAGAGATTTATGATAATTGAGTTTGTGAAAGTAGTGTTACTCTTCATTATTAATAATATATAAATACTGGTTGTAAAGCTTAATGTTGTATTATCTTTTACCATGTTCAATAAATTAGGACAGCTATGTGGGAACTCAGGGTAAGAGGCATTCTCTTGATTTCACTCTACTGCTTTCATATTATGTTTTAGTAGATATTCAAAATCTGAAACTAATTTTAAAATAGCTAATGATATGTAGACTTTGTCTGGCCTCAAAATTTGCCCTCTCTCATATGGGAATTGGGATGGTTATCTGTTTTTCACATGGAGATTAATGTGCCATACCAAATTGGAAGCATGTGTTATGCAGGCAGCAATGAGGATGAACCACCCAATGTCGATAGGAAGCATTCACTGAAAGTGTCAATATATCAGACACATAAAGCATATATAACAAACATGTGATTGCTAAATCTTATATTTGGCTGCATGCCCTTGATGCACAAGGTTTTTGAGTTTTGTTACTCTTACATAAATAGTATTTCACAATTTTCGTAGTAAATAGTTCAGCATTTTTTTCTATACATATCTTCTCTTTTCTGATTATAAGGAAGAAAATTTGCCACATATGATATTTTGTAAGTTATGTGATAAAGACTAGTATTTCTCGAGGTTTTTATAAAGAAAAGGTTTATCTTACTTTACCTCCTGCAAATATACAAGCTTAGATATCTCAAATGTCGATGTGGAGTTAAATTGGAAAAATTTTTAAGTAGATATAATCTAATATATATAGGTGTATTTTATGAGAGTAGTAATTTATTATGAGAAGTGAGAAGAGTAGTTAATGATCTTAAGATAAAAAATGAATAGTAAAAATTAAAACACTCATTAAATATATTTGTAACATGATTTTTAATGAGTATTTTAATTTTAAATATTTATTTTTAATCCAATGATCATTAACTATTCCTCTCACTTCTCATAATAAATCACTATTCTTATAAGATATGCCCACAATATATATATAACCTAAGTTAATTATTAATGGACATGTAAGTCTATAAGAATTAAGTTCTATTGAAGTTAAAGTATACATGTCTATTCATAATTAGTTTGATTTGTATATTTTTTTGTAAATTAAATTTACTTAATAATTTCTTAGTTAATTGAATCCAACCGAAAGAAATTTGTGGGTTTAAAACAGTTGGCATGGTTTTTAGTTAATCCATACAGAAGGGATAGGCCATAATTACTGGGATTTTTATCAGCATTACAGTCACTTCTCTCTCAAAAAGATTATTTTTAAGTATCTTTACCCATTGTTGTTGGTGGAATATATTAAAAATATAAGGAAATACAGCATATCCTTAGATGTAAGGCTAGTATTGATTATTCGCCAAGCTAGGTACAAAGTAAGGTGGATGAGTAAATGATGATAATAATATTAATGCTAACTCTAACTTCTGGATGCTTTAAATTATCCCAAGTTTCTCTTGATGTTCTTACTAATGAATCCTTTTTTGTGTATGGAAAGTGTAGGATCTTTTTGACACTGTATTAGAGATTAGAATCAACAGGGCTCTGAGTACTTGCTTATTTCTTGCTACCCTTTCTGTTTCTCTATTTGTAATCCTTCCTTGATGACAGAATTTTCTTGGGATTTACTGCTTACATCTTCCGGTAAAAAAGGATAGAGTAACTCAAATTATTGATTGGATATTTTGTTTTTGTTAGTAATGGAGTAAGCAAGGTTGGGATGAGTTTTTATACTATTTCCCACATCACACTCTAATTTTCAATTCCTTCAAAATTAAGAGATTTGGGATGATTTGAATTTTTATTATTTATTTCATTAATATTTTATTGTTATAAATGGAAATAAATAATATTAAAATTAAAAAAATTATCCCACTTTATTGATGACTGTTTTAATCATCTAATCAATATAGTGGTAACTTACCATCTTTATATTGTATTACATCTTACTCTCACTCCATAAATAATCACTTCATCTTAATAATGCTACTCTTTGTTTTAAGGAAGGGCTGTGCTATGTTATTTTGGATGTAATTATGGGCTTGTTTGAAATTATTTTAAAAAATTATGTTTTTGTTTTATGAGAATAAAAAAAATTATTTGGATAACTGTTTTCATTAGTTGTATTTTAAAAACTGTTTCTGAAAATAAAAAGTAGAAAATAATTTTTATGTGTTTTGTCTTATTTTTGTCATATGTTTTTTAAAAAATACAAAAACAACTGATGAAAAATAATTTTATTTAATCAAGTTTTTTGTTTTATAAAATTATTTTTTGTAGTTATTTTAAAAATTATTTTAAAAATAATAAAATAAAAATTATTCCAAATAGGCTCTATATTTCTATAATATCTTTTGAATTTTAATTTTCTTATAATTTTTTTAAGAATAATTTAAAAGAATCTAAACAAATAAAAAAATTCATAACAATTAGTTTTTAAAAATAAATAAAAAACAGTAAAAAAAAGAAAAAGTGAAAAAACAATATTTTGATTTATTTTATTTTATTTTTATTTTTTTGGTAACTTTTTTAAAATATTTTAAATTGTTTCTTAAAAAATTATAAAAAAACTGAAAAAAAAATCAAAAACTGTTGCTTTGGAGTAGCATAGTTGAGAAATCTCAAGACCTTAGTGTTTTTTTTTTTTTGGTTGCCATAGATCTTAATTTCTTAAATGAGGTTATAAATGAGTAATTTTATTTTAAGGAATTGGTTTCCAAAATTTTTGAACAATGCAAAATTTTTTTTAAAAAAAGGCTAGTTATAAACTATAGTTTATAGTATTTGTGATGTAAACTTGATCATGGTCGGGTAGCTCATTGGTAGGGATAGGCTCAATCCAAAAATTATTGGATATGGGCTTAAAAACATTTGAATAGAATTTGGATTTTTTAAAAAATTTATTTTGTAATTAGGTTGGGCATGAGCCTTGAGAAAAAAAGTTGGGCTTAAGCCAGGATAGAATTATATCTTTTAAAATATTTTTATTTATATATCAATGTAACTTACTTTTATATGAAAAATGTATTATTTCATGGTTTAAGATGTCTTAACATTGAAAAGTGTGTATTGTTTTTTAGAAGCTTTTGGGCCTGTTTAGAACGATTTTTGTTTTATTATTTTTTAAAATAATTTTTAAAAACAACTCTAAAAAAGAATTTTATAAAACAAAAAAACAAAAAAATAAAAAACTTATTTAGGTAAAAATATTTTTTATCAGTTATTTTTCGTATTTTTTAAAAAACCGATGACAAAAATAAGTCAAAATACAAAAAAAAAACAGTTTTTATTTTTTGGTTTTTTAATCGCTGTTTTTGAAAAACAGTTTTTAAAAACAACTGATGAAAACAGTTATCCAAACAAATTTTTTTGTTCTTCCAGAACAAAAAAACAGTTTTTAAAATGCGTTCCAAACATGGCCTTTAATTTCCCTCTATTTTTCAAATTTTTAAAAAATAATGAATTAAAACTATTTTTTGAGTTTCAAATTGAAGTTGGGTTCAAATAAAAAAATAAATTTGGTCCAAAAGCTCGGGCCCAAAGTTTTACTATTTTTAAAACGTCCTGCCCATATTTAGAGAAGCCCATCCTGTGAGACAGGCCTCATTTGATGCTATGACTAGAACTGCTTAAAAAAATTCAACAATATAAATTTTGCAACATAATTATTTTTAATGAAATAAACAAAAAAAATTTTATTATAAAAAAATTTTATTTATAAAATCTTAAAATTGGCCTTATGATCTTGTGGAGTCAATTTAAGTCAACCAGAATACTCTATTAAAGCTCAGTACAAATAGAAATATCAAATTTGATTATTTTAACTTGCAAATTTACATCAAACTCCATTCAATTTGAATTATATTTTTAAAAAATTAGAAATAAGAGTTAAATTTATTTACACTTAACGTAGTTAGAATTTTATAGAAAAAACAAAGATTAGCTATGTTGCAAGTTTTGTCAAATATAACATCTTTATATATTTGACTCTCATAGAAAGCTCAAACAATATAATTAAATTTTGAATTATGCTGAGCTGTGTTTTTTTATATATAATAAAAATATTTTAAAATTAATTTGTGCTTTAATTAAAATTAAGTCTGCAAACAATTTTAAGATGAACTTGTGTCTAGAGTAATAAACTAGAGTTTCAAAAGAATTTTAGTACAATCAGATTCTGACACGTGCCATGAATGTATATGAATTGGTAACTTTTAGGGCAGTTTGGATGGGCTTGTGCTTTTAATCAGATGTTTTAAATAAAAGTATTTTTTTTTAAAAAAAGCAGGTATTTGATGTTTGGATGGACTTACGTAGAAGTGATTTTACTGAAAAAAGTAGATGTTGTGCGTTTGGATGTAAAAATACTTTTTAATATGTAAAATTACTAAAAATGACATATAAAAGTACTTTTTAGAAAATTTATGAAATATTTAAGGGGTATATTGGTTTACAAAATTTTTTCTCTCTTTCGTTGGACTTGATTATTTTTTACGCAATATTTTTCTGCTTAAAAAAAAAGCAACATTTCTGCTTATTTTTAAAATAAGCACTTATGAAAATAATCTCATACAAACTGTCCAATTGAAAAAAAACACTTATTTTTTTTAAAAAAATAACTTTTAGGACAATAAAAGCTGTCCCAAACGTACCATAAATCCGAATGACTACTACAACGTCATTGAACCTTTGATTTGATAATTTTTTATTTAATATTTTTAAATTATATAGAACATTAGGAAAAAATGCACATATAACTTCTTTAATCACAGGTCATTTGTAAAATCTCAATCAACTTTTGGCTAATTGAGTTTTAAATTATTATTTTTTTCATTTTAATTTTTTTGTCCACATCCATAAAAGTGACTTGCATATGTAATCATTTATACACGTATGGATTTTTTTTAAATTATTTATCTTAAATAAAGTAAATTTTAATTTTAATTTTAAAACTATTTTATATAAAAAAAATTTCTGTCTTTTTTCTTTCTCTCTCATCCTCAAACACAAAAATAAATTTTGAAATGATACATATATTAATAAATATTAATAAAAATATTGGAGTTAATTAAATATAAAAAACTTATTATAAGTGTTATTCGTTTATTAAAAAATAAATATATTATTCATTAACCAAAAAATTTATTAAATACAAAAAATTATATCAACTCCCTTCATTAAATTAAGTCAACTATTAATAAATATATAACTATATCAAACATATATTCATTAAGTTTTATTACTAACATTTTTATATTGTTATTAATAATTAGTTTGGTTTATATTTTTTTTATAAATTCATCTAATAATTTTTTAAAAAAACTTAACCAATTTTACTTAAATTTTTTCATAATAAAACATACAAAAAATATATAATAAATAAATTTTAATTATAAATGTACTATAAACATATCAATATTAAGTATACTTTTGAATCAATCCCAGCTTCTGACACATCATAATTAACTTACTCTATCTTACAATTTCTCCAAAATACCCCCACAATAAACAATTGGAGCTGTTTGCAGAGAAATGAATGCACCTACATTCAAAACGTTCTTCATAATGATATTCATGTATCATAATTCTTACATCCTCTTTATACATCTAATTGTAATTATTAATTTAATATAAAAATAATAATAAATGATAAACAAAAAATATAAAAAAATAGTATATAAATCACATTTCACTTACATTCCCGGTGTCTGGTAAGTAATATTGCGGAGCTGGTGCGGCTAAACTGCACCGTAAACTAATTTGTCAATGTGCTTCACTTAAGACGACGGCGCATGTTTATGTCACAATAGACGATCTCTCGCTAACGTACACCGATGCTGTGCATTGAAAAAGCCTCCACAAAAATCGGTTAAAATAAGCATATTCTCATATACACACTCTCTTTCCTTTTCCAAAGCGTCACTTTCTTAGTTTTATCTCTCTGATCTTCCTCTGTTTCGCCACTCCCTTTCTTTGTTTCTTTCCTTTTCTTTTTTCATTTTTCGTTTTTCTGTTCGTTAAAGATTTTCTTACTTTTTTTCTGAGTGTCATCGTTTACGACGATGAGATAGAGAATCACCCGGAAACAACAAAATCCAGAAGACAGTCTTGAATTATTTTTATCCGGGAAAGCTCTTTAGAAGGGTGGTATGGATCTGTGTGCTGTTCATGTCAAGAATACCACTCGGAGCCCGCTTTTGCTCAGAAATTCGTTTTGCGAGAGACCCATTTCCTGGACTTTGGGAAGGACGGGGATTTCTTTCAGAGTTCAATATGGGAGAGTTTTTGAGATCAAGATTTTGAAGCGCAAGGTTTGCTGTAAAGGGTATCAGCCATTTGTTGTCAGAGCTATGGGGAAGAAGAATCATGACAATTCCTCTTCTTCAGGTCTGTAATTAATTTTCTTTTATTTCATTTATCCATAATTCTCTTTGCCCAAGTTGATTCCCTATTTGGATTCGTATAATTCTATTTTGTTACAATTTTATTAATGTGTTGACTTCTTCGTAACAAATTTTTTTGGCCATTCGTAACACTTCTTTTTGTTACTGTAAAGTTTAGCGTTTTACTTGTTTTGGTGGCTGAGAAACTGCTGGAAGAGAGGTAATATAACATATCAGCATGTTTAAAGAATTCTCTTTGAAAAATTTGATCTTTCTGAAATACTACAATAAATTTTTTGGCCTAAGAAGATCTTTTCAATCATTTTATTGGTTAGTGGAAAATCTCAACAGATAGAAAAGGACAGTGAAACTGCGCTTGCAAGTGAAATTGCATTCAAGCTTGATGAAAATATCAAATTCTAATAGAAGACGGTCAACTTGAATTACCACAAAAATAGGTGCTTTGGGAGCTTGTAGAGAACGCCATCAATTCTATTGCATTGGGGAATGATGTGAAAGAAAGGAAAAAAAATCTCTTTTTTGGAATGAAAAGTTTGATCTTTCCATATAGAGGAAATTGGGTCTTTCAACGATACATCTTGTCAAATAACAAGTCTTCCCTAGACATTCATTTGTTAGTTGAAGATGGGTATGATGTAAACTAATATGATAAGTAAAATATTCATTGCTCCACTTCAACTGTAAAATGTTTCAATAATTGTTTTTTTTTAATTAAGTAGCTTAATGTTGGTCATATCTGGTTTCAAATTTTACCACTTGCCCTTGCTGGCCCAAGGATCGGGTTGTTATCTGTTGATACTGCTTGGAAAACTGTATGTATGTTATTTTCCATTTTCCCCCCCTTTAGCTAGAAATTTGTAGATCTTGACTTTTGATGGAAACCAAAATACTCAACCCAGAAATTAACAGCCCAAATAAGGAAAACACACTGAAATATACTAATATTAATAGGCAAAAAGCCCAGATTACAGTGAAACAGCACTCAAAGCAATAAAAGACAATGAAATGACAATGGTAATGCCTCTTGCCCAATACCTTACCCAAGCAACAGAAGAAATACAACTCAGAATGATAAACTAAGGATAAAAGATATCCTAGCTATTGGGCACTAGGTAGCCAGCGCTCAACCATACCTCCACCCATTTCTTGCCTACCTCCACCTATACCCGTACTCTCCTTTATATAGCAAATTGACTTGCCACCTGTCCCATGCCACCTGCCCCTTCTAACCGTTTCCCAAATCTTTCCCAAATCCCTCCTCGGGGTCCATCAATAGCCCTCCCTGCACATTCACCTTGTCCCAAGGTGAAGTTGCCGTTGATGTAGGGCCGTTGGTTACGTGACATGGCCATGCCCGAATTCCCCATTTCGGACTTCCTTGATTAGCTCCGTTCTGTTCCCTTCAAGATCCTGAACCCATCCATTCCTGCCGCCAAATCCTTCCTACTTCTCCCTAATGATGAGCAGAATGCTCAACTGATTATTGCGGCAACAGTGGTTCGGTAAGTATCGTTCATTGCATCGAAAACACAGGCCTTCTCTCTTCATCGAGCCGCCTCAGCTTTTGAAAGACGTTTGAAGTTCCCTCCTCCCAAATTAGTACTACGACGGTACTGACCAGTCCTTTCTATCGGTGGTCTATGATTGTCCGCCTCCTTCTCGTTGATCGTTGTACCATCGTCAATGTCTTCTCCTCCCAAGGTCTGTGTAACAGTTTTTATCGGAAGCCAGGGTTGTGAAGACACGCGGGTTGACTCGCAGAGAGGCATTGCCTTGGGCTTGGTTTGTCCTAGCCCAATTCTTTTAGAGTCTTTGGCCCAATCCATGACCTAGTTTCGTTCTTCCACCCGGTAGGCCAGCTCCATCACTCTCTCAAGAGAGTCAGTTCGACCTATTCTTATCTCAGCCCGAATATCTTCTCTAAGGCCATTTGTGAAGGTCCCCATTAGCAATGTTTCAGGGGCGTTGACAAGAGTCACAGAGAGGAGTTCAAACTCCTCGCGATACTCCGTTATGGTGTTGGTTTGTCGGTGGGCCACCAGTTGTTCGTAGCCCTTCCCTTCTTGCGACAGGTGAAACCTCTCGAGGATGGCGTCACGGAATCTTCCCCACGAAAGAATACGAGCTCTTCCCTCATGCCATTGAAACCAATTTAGTGAGCACCCTTCCAAGGCGATGGCCACCGCCTCCCTTTTCTCTGGTTCAGATATACTGTTCACGGTAAAGTACCTTTCCACCTGAAATAACCATCATGTAGGATCTTCTCTAGCAAATACCGGTAAGTCCAGTCTTCTGAATCGATTTTCTCTTCCCTCCCTAAGGTTTTCTTGTCTTTCTCTCTCCCCTTCTTCCTCTTCGTTACCCCCTTCGAACCTCCAGCGGAGCATTCCCCTTCTACCACCATCTTCCCCTTGTGTGCCGTCATAAGTTCTCTCAGTTCTACAAAATATTCTCTGGTAATGCTCACTTCCTTCCTAACATCATCTAGCCCCTGTTCCAAACTGTCGATTCTCCCTTCCATTCTTGCATTCACCATTCGCCAGTGATCGTTAAGGCTTTTATACCAACTGATGGAAACCAAAATACTCAACCCAGAAATTAACAGCCCAAATAAGGAAAACACACTGAGATATACTAATATTAATAGGCAAAAAGCCCAAATACAGTGAAACAGTGCTCAAAGCAATACTAGACAATGAAATGGCAATGGCAATATAATGCCTCTTGCCCAGAACCTCACCCAAGCAACAGAAGAAATACAACTCAGAATGATAAACTAAGCATAAAAGATAATCCTACCTATTGGGCACTAGGTATCCCCCCATTTCCAGCACTAAGCAGCCAGCCCTCAACCATACCACTCAATTCTTACCTATCTCCACCTATCCCCCTACTCTCCTTTATATAGCAAATTGACCTGCCACCTGTCCCATGCTACCTGCCCCTTCTAACCGTTTCCCAAGTCTTTCCCAGATCCCTCCTCTGGGTCCATCAACTCTCTACTGTCGTTTCCTTCCACAGAAGTGAGTTGTTGAAAGCATCATACTCATCACCTGTTGTTACAAAGTAATGTTTGCTTTTTTACATCCCATTGGCTAAGTCTGTGTTTCTACACCTCCCATCATTCAGATAATTGGGGGAAAAAGAACATTTTTAAATTGGAAGATGATGCATCAAATGAAAGAGTTAATGCCAGAAACAAAGTTTCTGTTAGAGTTCATTCATGACAATAAGTTGGAATTTCAGTCTAGAACTTCCTTTTTCCCATTTGAAAGAAGGGTTTATATTGAATGAGGAAAACTAAATATGATTTTCTTTTTTGTATTGTCCATCCGACTTTGATGGTAGGAGCCACTAAAGACCAAAGTTATTTCCTCTATTAATGTTTTCAAGATTTAAACTTGGTTCACACTCTCTAAACATGGTGCGAGAGACTTTCTTTTGGCTCTGAGAAAGGACTATGTGTGGTTCCTTGAGAGAGTATATCTCAAAGTTGCAAGATGACGTTCCCTTTAATGATATTGTCAAGCTTTTAAACTTGGTTCACAGTTTGAACATGGTGCAAGAGGGAAAAGGACTTTCTTTTGGTTGAGACTGTGGTTCCTTGAAGGTGTCTATTTAGAAGTCACAACAATGTTTATCACCATTTAACAGGCTTCCTAACCAGGAACAACCTCAACTTGCTGGATATACTTTTAAACTAATTATTAATTAAAAATCTGAAATGATAGTTAGAGGTACTTTTAAATTGGTGCTCGAAGTTTTGAGGCTAGTTCTATTTGTGAATTAAAATGTCTGATCGGTTATTAAGCTTCTTGAATTGGCCAATCAGGTCTTATGAATATTTAACTTTTAAGGTAGTTGATGGTTGTAAGATTCTAATATGCAAGTTTATAATGGGTTTGAATCCCACTAATTGCAATATTATAAAATATTAAGAAATTGAAAACTGTCTTTTATAGGCTGTAGCTCCTTGAAAGTTTCTTATCATCATGACCTTCATCCAAAGCATCATCAGCGTCCCTTTTTTGTTGATAAGTTACTTTCTGTCAATCGTTCCTTCACTTCATTCTACATCACAATTTTCTTCAAGGATCTTGAATGGGTTGTACAGCATGGAAAATTTGTCACAATTGTTTTTATATCTTGCCAACTTACTTGCCAGGTTTTAGAATAATCCAGCTCTCATGTATTAGAGATTACTATGGAATCAGAGTTTTATGGAAAGCAATGATTTACGTGTTGCAGGTGCTTCCTATTCATTTCATCTCAGTTGTAAAGCTGCCAAATGGGGTGATATGATGATGGTTTTAAAATATTATCAATTAATTTGTGAACTGTGTCACTCAAATCTTATGTCTTATGAGCCTGGGAATATATATGATATGTCAAGAATTTTATCATAATTACTAGGTAAAAGAGTATATGTTGACAATACCGTTTTTCCAGTCTTTCCTAATATATGGACAGTATGGACTTCTACATATAACATTTTCTTCAAAAATAACTTTTGCCTTCTATTGAAATTTGTTGTTACTTATGCAATTTTATTCTCAGGGGCAGATGATTTATTTTGTTCTTGCAAATGAGCTTTGAATTTAAAAGCTCCTCTTTCTGCTTGAAAAGGGTGGAGAGTGAGGTCATGGTTCTTGTCACCATATTTTTCCATGTTAATTTACTTTCCCAAAACCCTTAATGAATGGGAATAAAATATATAATTTCTTTTCTCCTTCTTGCACTTTCATCTTGATATATATAACTTGGAGTTTCTTTCCTATCAGCAGTCTTAGATAACCTGTCAGGTTAAAGTAATTAACTTTATTAAAAATGAGGCATTTATATACCAATGGAAGACTCCTCTATGGCTCACAATTCCTTTGTTGAATTATTTGATTCCCATACCTATCTGTTGGCTAATGTTTAAACAATTTGAAACTAGGACGTTAAACGTTACCAAGCTCATGGTGTTGGATAATACTATTCCCTTGTTGCTTCTGTTACTTTATTCTTCGTCTTAATATCCATTGGTTTTTTAAATAGAATATATTTGAAATCAATTTGATTATGAGAATTGCAAAATATCCCAGTGTATGGTTAATCAGCAATATATACTGCTATCATATCTAGTATCTATTATTATGTTCTGATTTGAAGTTTAATATAAAGCATAAGAAATGAAGTGTTTCATACTGTTGGAAGTCTCACATTGCATGGGTAGGTTGGTTAAGTATTGGATATAAGTGTGAGGCAATCCTCACCTTACAAGCCAGTTTTTCAGGATGAGTTAGGTCTAGACACTTAATCCAAACTTATCATGGTATGAGAGTTTGGTTAGCCGAGACTGGGACCAGGATCTACAGTAGGCACGGAGATGGTCATACTTCCGTTAAGTGATGTACTAGGTTCACTCCCTTTGGTTGTGAGGGGGAGTGTTGAAAGTCCTACATTGTCTGAGTAAGATAATTAAGTGTTGTATATAAGGAAGCAAATTTCACATTCCAAGACACTTTTGGAAGGATGAGTTAGGTCCATCCGAAATTCTTCATGGTATATCATGGTATCGGAGTTGGGCCTACGCCAGACGTTGGTGGTGTATTAGGTTTACTCTTCCGTCGTGAGGGGGAGTGTTGGAAGTCCCATATTGCCTGAGTAGGTTGGTTAAGTGTTGGATATAAGTGTGAGGCAATTCTCACCTTACAAGTCAGTTTTTAAGGATGAGTTAGGTCCAGACACTTAATCCAAACTTTATCACTTACAACTAATAGATTAAACTATGAATGGGGATCCCTGTGCAGCTGGGTTTGAGATGCGTTGGACAACCACGATTTTGCCAGGGAAATTTTTTTAGAAAAAAACTCCTCGTAATACGTGCAGAGAAAAAAAATTGAGATTGAATCGTGGGCACGTTGGATGGCTACGATTGGATTGGAACTCGTGTCCGTTAAACTATGGATGCAAAGTTACTTGAAAGTCTTTTGTGCCTTGTGGTATTTAAGCTCTATTCACCTTTTCTTGATCACCTTTACATTTTAATTGAGGTTTTCCTTGACATTGGAGAACTTTTTCTGGAACTCCCATTTTTTATGATATGCAAGATGCAATTTGTCATATGCATTTTTTTTTGCTTCTCTCCGAAACAATGCTTCAGTCTCCATAATTTGCAAATATTTGAAAGTTCATTGTAGAAGCACATTTTCTGGACTTGTTATAATTTATTTTATATGTTATTTTATTAAACTAACAATTTTATTAATTGAAGAAAAAAGAAACACCTTTCCATTATTCAGTGGAAGGAAATTTTTTGTTTCTATGAACTAGTCTTGCTTAGAAAACATATTTTGATTTTCACGAAAAAATTGTATGGTCACCATCATGGGAATAGGATATTGTGGTGTCATTTCTTTGTCTCTATCTTTATCTCCCCTTCCCCCATTTGTTTTTATCTAGTTATTGTAATTTCTTAGCAATTACTCCATGATAATTAACTGCCTGTGTTTTGAGAAAGCATTAGTTGGCTTAAAATAGGCAGCTAACTTCAGCCCGGGGGAATTGCCACATGTTTTTTCTTTATTCTGAAAATGAAAATTACACTTATAGAGGCACATTGTTTGACTCCTTTATGCCATAGGATAATGGCAACCAAGTTTCGAGTTAGGAGATCTCTGGGTTAGAAACATTTAAAACACAGATTTTGGGTTGATCACTCAATAACGAACTCAAAAACGAACTCAAAAATGATTTAAATTTATGAAACATTGCCTAATTTTAATACCTGTATGAGGTCCTTTTATAAAATCCATGGACTGTTAGAAGAGTTTGCTTTTGGACCAAAACTAATGATGTTAAGTTATTGATCCTAACCTGGCATGGAACAGGTGTTGCCTTTTGTTTATTATTGTCTTTTTGTTTCATTGCTTTGCCTTTGATTGTAATACACTTTCAGTAAATCTCATGAGTAGAAATTTATCCCCTTTTATGGATATATTGACCATTACAGGAAATGGTGAGCAGTCTATTCCAGAAGGAGATGGTGTTAGAGGCAACAATTCCTCTGATGGCAACAACTCAGACAATAATTCTGAGAAATCTCATAGTAATAATTTGGATTGGAGAGAATTCAGAGCAAAGCTATATAGAGATGAGCTGGTGATGTATTTATTCCTTAATGGATCGTGATCTTTATCTGTCATCTACTTCTCTTATTTTTCTGTAGCTCTTGTATGTTCATTTAAGTGGATAGTTATGAATTCATGAAATTTGAAATTATATACTTTTTTAAAACATCTTTTATAGTGATTTCTTTGTGCTTTTTGCCTGTCATAGAATCATGCATGACAGTTGCGAGATTGATTTGCCGTCATTTTGGGGGCAATGCCATGGTTGAGGCTGGTACCTTGGCTATGCTTGTCCTGTAACCTTGTCTGTAATGGTTAATATTGGTGATAAGGTTTAGCCCTATTGGTGATTTATATCCTTTTATTTGTCTGGGGGTTTATAGGTTTTCCACTTTCCATCTTCTGGGTGACTTGTTGAGCTACTATTATTTATGCTTCATTAATTAAAATTTTCACTTCATTAACAGAAAGAAATAGCAGAATCTGATGCTCACAACCAAGGTGGCACATTGCACAGTTCCAAACCTCTCGGCACAAAGTGGGCTCATCCTATTCCCGTACCTGAGACTGGCTGTGTACTTGTTGCCACAGAAAAGCTTGATGGTGTTAGCACCTTTGAAAGAACTGTTGTTCTTCTTCTCAGATCCGGAACTAGACACCCACAAGAAGGGCCTTTTGGAATTGTCATCAACCGCCCGCTTCACAAAAAGATTAAACACATAAAACCTACAAATCCTGATCTAGCAACCAGTTTCTCTGATTGCTCTTTGTATTTTGGTGGACCCCTCGAGGCTAGCATGTTTTTGTTAAGAACAGGAGAGAAATTGAAGCTTCCAGGATTTGAAGAGGTGATCCCTGGGCTATGCTTTGGAGCTCGAAACAGTTTGGATTCTGCTGCAGTGCTTGTGAAGAAGGGGATACTCAAGCCTCAGGATTTCAGATTCTTTGTTGGTTATGCTGGATGGCAACTGGATCAGTTGAGAGAGGAGATTGAATCTGATTATTGGTATGTGGCTGCATGTAGCTCGAGTTTGCTTTGTGGGGCTTCATCAGATTCCTCAGAAAGTTTGTGGGCGGAGATTTTGCAACTAATGGGTGGTCATTACTCAGAGTTGAGCCGGAAGCCAAAGAAAGATAAGTAGTTACTGACTTGTCTGTGGTTCAGGAAGAGTGATGCTACTTACACATCATTCACAAACTGTCACAAATTACTAAGGTAAGGTGGCTGTATCTGAGTTTGACAACAACAAAAAAAGTAAGTAGAGTCATTTGAATATAGTGTAGTCACTTTAATAATTTGTGCATAGTTTGTAAATGAAGTTTAAACAAAGCATGCTGTGTAATCAGAGTATTGTGAAGCCAAATGTACGTGAGTTCTATCTGAAGCTAAATACGTAGCCTTCCCTATTATTTATTGAAATAGGAATCTCTCTTTATATAGGGGTTCTCGTAATTATGCTTGTTATTATAGTTCAATGCAAGTTTAAAATGAAGTTTTCTATTTTACATTTATAATGACTTTAGATTAGATTTCTTCCAGAGTGCAGAGCTACAGCGCCATTGAAATGATAATTTCGATAGCCTGATGGTTGGATGTCAAACTTTGAGAAAAAGATGTTATTAGTTAGACGGTGACGGTTGGACGCAGTGTTATAGGCTTTGGACTGGCTTGGCCCGGATGACCAGCCTGGCCAACTAACCTGGTCATCCTGTCATTAAATCGGTTCGATTTTGATAGTTATTTTCTTTTCTTTACAAGTAAATCGGACTGATTTGGTTGTTGAACCGGAGAACTAAGATAATATAATTGAATTGGCAAAAAAAAAATGATAAGTAATATTATATTATTATTTTACATAAGTTCATACTAAATTTTGTTATAATTTTATATTTATGGATTAATTTATTATGATAAAATTTTTCACATTAATTTTTTATAATTATATTAAAAGCTAATATATAAACATATTATCATATTTATATTAGAAGTAATAATATACTTATATTTTTTTTATATTAATTTTACATCTTCTCTTACATTTATTATTTTATTATTATTTATTATATACTATTATTTATTATTTATTATTATTTTATAATATATTAATAATTAAAAATAAAGTATAAAAGTAATATATATATATATATATCATTAGTCATATTGTGTGAATATGGTTACTTCTTCCTTGTCAAATTTAAGCTATTCAATTAAATTATGACAGACGGAAGAGTTTTTTAAAATTAAATGAACCTTACAAATATTTATTTTTATAAATTTTCATCAATTTTTTAATCATTCATTAAATAAAACAATATTATAAAAGTAATATGAGCTATTGAGAAAAGAGATTGAGAGTTTATAAAAAAAAAATTGAATATAAAATGCCTCGGTTCTTAAAGAGTGAATTAACGGAGCGTTGAATTAGAAAAATGTTTGGAATTTATATTTTTATTGAAGAATTTGATAACAAATAATTTAGAAATTATAGGTACCAAATTTAAGCTAGCTCACCCCAAATTGACCAACCGATCCCACTATTAGAGAGTGACGGAAACATATAATTCTCAAATCATTAAATTATAAATAATATTATAAATATTTTTTTTCTTATCTATACTAACTTTGAAAGAGTTAGTTTTTTTAGAGTCTTTTATATATAATTTTCAATTTAAAAAAATAAATGGTAGATAGTTATTTATCAATTTCTTATTATCTCTTTATTAATTTAAAATATATAGTATATTCTACATACATAGAATATGAATAATTACATATTAATTTATTTTTATTAAATGATAAATAATAAATTTTATTTAAAATTATTAATTTATTTAAATATAATTGAAATAAAATAATAAAATAATATATGCATATCAAGATACTAGTATCATATTATTAATTTTTGATTGAGTGAGAAATAATATGAATAAATCTGACTATGAGTTGAGCTTTAAATTTTATATTATATAAAAAATTAAAGTAAATTATATTTACCTCTAGACATTTTAAAAACTTATTAGTCTTGTATCCGTATTACACAGAATATTTGAAAAATTACATTATCTCAATATAATTTTTATTATGAAATTAATTAATTATAATTAATATAATTTTTTGAAGCTTTGAGCTAACCCCAAGGGGAACCGTTAGAAATATTGTTCTAATTTAATTATGGTGTAGGCGTAATAGGGGAGCTTTTCCTTTATTGTTTCAGTGTGTATTGTCCGAATGTAAAATTGATACACGGTTTGTGCCGCAATAATGCTTGCTCCAGCTAAGTGAGTGGGATACTCTAATGTAATTTAGTCCAAAATTTTACAGGTGGTTTGATACATTTATAGTCACATATTATGATATTATAGATATTATAGTATAAGATATAAAAATGTAAGATATCATAATAAATAAAAATTGTTATGTTGAGTGTAATATTTAAAAATTATCAAAAATATATATAATTAATATTTTGTAAAATTTAATAATATAATATAAAATCTTATAATTTTTTATTGGTAAGAAATATTATATAATATAATATTATCTTATCATCGTAAATGATACAAAATTTTAAATAATAAGATATTAAATATAAATATTCTAAATGCTAAGAAACCAATAAGAGAATGACAGTTGCCTCCTCAAGGAGCTATAAGCTTGCAGTTCTGCGCTTAAGACATGAGTGGCTCTTATTATGATCTGGGCCAACTTTAACAGACTGGAATTAGGTCGGATCTTCTTTAAAAATAATGACTTTTAGAGAAGGAGAAGGTGATTCTGAAAAAATAAGGTATTTTTTCAGAAGG
>JASKGM010000007.1:101940-112779 GCA_034509205.1 Ceratonia siliqua
TATATTATGGTGTTAGTTCTCCACGAGAACGAGATACCAGAAAAAGAAACAAAAAAGTATAAAAAATAATATTGTGCTTAACTTGGTCAGCATTCAAGAAATTGTAGAAATCTCTTGTATTCTTCTTATCTTTTTCTTAAAGAAATTTTACTAGTGAACAAATAAAAAAAAGACAAGGATACCTAAATGTTGAATGTAATCTCATGTTAGTAAGATCTATGATAATTATGGGTATTTTATATATTGTGATCATATATGATCTTAGGTCTTTAGAAGTTAGATATGCTAACTTAATGATTATATCTAAGTACATCCATATTCTGTGTTTCAGTTTGCAGATTCCAATTCTATTTATCAATGGCTCCAAGAGCAGCCTCTTCAGATTCGATAAATCCTAGAGGTCCTTCATCAAACTTGTGTGCAAGGATAGATATATTCATATGAACTATAAAGTACACTCCAGGACATAAAAAACAGAGATATTAAAACTCACGGAGCATTGCTGAAACTTCATGCTGTAGCAATAATTTATTCTGGTCTTTATTTGCTTCACTTTACCCTTTAGACTATTATTCTGTAACATTGTTCATTTCGGTGAGCAGGAAAAGAATTAAAGAAAAGACAACATAAATGTTTTCATCTTCTAAACTCTGAATTTCTAGAGGCTTGAGTTTAGTTGGTCTTAACAAATTGTTTTCTACAACAGATGTTTGCATTGTTGGTGTTGCACGTACCCCAATGGGTGGGTTTCTTGGTACACTGTCATCTTTATCTGCCACTAAGCTAGGGTCTATAGCTATCGAAGGTAAATGAAGAATCCTGTATTCATGCTTATTGCATTTGAGAATCTCTGAAGAATGAAGACTATTTATATTTCTTTGTTCTTACATATTCTTTTTTAACATTATATAGCCGCTCTTAAAAGGGCTAACGTTGACCCATCACTTGTACAAGAAGTATATTTTGGGAATGTTCTTAGTGCTAATTTGGGACAAGCTCCGGCCAGACAAGCTGCTCTAGGGGCAGGAATACCTAATTCAGTTATTTGCACAACCGTTAACAAAGTTTGTGCATCTGGGATGAAAGGTCAGTAATTTATTACATATTTATAATTCTGTGTGTTTATTGGTATTGTTTTAAGAGCACTAATGTTCTGGTCATTGCAGCTACAATGCTTGCAGCACAGAGTATTCAATTAGGAATCAATGATGTTGTTGTGGCTGGTGGTATGGAAAGCATGTCTAATGTACCAAAGTACCTGGCAGAAGCAAGGTTAATATACCTTCTATATGATAGTTGTCTAATATTTTTTCTTGTTTTGATATATGCTGATTCAATACTGAAAGTTCAGGAAAGGATCCCGCCTTGGGCATGATTCGCTTGTTGATGGGATGTTGAAAGATGGACTGTGGGATGTCTATAATGACTTTGGCATGGGAGTGTGTGCTGAATTATGTGCAGATAAATATGAAATAACACGAGAAGACCAGGTATTTTAGGGATGAATTCTGAAGTGGTAAAAGTTTCAGCCTGATCATGCATCTTAATAGATTTTTGTTGATGTCTCCATCATTCCTGCAGGATAACTATGCGATTCAGAGCTTTGAACGTGGTATTTCTGCCCAAGAAAGTGGTGCTTTTACCTTGGAAATTGCTCCTGTTGAAGTTTCTGGTGGAAGGGGAAAGCCATCAACAGTTGTTGATAAGGACGAAGGTCTTGGAAAGGTAATCATCGAATGCTAAATTGCTGATAATCATTTTTGTATACATATAATATAAGATATACATACAATGATAAATTCTTTGGACTCTTTATAAGCATTATGTAATTTCTTTTAGTTGTCTCCCAGTAAAACGTTTTTCAAGAGAATATAGATTTTGGAAGCATGAGAGTGTAGATACTGCTTTGCATTTTGTAAATTAATCTTGTGTCTCTTGATGTGAACAACCAATCTAAAAGAATGGAAACTGGAGTCCACAAGTTTTTTTCTCCCCCAGAAAAAAGTAGTTCTATTTATGATACTTCTAGTTGCAACACTTTTTAAGTTACTATACTCATCAATTTTATTCAAGTGTGCATTTGAATATAGACATTTTCCAGCTCTTTTTTATGCTAATATTCTCATATTTTGTATTTATCTGTGCCAGTTTGATGCTGCCAAATTACGGAAACTCCGGCCAAGTTTCAAGGAGAATGGAGGTTCTGTTACTGCTGGCAACGCTTCTAGTATAAGGTTAATATTTTATTTGATTTGTTCTTCAAATTTTACCTGTTTGTATCTTTCAACTTACGTATTTGAATTATGGTGATATTGTCTTTCAATTAATCATTGTACAAATGCATAGTGCGCACAGCATGATATGTGAGACTAATTCAATATTAACTAATTATTAAGACTCATAAGTGGGAGAGTGGGGGAAGGGAACAGGAAAGTGATGTGATCATGGATAGTTGGAGAGATAGAGTACTTGGTTACAACTCACGCGTAAGTATAGATCTCAGAGAATGTCATTTGGGCTAAAATATTTTCTGTTTATATTATTTGTGCCAGAAGTGATTGCAGCAACTTTACTGTTTGATAACAGTCATGAGATTATAGTCGTGACTTATATAATATAGTATGACCCCAGTTATCACTCTAAACCAACCTATGTCACCAGTTAAGTGTTCAGTGTTCAAATTAACTTCCATAAGTTTCTCGTTATGTTTCAGTTAGGAATGAGCTCAGTTTTCATTAAAAAAATTGCTCTTACTGACAGTGATGGTGCCGCTGCATTAGTTCTGGTGAGTGGAGAGAAGGCACTAAAGCTTGGGCTTCAAGTTGTTGCAAAAATCACTGGGTATGCCGATGCTGCTCAGGTACATGAAAAATAGTGTAGATACGAACTAGACTTTTAATCAGAAATGGAAAAAAGCATATTGTTATTCATCTTTTTAATTTTTGGTGTAGAAGTACTGCTACTTTATGCTTATAAGGTTGACCTTGTACAGGCACCAGAATTATTTACAACAGCACCAGCCCTTGCCATTCCTAAAGCTATTTCCAATGCTGGCTTGGAGGCTTCCCAAATTGATTTTTATGAAATTAATGAAGCCTTCTCGGTAGGATTTTCTGCAAAGTCTTTGAAGTCGCTTGTCAAACTATGTTGTTGATTTAGTTCTTCAAATTGTTGTCTGCAGGTTGTGGCTCTTGCAAATCTGAAACTTCTTGGACTTAAACCAGTAAGATTGTCCTGTCTTTAAGTGAAATTTGTAATCATCCTCATGTCTGTGCCCTTCTCTTTTCTCCGAGTGACTTAATGATTTCATGCAGTTGAATGGCTTTTCCCTGCATTATTTCCTTGCTACCCCCTTCCTCTCTCCTAGAATGTACATTATGGAAGTTAAATCTGTCTATTGTCCATTGTACACCTCTTTGGTTTCATTGTGGCCATTAGTGGATTTGAGTTTTCGTTTTGTGCCTTTTACTGAAGTAACCTCCTTATTTTTCAGGAAAAAGTAAACGTGCATGGTGGAGCTGTATCTTTGGGACATCCTCTTGGCTGCAGTGGTGCTCGTATCCTGGTGACACTTTTGGGGGTATGTTTCACTTACTCACTTCGAATATGTTGCGCTTCTCTTTTTAAAATTGTTTTTAAGCGTGAATACTGTCTCCCTCTCTTTGGATATCTTCCACAATGAATGTTCTTTTTCCATTCAGTCCGTCTAACTTTCACTGCATGTAGGTACTAAAGAATAAAAATGGGAAATATGGAGTTGGTGGCGTCTGCAATGGAGGAGGTGGTGCATCTGCTGTTGTCCTGGAGCTTCTGTAAACCCTGTTCCATTAGGTAGGTCACTTGCAAGCTAAAATCATGAACTTTTAGAACCAGCATGAGTTCATTCAAGTTTAACAAGGCTCCTTCTCCCTCCTGGGGAAATTGTGCGCAATTTTCAAATTGATCACGAGAAGATAAGAGAAAAAGAATAAAATATTATATGGTTGTTCGATGTGTATGGTAGGACTTCGTAAAATGTGAAATCTCTTTCAGTATTAAAGTTCAATATGGCATAATTTAATACATTTTCTCTCCAAAGATTTAGTGGTGATTCTAGCTTTGGGATGAATCATAGGATCCCTGCTCTGCAAAATTTAGTTACTACTAACATAATTGGAGTACTGCCATACCAGTATATTTTAGTTTAATTAATTCCTTTTAATTTATTTTATTCCAAGAAGGGGTGGCATTTATGACTCAACTATTTAACCATCTTAAACCCAAGTAAACCAAACTAATTAGGTTTATGATTAAATGAATGTTCCGGAGAATTGGATGGATTTGAGAACTTGCGAGTACGAGTTAATAAACAATAAAGGAAATATTCAAAAATGTAACGTTTCATACACTGAAATCAAGAATTAAGATGAACAATAACTCTTCTATCACCTGGAATGGCAAAAAATGGAGAGTACGCTCGGGAGTACCATGGGGCTCCCAGTGAATTTGTCGTGACGTCTTTTTGCTGAAAAACCCCATGTGTGCAAATCCACCTGGAGTTGCACGGTACTCCCGAGCATACTGTATGATTACTCCTGTGATGGGTCCAACGTAAGAATGAACATTATTAAGGGTCACAGAAGTAGAGGCATTTATAGTAAAAGTGACAATTTGTTGTTTATTCACGTAAGCAATAACAAATGTATTTTGTACTAAGCAGAATATTCTAGTGTGGGCGTTTGTGTACTTCTGTAGTTTCCACAAAAGGAAGATTAAGGAAAGTTCTAGAAGATGGTAAGTACTTCTTTTTCTTTTACTTGTACCCAAGTCACATGTCAAATCTATTATTCTAATCCTCCAATCCTTAATTGTCATGATATTCCCACTGTATTGAAAGTGTACTCACCTCATGCGCCTTAGCAATGACTGCCTTAGTCCAATGACTAGGGTGCATTATAAGAGACAAAAGTAATATTGAAAGACTTAGGGTGCCTTATCTTGCTAAGGCGTTTGTGCAGGTTATTCAAGAGGGCGTCAAACCCTTGAAGTCTCTTTTTGACAAGGCACGGGGCCATATTATGGGATAATTACCCAAGTCACTAGTTTATTACGACTTTGAAACTTTAGAAAATATAGTACAAGCTCTCTGAGTTACTTTTAGAAAGATCATGCCCTTACAAGATTCAAGGCCGAGGCGCTCGCTGAATGCGCCTTAAGGGGTTTAGATCCGTCCTAAGGATATCATGGAGGTAAGGGATCTTAGACAAACCCACCCATGCTTGTTGGCGGATCCCTAAGATGTCCCATACTTCGACTTGAGACCAAGCTCATCTATGCATTTGCATGAAAGGACAAGATAAGAGTATCTCTTTCTTTAGGATATGGTTTCTTTTAAAAGGCCCGTGATGTAGGAACAATGAGTTAGGTCATTGGATAAACTTATTAAGTATGAACTTTAATAGGTCAATCAATAGTTAAACTATTTAACTACTCCATCCGTTTCAAATTATTTGTCGTTTTAAGAGCTTTATTTTGTTTCAAATTATCTGTTGTTTTACATTACCAATGAAACATTAATTGTTATTTTTTCAATACTATCCCTATTTATTCTTATTTTCAATAGAGTAGTAACAAGAATTTAAATAAATTTTAATAAGGGTAATTTAGTCAAGTACACTTATTTTTTTTAAGATTGAGACTATTTAATAGTTATCTTAATTCTTGTGCCATTACTTTAAACGACAGATAATTTGAAACGGAGGGAGTACTTTACATCATTTCATTCTTTATTATCTATTCTCTTTCTTATTTTAAGTTGTTTTTTATTATTGTAAACTATATTATTTAACTTAACTAAATTTATAACTCACGCTTGACGAGTTATCAAAATAAGTTGGGTCTGCCAGGTTGGCTCGCCCATCCTATTTAAAAGGATGGATTGAGCTTGTGGTTGTCCAATCCTTCGTTATGGCAGGCTTGTTTTCCTTTTTAAGTATAAAAGGTGCAGTTTGCTTGTGGTTGGATTCAAACACAATACCCCATCCACAAGTCTCAAAATCTTATCCACTAGACCTTAGATTCAAAATTGAAACATTTATGCAACATTTGATACATAATATAAATTTTGCGGACTAACCTGCCTAACTCGCAACCCTCCACGGGGCGGGGTGAGTTGAATTATTTCAACCCAAAATGGCGAGCTAGCCTACCCCTTTTGATAGTTCTACTTGGCCTTGAGAGTCTTAAGCCAAAACCTAGCTTGGTTCCCACACTCGAGCTTGGCCCCCGCTCTCGAAACCATGTTGAGGCTAACAATGGGTCTAATTGCTAGAACCATGGTCAAGTTGGTATAGAATTATTTAATATATTAATTAAATATATAACTAAATAAATTTTAAAAATTTGCCATGTTTTAAATAATATATATAATTAATAATAAAAAATTGTCTAATTATTAACATTATAAAGTTATTAAATTCAATTATTAATCAAATTTTTTCTACTTGTGAGCCAAGGTTCGGTAATTTTTGTGTGAAATTTAAGAAAATAGCATCATTCATGGATAAATGTATGGTGGACACTCTTTAAATAGATGAGTTGAGTTTGACTTTAATAAATGAGTTATCAATCATTAAAATGATCCCTTAAAAATAAAAATGCATTATAAATTGTTACTAAATAGGTCAATTTTAGCCTACTCATTTATTATCTTACCTAAAGCCACTCAACTACACCCATTTGTCACTCCTAATTCTAAGCAGAACTGCTAATCCACATAAAAAGTACCTTTACAAATCTCAAAAAAATTTATCTCAATCATTAATCAGTATTTATTTCACTCAATTTACATAAACACACATTTATTGAATAGCTATAAATCTTTTATGAGATGTGTGAGAGCTCTATTTTATTGTAAGGCCAACATTCTCAATTCCAAGTAAGGTTTGAACTTAGATACTATTACATATCAATATATGAGAGTTGTAAAAAAAAGTTGTAGACACTACTTTATCAAAGTTGAAAAAAAAAAAAAAAAGAAACTATCAAGAAAAATCTAAGTGCCTCATCTTAAATTTGGTCGATTCCTTGTTGTAATAGGTGGACTGATCTTATACCATTAAGTGTGATTCGTTTGAAAGGCAGTATTGGGAATCACATTCTCAAAAATGTTACTAAAATTATTTGGTTCACCTAAAATACTTTTTAAGAATATTTTATAACATTCTTAAATTTATTATATTATTATATTTGATTTAGCCACAATATTTTTAAAAGTCTTATTTGATTATTATATTTATTGTATTTTATTATATAATATATTTCCATATTTCATTATTTATTATATGTTGTTGGGTTGTTACTGTCTTTTCTATTTGTCTATTATTTTAACAAAAATCATAAATAACGATACATAAACTGTTGTGCTTGCAGTGGGTCATTTAATCCTTTCAAATTGTGTCCATAGGATGATGCTATTATTCTACCTTTGCATAAAGTTAATCCACATTAATATTCGATAGCTCCATCATTTAAAACATTGAAATGAACGATGCCCTTTAAATCGAAACATTGAAATGGATTGTATGAAAATTTGGTTAATGTGGAAAAGATCACAATAAGGGGAAAGAAATTTAAATTTGTACAAATAAGAATAAAATAGTCTAACCTCCCTACTATTTTATTAATATTATACATACTTCCCCTCTATTTTTAAAATTTTAAAAAAATTCTTTATATTTTTAAAACCAATTACACAACTCTAATTCAAAACAATTCTAAGAGAATTATTAAATTTATAACTTAGTCAATTGTAAACTTTAAATGATTTACATAAAAATCCAAAATTATCCCATTTGGGTCAATTTGCTCATTTGCGTCATAATTAGTAACTTTCTCCCTCTGCTCATTACAGGCTAGTATGTCTATGCTTTGCTCCTCTTTCACCCAATTTATTTTCTCAACTAATATGTAATACCAATAACAGCATCAAACACGCAGCAATATCAATCAAAAGTCCTATAAAGAATCCACCCATAGATCGCCATCCGATCATGTCGCACGGTCATGTCAAACTAGATCTTTCACAATTTTTCATGCTTTTTTGTTTTTTTTTTCAAAAGTATATATATTTTTTCTTACTGTCAATTGAAAAACGAACGGTCTAAATTTTTGTCACAGGCCGATTATGTCATTTTTTGAATGACATGATCGTATTCCCTTCCTTACTCAGGTTCGTTAATATCTCTTTTATTAGAAAAGGTATTTTTTTAAAAAATTATTTTAATAAAACTTAAAGTATTCATATATTATTTTAATATAAAATAAAAATTAAAATAAAATAATTTTTTAATTTTAAGAAAAAGATAAAATTTTTTAATTTTTTTAATTAAAGAAATTGTCAGAAAAAAAAATAAAAATATTTTTTATTACTACAAATAACATATTTTTATGGAAAGATGTCTTATTTTTTTAAAATTAACTTTTTATATTATAAAAAATTTCTTTTTTAAGAACATTCAAATTGATTTTAACAAGAAGAAACCTGGATCAGACTTGTTACATCCTGGCCAACTAATTTTATACTGATGGCCAAGATTTTACACATATTTTTATGTTTTTTTAAAAAATATTTTTTTAAATCATTACCGTTCGTTTTTATACATGACGGTAATACATACCTTATCTTTTTGCACAGGAAGCTGGAAGGCAAAGATCACACCCAGATGCAAGGCCAGGAGATAAAATCCACCAAGATTGGCAACATGCCCAACCAATGGAAAGTTGCTCTGAGTACGCCTCCACAAGTTGCCAATGGAAAATTAACACTTCCAAGAAAGCCATTAGCAACATGATCTTCTTCATTATAATGCCCTTGTCATGGCAAAACAGGGCCCTCAAAGTCCCCTCGTAGACACCATCACCAACTTGCGTATGCAACCAGAGATAATGCCTATGCTCTTACCCTACCATCCTCTTTCCGTCCACTTGCTTTCCTTTCTATTTCTCAAAATTAAAACATAAATGGTTCGTAGAACTACAACAATCATATTAGTGATTCGAACTGCTATTAAAACTCCATTGAGACTCAGCCTTTGAAAGTATTATGTTAATGGTTAAGTATAAAGTCAGTGCTGCGGCCGAACTAAACATAATAGGAAGAGTAACAAGTGAGGTTGGAGAGAGGAATAATAGAGTTCCTCTATACAAACTAAAATGTCTTTTTGTTGGCCAAAGATTATTAATATTTCATCCACATGAAGCCACAAGAAAGATATGGGAAGTGTTACCAATAGCAAAAGAAAAAGAAGAAAAAATTGTCATGAGAAGTGTCTTATGAAGAAGTCTGAAGTTTTAAGCTCCATAAGCTTTCAGATGGTTTCCATGGCACTGCATAGACCGTTCAAGAAAGAGAAGTCATTAACATTAATTAACAAAAGTGAATCGTGGGGCACCTCAGCTAAGTTGAGCTAACATCTGTTTCATGGGCAAAAAATAACTAAAACAACTTAGAACCAACTTCCTCAACCCGAAAACCCTCAGACCACATATACTGTTTATAGCCATCTCCAAAACGGCTAAGTACAGGAGATAATCTTGCCAACTAAACTTCCATCACAACCATATACACTACAACAAAGAGCCTCATGTCTACCCCTGATTTTGCCATTTCTGACCTTTTTTCAGTTGGAAAATTAATAATTCTGATTGCGGAACGGTCTGAAACAAGCAAAGGATAAAAAATATGGTCAATGAAAAATAATTTTTCCATCAAAAAATAAAAGCAAATATATTTAATTGTGTGTTCCATCCGCTTAACAGAAAAAAATATTTTTATTTCAAATTTTCAGTTAGAATTGGAGACGAAATTTTAAAAAATAATATACTTATGTCCTTTTTTTGGACTGAAAAGAAAATTATTTTTGCAGACAAAAATCAGTGATAAAGAATGATAAATTATCATAATTTTTTTTAAATTTGATAATATAATATCAGAAATTCTTCTTTGACACTCACTCTTATGGTAGTGTGAAAAAATTAGTTTATCCATATTTTTTATTTACCTACCATATTATTGATAACGATAAATTGATAATTTTATATATTTATAAGAGAGTTAAGTGTAACTTTAATAACAAAAATGTATCGAATGTTATATTATCGATGTCATGATAATTTATTTTTAAAAAAGTTATGGTTTGAAAAAAATGTGCATACAATATAAATTAGTGAAATCAGAAAGTTACGTGGGAATAAAAAACACAGTTGCATTATAGAACTAAGCATCTGAAATAAAAAAACAGCAAATACTATAGTATGCATATATGAAAAAAGGTAAGAAAATGAGGAATAGAAACAAATGAAGAGGCCCCGATATGAACGCATCCAACCAAAATTCGGTCGGAAGGAATAAAATGAAAAATAAAATTAATTATTTCCGACTGATTTTCAGTTGAAAATAATTTATTTTATTCAATTTATAATTTTCAATGGAAAATCAGTTTAAAATTTATTTTTTCAAAAAATTACTTTTAAAGTATTAATTTATTTAAATTTAAATTTTATTTGTTTAGTTATATGTATATATTTAAAACAGTTTAATAATTTTTTTATAATTTCCAACTGACTTTCTATTAAAAATTCAAATGTTAAAAATATTTTTTCATTATTTTTAAATTTCTAGCCAAGTTTTGATAAAAAAACTCAAATATTTAATATTTTTTTATTAACTTAAAATTTTCTATCAATTTCTGATTTCATTTTTTATTATTTATAAATTTGACCAAAAAATCTGTTGGAAGTATAAAAATAATTAAAAAAATTTGAAATATCCGACCGTTGAACCGTCAGAAATTTTCATTT
>JASKGM010000007.1:112879-135119 GCA_034509205.1 Ceratonia siliqua
ATATAAATAATATTTATTTTATTAAATTATAAAAAATATTTTTATATTTATAATAATTAATATAAGCTTTTTTATCCGCTACTTTTTTGTCTATATTATTTATTTATCTATATTTTATTTATTTATTTATTTTTATTTTATTTTATTTATTATTTATTTTATTTATATAAAAATTTATTATTATTCTAATATTTTAAATATATATTTATTTTATTAAATATTTTAAAATTATTTTGATGTTTATAATATATAATAACTAAAAAAATGTATAGGCATGAGATAAGAACAAAATAGACTTTTTATATTTAAAAAACTTTCCATGTTCATGGGAATTTAAGAATACCACCATCCTCATGGGAATGTTTTGGTGGGAAAGTTGACAAAAAAATGTTCTTGAAAATTTTAGTTTCCTGTAAATAATTTTTAAAAATATGTACCAAATATAAAAATTTTTATTTTTTAAATTAAGATTCCCAAGAAACAAAAAATAATACTTCTACTAAACACTAAACACCCCGCTAGAGCCAGCCTGCAAACCCCAGGAAAGTTCAAATCGTGACAACCTCCTTTCTCGGCCCCAAAAGGAAGGGGAAAATATTCTTAGGCCCATAATTGGAGATCCAATTAAAGCAACATTGTTCCTAGAAGTCAATTATTTACGAAAAATGCAGCAACCAACGACAAAACTAAAGAATAAAAGAAGAAAGAAATATTGTTAAGTTTATAGATAAATATAGCATAAAAGAGAGGATATGACCTGAAATTCTCTCAGTGCGCACATTCTGATCGGCGGATATGATCCAAATTAGAAAACCATAGAGCAAAATAACAGCAAGCACAAACACTGAAAGCCTCATATCTAGGACTCTCTATGGGAATGAAATGGAAAAAGACAAACGTGTATATATAATAAGAAGACGATATGGTTGGAAAGTCACCTGGGAAGTAGTTGAGAGTTTTCTTAGAGTGTAAGACTAAGAAATAGAGTTTCTGGTAAGGATTGATATAAAATAGGAGGAATTGCTTCAAGAAATGTACGAGTGCGACTATTTTTTTCCATCAATTTGCATGCAGCAGCAAACACAAACATCCAAGCGGGTTAATGAAAACTCTTGTTTTGCTGGTCTGGTACCAGGTCTTTCTCTTACCAACTCAAACACGCTGCATATAATTTTATATCTTACATTGCAATTGTCTCGCTATCTATAATTTACATAACTATTTTGGTTAAAATTAAATTAAAAAATATTTAAATGATAACTGAAAAAATCACTGATTGAATGAAATACTTTAAATCAAAATAAACAAATTGATTTTAAACGAAGCCACAAGAGTAAAATTGAATGTGACAGTAAAAAACAGTCCGGAAAGACAGATAGACCTTTGCTTCAAGCAGAGTTTCCCATATAACCTAATAGAGCAATCTGCTAAGATCTAACCTGAAACTAATCAGAATAAAAGATATCTTTAATAACTGGATACACGAGTCAGTTGATAAGCCCAGATCTTGCAGTAACTGGAGGGGACAAAAGCTGAATGTGTGGATGATAGTTGTACTATTCCTGTAGTTCGCTGCTCAAATAACATTACAGGATTTTTAGTGTAGCAGAAAACTAAACTGTAATCTGTCAACCCAGATGGTGACATCAATCATCCGCGGATGTAGAGGAATGATGGGAAAAAGTTGACCACACACCTGCCCATGTCCTCTGGCCTTCAGTTACCTCCTTAACAACTGAGGCAGCCTCTTCTACACTAACACGCACTTGATCCTTGCTGTCCCTCTCCCGAATAGTCACCGAGGATGTTGAATCTACAGTGATAGCAAATGGCACGCCAAGTTCGTCTGTTCTTGCGTACCGCTTTCCTATTGATGTACCTGTTAACATTATTAAAAATATGAACAGAGTCAACAACATTAATCTTTAGATCTAATCACCTCATAAAATTGGGATAAATCTATCCCAATCTGCATGTAAGGCATGTCAACAACCTCTATTATGATGCCCAAACACTCAAAGAAAAAAGGTCCTTGTAGCCAACTTTATCATGCAAAAACACTTGAATTCAAGAGCAGAAAGAAAGGGGAGGGGTAATACAATTCTAGAATAAAATGGAATACATGCACCTTGCCAAAGCAATAGCTTGCTTCATAGATACACCTCTTGTCCAAACAAGAGATGCCTAAATCAAATCTCCCGTCCCAACATGTGATCATGTTTCAAAATGTTATGGAACAAATATTTTTCTCGTGGATGGATTTAGTTTCATAAATTCATCAGGAAAATTTATTCCATGCAATTTCAGCACCATATAGATCTCCTAGACAATTATCTAGTACTTGGATTTATCCCCTATTGTGAGTTAATGCCAAGAAGTCTACCACGAGCATTCCTCTAATGGTGACAATAACCCATAAAGAAAGAGGAAATTTCTTTATGATAGAAACTGTTATAGTCGGTCTATTTTGTTGTAATTAATTGGAGTCTGTTGTTAGTTGTTAAAGTGTATGTGCATGGCACGTGAGGTAGTTAATAGAATTTCTGGTTAAATTGTTGTTAAGAAAGTGTGCTTAGCACGTGGTTGCTATGTCGTGGCATGGCTATATGTAGTTAGTGGCCAGTTGTATGGATATCATAAAAAATCAATACAGAATTTCCTTCATCTCAATTCCTCTCTCACTTCTCGGTATTCTTCCTACCGTGGATCCCCTGCATTGTTCAATTCTCAAGTTTGTTCTCTGAATTAAACGTTAACATCAGTATCATATCCTCTCGATTCCACGGCGGTAATGGCGGACTCTACAAGAATTCAAGCAATGTTGCGAGAAGTTGATGACGTTATCAGCAAGAAGCTAAGGTCGATGGAGACCAACATGACTAGAGTATTGGCAAGTATGATCGATGACAAGGTAACCGGTATGTTTGGTGAATTCATGAAACTGATGTCAAATTCATCAAAGGAAGAGAAAATGTATCTACTTCTGTAGATTCAAGAAGGGAACCATGTCTGAACGAACGACAAGGAAAATATGCTATGAATACACAACTTTCTGTAGTTGAGTTTCCTAGATTTAATGGCGAAGGTTTTAAGGAATGGTTGTTCAAATGCGATCAATTTTTCATGGTTGATGAAACACCAGAGGATATGCGAGTAAAGATAGCTTCTCTGGAAGGGAGAGCTTTACAGTGGCATTATGCCTATATAAAATCACTACTGACACGTTCGTTACCCTCTGGGAGTAAGAATGTGCAAGCTATTTGCAATCAATTTAGAGATACTTATGACGATCCTATGTCTAAATTAAAGAATCTGCGGTAAATTGGTACTGTAAGTGATTATCATGATGCTTTTGATTTGATACTGAACAGAGTACATTTGCCTGAACAATATGAGATTAGTTGTTTCATTTATGGACTCAAGCATGAAATTCATATGCATGTGAGGATGTTTAGGCCTAAAAGTACTCGTGAAGCTTTTGATTTAGCAAACCTATATGAATCTGCACATCAACCTTCTACTAAAATTAACAGCTACTACAATGCTAAGCCTAATGGAATTTATAGTCAAGCAGCAAACAAGTTTGAGCCTAAATTGAGATATGTTAATAGATTGAATACTGGTAAACCTCCTTTACTTCCGAAACCTTCTAATTCTTTGCCAACTCAACCAGCTAAAGGAAATATGAGGAGTTTGTCACTAGCAAAAATGAATGAGAAGGCCAAAGGGATATGCTTTATATGTGATGAACCTTTCACACTAGGTCATCACCTTAAGCATAGGAGGGCTCAATTGTATATGGTGAGGGGTTAGAGATCACTGATACTGAGTTGGAACAAGTAGAGACTGAGATAGAGGATGATAGTGATAATTGTCCTAAAATATCTGTAAGTTCTTTAACTGGAATTTCCAGTTATCAGGCCATGAGAATAAGAGGTCAATTTCAAAAGAAACCCATCTACATACTCATCTACGCACTCATTGACAGTGGGAGTACACACAATTTTATTGATGGGAAGTTGGTTGAGAGATTAGGCTGCAAGGTGCATAACATCCACCCTTTATCTATAGCAGTTGCAGATGGAGGAAAATTAGAAGTTATAACTCAGGTTAAGAGTCTTAAATGGCAACTACAGAATACCACTTTTACTGCTGATTTGATGGTCATTCCCTTAGCCACTTGATATATGGCTTTAAGGGTGCAATGGTTGATTACCCTAGGACCAATTATTTGGGATTTTAATAAACTCACGATGGAATTCTCTGTAATGGGCAGAAGACATGTATTGAGGGGATCTAGTAACTCTTACAAAACAATAAATTTGGAGCAGGTTACTAAAGCATTAGTTAATGGAGCATAGGTTGCTATAGCTGTGTGCAACAGAAGTGAATCTCAATGCTTTATGTTCAATTAACACTACACCTACTGGTACTGGTTCATCTTATCTGCCTGCTGTAATTGTCTCTTTACTAGATAAGTTCCAAGATCTTTTTGCAGAACCTCCCTTTAGGGATGAACACAATCATCAAATTCCATTGCTTAAGGGAACTAATCCTGTCAACCGTAAACCTTACAGATATGGGCCATTTCAGAAAGATATAATCGAAAAAATGGTTAAAGAGTTATTGAACTCGGGGGTTATCCAGCCAAGTTGCAGTCCATATGCAGCACCAGTGGTATTAGTAGGGAAAAAATATGGTTCCTGGAGGATGTGTATTGATTATAGCAACAAAGTGACTGTTAAGGATAGCTTCCCTATTCCTCTGTGGAAGATTTATTAGATGAATTAGGTGGATCAGAAATTTATTCTAAGATTGATCTTAGGGTAGGTTATCATCAATTAAGGATGCATCCTGCTGATGTCCCCAAGACTGATTTTAGGACTCATTGTGGGCATTATGAGTACTTAGTGATGCCCTTTGGGCTCACAAATGCCCCAGCTACCTTCAAGAAATTAATGAATACTGTGTTCCAACTCTATTTGAGGGAATTTGTCCTCGTTTTCTTTGATGATATACTAATTTACAGCCCTAATCTGGATCAGCATGTTGTCCATCTCAAATTGGTATTTCAACTTCTAAGGAAGCTTAAGCTTTTTGCTAAAGAAAGTAAATGTTTCTTTGCAACTGACAGAGTGGAATATTTAGGTCATTTCATCTCTAGGGAAGGTGTTTCTACTGACCCTAGCAAGCTGGAAGGTGTACAACAATGGCCACAACCCACCAATGTCAAGCAAGTGAGAGGGTTTTTGGGGTTGACAGGTTATTACAGAAAGTTTGTTAAGGGATATGGACATTTGGCCAGACCTCTCACACTCTTATTAAGGAAGAACAATTTCCTTTGGACTCCAGAAGCTACTGCAGCTTTTGATTCATTAAAACAAGCACTTACCTCTCCACCAGTCCTTGCATTACCAGATTTTTCAAAGGGCTTCGCTATTGAGACCGATGCTAGTGGCATGGGCATTGGAGCTATCTTGATGCAAGATCAGCATCCCATTGCCTTTATCAGTAAAACCTTGTGTCCAAAACATCAATCCCTATCAGTTATGAAAGGGAGTTACTAGCCATTGTCTTTGCCTTATAGAAGTGGAGACACTATTTGCTGCCAGGGCATTTTATCATAAAAACTGACCAGAAAAGTTTAAGGTATTTCCTTAAACAAAAGCTTTCAACTCCTCTCCAACAGAGGTGGTTGGCTAAATTGCTTGAATATGACTTTAAAATCTAATATAAGGAAGGTAGAACTAATAGAGCAACAGATGCTCTTTCCAAAGTACAAGGGGCAAAATTATTGCACTTAACCCTCCAGAATATTTCTACATATTTACTATCTTAGATTAAATCAAGTTGGCAACATGATTCTTCTCTATCTACATTGATTCAGCAGCTAATGGTGAATCCCCAGGCTCATAAGCATTTCCAGTTGATTAATGGGGAGTTAAGAAGGAAGGGCAGGCTGTTGATAGGGAATAATGTTGGCTTGAGATCGAAAATTTTGCACTGGCTGCATTCTTCACCTAATGGTGGTCATTCCGGAAGAGATGCTACTTCTAGGAGGGTGAAGGCATTGTTTTTCTGGAAAGGTGTGACTAAGGACATTCAGAGAACAGTAATGGAGTGTTATGTTTGTCAAAAATGTAAAGCAGATACAGCAGCTTATACAGGGCTATTGCAACCTCTGCCTGTACCTACTCAAATTTGGAGTGATATTTGTTTAAATTTTATTGACGGGTTACCCCTATCACAAGGCCATTCTGCAATTTTAGTGGTAGTTGATAGGCTGAGTAAAGCTGTTCATTTTATGGCTTTGGCCCATCCTTTCACTGCCTTGACAGTAGCTCAATAGTTTATGGACAATGTATTCAAGTTACATGGGTTGCCTACTACCATAAACAGTGATAGGGACACCATTTTCCTTGGTGACTTTTGGAAGCATCTGTTTGAGATTCAAGGGGTTCAATTGCAGTTTTCTACAGCTTTCCATCCTCAACATATGGTCAAACTGAGATAGTTAATAAGTGCCTTGAGAATTACTTTCGCCGCTTGTGTTGTGAGGCCCCACAGCCTTGGTTTCGTTGGCTTCCTATGGCAGAATGGTGGTATAATACCACATTTAATACCGCTGCTCAAGCTACTCTTTTGAGATTGTCTATGGCTATCCTCCCCCAATTCATTTGCCCTATTTACCTGGAGAATCCAAGGTTGATTTAGTTAATCGAAGTCTGGAGCAGAGGGAAAACATGATTAAACTGTTGAGGAGTCACTTGGCTTCAACTCAAAACCGTATCAAACAAATTGCAGATCAACGCCATTCTGAGCGTCAATTTGCAGTAGGAGATCTTGTTTATATTAAGCTCCAGCCTTATAGACAAGGATCTGTGGTGGTTAGAAGTAACCAGAAGTTGGCTCCTCACTATTTTGGTCCTTATAAGGTTCTGGCAAGAGTTGGACAGGTTGCTTATAGGTTGGAGTTGCCTGCTACTATCAAAATCCATAATACTTTTCAACTTTCGACAGTCCCCATGTCCCTGAAGCTATTTTGGATCACATGCAGGTTAACAAGGGAGGCTGTCCTCTTACTAAAGTGCTAGTGAAATGGGCTGATGGAGCTGCCGAAGATGCCACCTGAAAGTCTTATTATGACTTACCGCAGCATTTTCCTTAATTTCACCCTTGAGGTCAAGGGTTTTCTTAAGGGTATGGTATTTGTTATAGTTTGGGTCTTCAAAACCAACGGCATGCATGTCAGACTAGGAAAACCCAAAAAATCAAAAGTAACTAAAAAAATTATTTTCAGCATACGTTCATGCAGGTGTCTAATATTTGTGATGCTCTACCAATGCAAGTGTCTAGAATTTTAGTTAAGCTTAATTATACTTTTGGTCCATCTAATTTTACCAAGAGTTCACTGTTGTCCCCCTAAATCCAATTTCAACAATGTTTCCCCATGGTTGGCAAATTAGTACAACTTTAACCAATTTTGCTGACATGATGCTATCTTTGCCAGCATAAAGAAGCCGTGGCTCAAAGAGGGGCATAATTTGCATCAATTTGAAAACCATGAGAGCAATATTGTTGCAACTGGAACTAGGGGGATCAAAATCAAGTTTTAGTGAAACTAAAGGACCAAAAATTGTAATTAACCATTTAATTTACCGTTATCCATTGATATATTTTACACCTCAGAATTTTTCCTTTCTGATCAACATACCTGTCATGTCAATCTTATGAGAAATTCCAACAGCAGTCAGTGACTTGGAAATGAATTTAGCAACCTCCTCATACTTCAGATTTTGAACCAGGGGGAAAACAGTGCATTTAATAGGAGCCACAAGTGGGGGAAAGCGAAATACATTTAATTGTTCATCCCCAGCTTTACTTGGCCTCATGTAGAACGAGTGCTCGAAGAGGCAATAAATTATCCGTCCAATTCCAAAGGATGGTTCAATCACAGATGGTGTAAACACTCTCTGGTGTTCTTTCTTTTTCTCCTTATAAATGGTCACCATATTCTTCTTGATAGCCACACTTTTCCCAAGTGTACAGACATAAAACTCCACCTCTCCTTTTGATTCTAGAGTAGCCTTCATATCCAAAGCTTCTTTCTCACTCATTGCCTGCCAGGAAACAATTCTATATGTCAAAGTGATGCAAGCAGCTGTTTATGGAGAGATATGACATTAAAGAGTAAAGACCATAGAGAAATTACACCACCAATTACCTCAAGTGCCTCAACCACCATCCTTTGATTCCCCTTGAATGCCAGACCCAACTCTTTCTTTGCTGGAGATATAACCAATTTCTGAAAACATTCAAATACAATTCAAGCATCAATGACCACTAACTTTGAAGGGTTATACATGAACTGCAGGGGCCAGTCACGAATGTACACCAATAAATCAGTACTATTAACATAAACATTACCTCCACTTCTTTTGCTTCTAAAAATTTTTCATGAGCCACCAGAGGAATGCCACTCTTATCCTAAGGTATAAAACAGAGAAGCATTATGACAATTTAGTACACCTTATGGTGAAAATAATATGGACAAAAATTGGAACTTCTTTAGTATTTTTACAGTATCATATATACAAACATCGTCTACTGAATGAAAGAATTATAGCTATAACGTTCACATCAATAAGGTTCCTAATCATAAGAAAACCAATTTAATTATAGTAGCCAAATAATCCATCCACTATGACATTGACATCTTGTTTTAAGTTATGACTAAGAAGATAATTAAATACCGAGTGAGCAAGTAGATCATATGCAGATCTATCTGCAATACCAACACACTCAATCCAACCATAGGAACACTCAATCTCAGCATCCCAACAGTCGGCAGCATAATGAGCCATCTCATTGGCAAGGTGTTGCCTGAATCGTAAGCGATCTTTGTCTATACCAAGACGGGTCAAGAAAAGATACACCCTGCCGATGAAGTAACCAAGAGTCTCATTATTGACAATTCCCTGAATAAAAGGAAAAGAAAAAACAATCACATGTTATAAAGGAAGGACATCAAATAGGCAAAACAACAAGAAAAATTAAAATACTATAAATAAAACAGACCCTTGAAACAGCTTCACCAAGAGGAATTCTTTTTGCAGATTGGCCAGACATTTGCTCCTCCCTTGGGAACATCAAAAACTCTAAATTAGCAACTTCTGAGTATTTTGGATGAGATTTGTCTTCTGGATCAACAAAATGCTCAATTTCTGCCAGTGTGAATTCGCGGACTCTGAGAAGGCCTTGGCGCGGAGATATCTACACATGCAAAACCTAATTAACCCTCTGACATGCCAGACAAAACTTGAGCACACGCACTCGTCTAATGCCAGACAAAACATGTCAAAGGGCATTGGCTCATCATAAGCCAGTTCCATAGAAAATCAAGTACGAGAACAAGTTCAGATAAAAAACATCCAGGTATTCATGTCGCAAAACCTGGTAAGGTCTACCAACCTCATTTCTGAATGCCTGCCCAATTTGGGCTGCAGCAAATGGGAGTCTGTTCCCATTGTAATAGTACAAGTCTTTGAAATTCACAAATATGCCTTGTGCAGTTTCAGGACGCATATACCTGCAGCAATTGGTGCAAAAGATAAATGCCTTTGCCAAAGTAATTTTGTAAAACATCATAGATACAGACAGAAAAGAACACACAGACATAAGTTTATAAACCAGGATAGGAAAGTTACCAACCCAGGACTCAAGCCAGATGGACCTATAGATGTTTGGAACATTAAATTGAATGGATAAGGATCAGACAGAGGATTCCTCGTATCAGGAGCTGTAATTCCATACTCCTTGATCTTTGCACCCAGCTCTTCAGCAGAGAGATCATCCAACGTTGCTAATACATGCTTAAGCTCCACAGCCTTGTCTGGTGTTATGCTCAGGTCCTTCTGAAGCTTTTCATTGCAAAAGTCCTTTAGCAAGTGATCAGCTCGGTAGCATGTCCCAGTTTTTACATCCTTAACCATGAGATCAGTGAACTTATCCACATGACCAGATGCCTTCAGGACAACTTCAGGTGTCACACACGGGCAATCAACCTCCAGCATGTTCTCCTCAAGAACAAAGTGCTGCAGAACCCGAAGAATTGGTTGTCAGCCAAATTTTATCATGGAAATGGGAGATCTAGTATTCACATGTAAGCATTTCAACTTGTACAAATACCATCATTGTCAAGCAATAATCTATTTCAAAAATTTCTGGCAGAAACGATCACTCTGGAAATTTTGAAAATATGGAATGCAGATATGAAAACAAAAAACAGTAGTTTAAAGCTGCTTTACTTCACTCCCTCACCCCGCCCCACCCCATCCCTTACGTTTGCTAACTACTGCACATGACACTAGCTAATTTTAGCAGCTGAATGCAAATGCTTTAATTATAGATCACAAGGACTTCATTATGCTTTGCAGTTTTATGGCATTTTACTTCTAACGAATGGGAGTTTCCTTCAAGAAAATCATTGCTGCATCCTTGCAGTTGGCCAGGTGTCCTTCAAGAGTTCAAGGTCCCAGGCATTACAAGCCACCACGAGTTAACAATCGCTGCTAGATGCTAAGAAATCCTTGAGGGGTTATGGTCTGGGAGTCATTCATACCATCCTGCTACCCACACTGTACCTTGAATAGTAAGTACTAAGTGAGGTCCTACTTTTATATCAAATTTAGCAAACATTTATTGTTATTAATCTTCCAGTTCAAATTAGGCAATTAAAAAGATTAAATTTTAATTATTTAAATTTTCAGTTTTCAGTTTTCAGCAACAAAAATGGTTATCAAGCTCCCCAACAAGAATTTATAATTAAGCAAATTCCTTCAACTAGTCAGCATCTGCCACCCAGATACATGTTCCCATCGCCCCTATTCTCCTTCCTGGCCAATTGCAAGAATTGCTTCATGTTAATGGTCATAGGTATAAGATATCTAAAATTCCAACTGCAGAAGTTCATGCAAGTAGAAATTCGAATTGGCAGGATATTCCGACGCTATAGTATATTAAGAGACTGATGCTTATTAATTCAATATTTAGATAAGCATCAGCCGGAATGGAGAACTTGGCCTACCTGACGCCAAAAAGCTAGAACATTGGACTTAACGGCGCAACCGGGCGGTCCGTAATCGTAAAGCCCAGCAACACCCCTGTAAATTTTAAAGGAGGGGATGTAAAATAAACGCCGCTCAAGAGTGTTAACCACCGCTTGACGGAAGGCCTCCTTATTAATGGAGCTGTCACCGCCGGCATCACTGACGCATGCTTGGAGCTGTCTCTCAATCGAGGCTTTCTCCAGCTTCAAGCCGTTCAGGGTTTCAATGGCAGCATCAATTTCAGGTTTGGACGCAGCGGCGGCTTTGAGAGCACGTGCAGCATTTCCTTGAGCTTCGACGGCGGACTGCTTTTCGGCCAGTGCTTTGCGAAGTGATCTCTCAACGGCTGCCATAGGCAAAAATTTATCTAGTGTTAGATTCCTGTGTTTTGAATGACCAGTATGAGCGGTGAGCGCTGAGTGGAACAAGGAAATGGTGACCAATGGAAGTCGATGAGATATTTGAGACGTCCGGGTAGAACTGCCCACGGGCGGGTTTCCCTGCTTCGGGTTCTGATTCTGCAAATTTTTCTTTTTGTAATTATTTAGTCTATTATATTCCACTTTCCACCCTTTAACTTTAGGATATATCTCACTTTGTTGATTTAATATTTTCTTGTTCTATCTTCATCATTTAATTTTCAAAGAGTACGCAAACCTTTTCTCACTACTAACAATGAAGTAGTCCTAGGTGGATTCAAGTTGTCATAACCTTACTAAAGGTCATAAAATGGTTATGATGGGCTGAAGATCAATGGTTTAAATTTTGCGAAAATTTATAAACAATATTATGATTTGATTTTTAAAATAAAAAATTTATAAAAATATCAAGTGAGTGAGAAAAATTAGTTTAAAAATTTTAGACTCATTTATTCTTAAGAAATATAAGAAACTGTTGGTTCTTTTTACTTAACAAAATAGTAGATAATTATATTGAGGATAATAGCTCATGATTATATTGAGGATTATGTATATGAGGAGATTATGTCAGGTCAAAGGGTTCTCTTATTCTGTTCGTCTTTTGTTCATGTTCTATTTGACTACTCACAAAGAATATGATTTTGTAAACCATGAAATCCAAAATCCATCATACTGGAATGCAATGTACTTGTGCTAATTTTTTGCTGTCATGTTGTGGTACATTTGGTATTAGGAATCAGCACCAGAAGGGTCACGATATTTTATAGACCAAGATTCCAATCTTTTTGAGCCGTGATCTTTTCTCCTTTTCTGTAAATATAGATCATCTAAAAATATTTAGATGGTTCAGATTTTATTTAATTTTTTTATTGAAGAAAACATTTTGTCTTCTTGCGAATTCAACGCAAAAGTTGAGATCCGCACTCATATTCTATCAACAATAATGATTATGAACTTAATTCTTATTTATTCTGAGAAATATCGTAAAGTGCATAATTATTCCGACACTACGTCAATTACTCAATCTACATGCTCATATTCTCCACCTTCAATGCATCAACATGTTGCAGTAGTATGCACTTAGAAACAAGGGGCAAGAAATTTAACAATATTTCATGCAATAGTTTTTTACCAATGTGAATGATAGCTCTCAATCCAATTTGCAACAAGCAACGTACATTCGTGAATTGAGGTCCGTTTTGTTAGTCTCAGAGGTCTACTAAAGTTATTATAATGCTGATCAATTGTGCGTTTAAATTTGTTGTTGCCTTCAAATAATTTATATTCAATCCACCGTCAGAGGTAGGCAATATAGGATTAAGAGCATGTGGACTGCCTTTGTGTCTCACATAAGTCATCTTTCTCAATACTTTGATAGTAAAATGTCAACGGGATTCAGAATTGCGTCGGTATCTCCTTTCATGGGTAGAACATGTACCAAATTATTTGTATAGTGGGTGGTTTGTAACTTTTTACCTCCTTTAACATGTAAAAATATTGAATAATATAAATTAATATAATTTAGTCTTATATGGTATTTAACGTACATAAAAGATTATATTAATTTATATAATTATATTTTTTTATATAGTCGTTGTATTAGAAAATACGAAAGAACTTGTGAGATAATATTATACGGTGATCATCATATAACATTGCACCACTAGTGCCGTCACCACCACCTGCCACCACTATTATATTATATAATTCTACATATTATACACTGTTACAACAAATATATAATAGGATTATATTATATAATTTATTGTGTGATATATAGACACAACAAATACAATATAATATAAAGACTTATTAAGTAAATAGCTAATACAATACTATTCAGTATCTTACCCTATATAATACATTAAACGAGATTTTAATCATTATATTGTTGCTTTTCAGTCAAAGAATGACAAAATAAGGTAGACAAAGTGAATTTTTATTAAGTGAAAATCAAACTTTACGCACTTCAGAGGAATTGAATTATCCAAAAATTGATTACAATCGATTCAATTAGTTATTTTCTTTAAATAAAAATAAAAATAATATATTAATATATATTTAATATTTTCGTGATTTTTAAATTTGTATATATTTATAAAATTTATTTCATATTTTGATTTACTTGAAATTCGTTTTTTAGTCTAAATATTTAAAGTTTAAAAATTTTAAAATATACAAATTATAAAAAATATTTTTATATAAAAAAGGTGTCATCAAACCTGATTTAATTGTAATTTAAATCATTGAAACATTAATTAATAAAAAAATAAAACTAATTTAATTAATTTCGTCCGATTTAATCACTTATAAAGAAATGGATAAATACATATATACCCATTCAGAGTTAAAAAAAACAGACGAAGTAACGGGCGTTACTAGAAGTGAAAACCAAACCCGACGAAATCTAGCGAAAGAGGGGGGTTGAGGCTCAGACTCAGCGCCATGGTTTTGACTCGAAATTGGATCTGAGAAGTGAAGGAAGTCCAAGAGCTCTTGCGTGTGCCTTAGAGTGAGAGAAAGGGTGTGGGTAAGTGATATGGTTATTCCAATGTTTAAACTCTAAATTACTCCCTCGCAATGGAATTCTTACTTGTCTCCTCAACCAAAACCCTTCGCCGCTTCGTTCTTCCCTTAACTCTAGTCTCAGAAATAATTTTGCGTAGAACTTTGGAATTTTATTATGTAAGGGGACGGATCCGGGAAAGCGATCTTCATAAACCTTGAGAAAGAAAAAGGTTTTAGCAGTACAGCAACTTATTTTTGAAAAGATTGACACGGGATGGGATCATAGGAAATTTCTGAGTCTAGTTGGACTTAATTCAAGTGGTATGGGTGGGTGAGAATTTGGCTAAGGGTTCTAGGTTCATGTCGTGTGCTTATAATGTTTGACCACTAAAAGATAAAGCGTGTTTACTAATTTATAGCATGAGTAACATACAGGAGCCATGTTCTATCACATGTCAGACTGAGTTACACATGAACATTAAGGGTTGCGCCTCTAACCAAGTTACTGGCTCAATGTGTTTGAATTCAATGGTTTCATTAGGGAAATTTCCTTATTTCTTTCCGCTTGGGCGTTTTTGAGGTGTAAGATATTATAGAAATTTCTTATTTAACTAAACCTTTATATCATACATGTTTAGCTGGACATACCAGACATTAAAAAATGTTGAGCAGCAAAACAAATTGGCGCAGCAGCACTGGATACTTTAATTACCTGACAACTTCAGCAACAAGTTCTGGCTGCTATGCATCCATGTCTGTGCATGGTTACGCATGACCATATAAACTAACAGGAATGAATACAATTTTTTGGCAGGTGGTCCAGTCCAGTGAACAGATTGTTGCTAGTTGAAAAAGGTACTGAATATTCCAAAATTCCTAATTGGTTTAAGAGAAAAATGCAGAATCAAGAAGCAGCCTTTGAAGACGGGGAAATAGAGTCTGTGACTCTTCCAGTGCCTGAACTAGATGAGTGGGCCAATTTTATGGATGATGACATAATGCAGCAGCAATCTGCAATTCAGGCCGAGGAAGCCAAGAAAATTCCATTTGTGGGTGACAAGGTAAGGCCAACTACTTAACTCTTTGAAAATTCTTTCTTTTGTTGCATATTGATTTGCATTTCCCTCACCTTTCGATCATGCTTTGGAGTATTATGTCTTTGGCATGCCATAGTGAGTGCCCTCCTCATGAAGCTTTGAATTTGACCTATTTGAGGAAAATGATAGTGTGTCTTTACTTCTGATTGCATTACCCGCCCTCACATTTCCTCATTCTATGCTACTTTTCTTTTCTGGTTGGAGGGGGCAGAATCTGATTCCTTAATAATGAGTAAAATTTGAAGGATTTAGTGTGACAAAATGGCAGGAACCACTCTGTAGCTTAGCAGCCGAATATCAATCGGGCAGTCCCATCTTGCTGGAGAAAATAAAGGTTTGAACACACTTTTCCTTCTTTAATATGCTCTGTGTTCTCCTTGCTTCTTTTCATGTTTCTTGGACCCTTCTCATATTACCTTTCATACAGGTGCTTGATGAACAATATGCTGCCATTCGGCGCACTCGTGGAGATGGAAACTGCTTCTTTCGAAGCTTTATGTTTTCATACCTTGTATGTTTTAATATATTGCTTGCAAGAATCCCCTTCTTTGTGTTTGCATGGATTTTCTGGGTTTTTGAAGGATAAAATTAAACAGTACAATGACTTTGGTTAGCGACTAAATTGTTAACTACCCTTTACAGGAGCATATTTTGGAATGTCAGGACCAAGTGGAAGTTGACCGTATCAAAACCAATGTTGAAAAATGTAGAAAAACACTTCAAACCTTGGGTTATGCAGACTTGACTTTTGAAGATTTTTTTGCGGTAACTTATAAACTGTATTTTTTCATGCTTCTTATATAGGTATATGTGTGTTTATTTATTTTACTGATCTCTTTGGATTTTTTCTGGTCACTGTTAGTAAGAATTGATGTTGTTTAATATAGCTAATATTTTGATTGGTTAATAAACAATTAAAAGTCAATGATATTTGCTATTGTAATACGGTGGCTTTTAAGTCACAGCCTGCCTGTTGGCTTGTGCTTTTAACCTGTGTTACCTGTAACAAGGAAGGATAAGCATTTTGGCATTGTCACTAGTCAAAGTACACCTTCTATGTGTTTCTTACAGCATGTTATTGGTCTTGATAATATTCAGGTTGCTTGCAGCTAGCTGAAGCATTTATAAATATGGTCTGGGCACTCATCTGGTGCATTAATTGTATTTAATAATTTATAATGTTATTGGTAAATCTTTGAACATCATTTAATTGGACAGTAATTATGATGAACTACTTTGAAGCAGATTTTCTTAAGGTTCTCTTTATGGAGGGAGAAAATAGGTATTTTTCATCTTCCTCTGGTGAGGAGCTTGATTTGGATGATGTTCTAAATGTAACAGCATAGCATCCTACTGATGCACAAAGGAGCACCTTCACACCCCCCCCCCCCTCCCCCACCTAGTTTCTTTTGGATGCGGCTGATGGTAAAGTTTTATCATTCAGATCAGTTTTCAAAGTGTCTGGTTTAGGTGACTGTTTACTTGGCTAGAAGTATTCTAGTTTGCAAGATTTTCTAGTTGCAAGAACCTGCCTGCTGAAAAGGGGAGGAAGGGCTTTAGTTGAGTCCCAAAATTGCAACATCCAAGAAATTAGCCTAGATCCATTTTTACGTCACATGAGCTATGAATGGAGACTATGATCAAGAACTAACAACCAAAGAGGAAACCACTTGGCAAATGCTTTCTAATGACAAAAAATAAATAATTTTTGACAAACTAATCCATGGGAATTTACAATCTTTTCTCTTTGAATCCACAAAATCCTATATGGAAACTAATTATAAAGTTGTTTGATACGTTGGTATCTTTCATTCTCTAGTATCTTGAATACCATAAGTATAAGATATCAAGATATAAGATATTACGGTATTTAAGATCAAGCATTTTATCGTATTTCTCAGCAAAACAGTCCTTGAACTCCCTGAGAAGGTTTCTTAGCCTCTCTCTGAACTCCCCTGTTATTAAGCCGCTAACGTAAATAGGTCAATGCCTGTTTTCATCTCCTAGATTGACCCTTTCAGGCTCAGGGGCATCTTGGATACCACCAAGCATCTTGGATACTAGTGTATTGAACACAAGTATCTTAAATGTCAAAATAAAGACGATGATGTATCAAATGATTCCTATGAATCAAACAAAAACCATTGAGGACAGCATATTGGATCATAATTGTAATTCATAAGATTCTTTCAATTCTTGAATCTTTTAAGAAGGGATGGGAATGATAGAAAATGCATGATGCTAATTGGTTGTGTGATACAGATGAAGATGAATGAGATTTTAACTGTACTGGCAAATACCTATTATGTCTCACATTTAAGGAGATAAGTTTTCTTGTTATTGACTCATTCTTTTTGTCTCTAATGTTTGTAAAATATTTTCAGATATTCCTTGAGCAACTGGAATGTGTTATTCAAGGAAAAGAGACTTCCATAAGGTTTTGATAACTTTTTCCCGCACCTTGAATTGGCATTGACAATTTTGAGTTGGAAGCATAATATGATGCCCGAATTTTTTTTTATTAGCATTTGCAGTTTATCTGGCTCTATTTTTGTTTCTTTCTTTTTCTCCACGGGGTTTTGTTTAAATAAACTTTATAATATGTCACAGTCATGATGAGCTTGTTCTTAGAAGCCAGGATCAATCAATATCTGATTATGGTGAGTGACTTATAACACACCTAAGTGCCTTGATGTATCTCATTTCTTCCGTAACTCGTGACAAGTTTGTTTGGTTAGTTGTTATGTTCTTCAGATTTGTAACCTCTGGTGAAATTCAAAAGCGCTCAGAATTTTTTGAACCTTTTATATTGGGCTTAACTAATACAACGGTCGAGCAGGTTTGTTGAATGTTTTGACTTTTTCCTGTCCCTAGGAGTATTTTTCCGTAAGTTGACTTGTAAAATTAGTATCTGGCAAAAAATGAAATAATAGTGGGTTACATTGTTAAGAAACTGACCATTGTCTCAGTCTTCTGATTTCAATATTTAATACTCTATCGCTCTTATGCTGTTATTTATTTTGGCTTAGTTTTGCAAATCATCTGTTGAACCAATGGGTGAAGAGAGCGACCACGTACATATTACTGCACTATCAGATGCATTGGGCATTCCAATCCGTGTTGTGTACCTTGACCGCAGCTCATGTGATACTGGTGGTGTCAGTGTAAATCATCATGACTTCATGCCTGTTGCCGGTGATCTTCCAAATGCTAGTGGGAGCTCTACAACGAATAATCTTTTGATTCCTTTCATCAAGTTGCTATATCGCCCTGGTCACTATGATATCCTCTATCCAAAGTAATGCCATGACCTTGGTAAGCCTTGTTTTTTCGGGCCACAGCGGCTCTACGCTGTTGTTAGACTGCTAAAGACATGTGGTCTACGCCTCGTTGATTTTTTATCACTAGTTGTCTAGAAGTTTAAGCTGTTTAGAACAAACCCTTCAACAAAGTATGTCAACATTAAAGCCACGCTAATAATCAAAACTTTCACCTTGATTCTGCCAGCAGCTCCATTACATGCTGGCCATGGTTTCATTCTTCCTAATATCCTTGGGCATTGAAGAGCTACCTTTTCTAAGGTTGTTTTATGTGACCAGTGTGATACCAGAGCGCCTTGTAACTCTTGTAGAATGAAGATGTTTTATCCCATTATGGCAGTTTCCGTCTTGCATGTATCCTTGTTTGCTACAGAAATGTAGCAGCGGTAATTGTATTACGACGACCATGTAATATTTTATGAACCTTGTGGCTGTACGTGGACTATACTTGGTCTCAACTGGGGGGATGTACCATGCCTATTTATTCATTTATGGCTTTGATTTAATATATTATTTTCCTAAGCCTTTTTTTATTTAGTAATTTATACTCTTGGCAGTGATTAGGTTAGCCCACTAATTCATACTAGCAACTTGTAGGTGGTTCTGAAGTCTGAACCGGAGGACTGAGTTTTAAGTTAATAATTAGGGACTTATTACTCTACAGTTTCTTTTTGGGACCGTAAGTTAACTTTAAAATTTTTTTTAAAAATAGATTTTATTTTTTTTTCAACATTTTAAATTTTTTTAATAATAATAAACTAATGATAAATTTTAAAAAATTTAAAACCAATCAAAAAATTTAAAAAGAATTGCATATTTAAAAAATAAATATTTGAAGAAAAGATAAAAAAATTAAAAATTATAAAATTATTTAAAAAAATTTTTAAAAAAATTAAAAATTAAAAATTAAAAAAAAGTTTGGGAGGACTGTAGCTTTGTCCTAGGGACAGTTTGGATAGGCTTGTACTTTTGAGTAGATGTTTTAAATAGAAGTGATTTTTTTTAAAAAAAATAGGTATTTAATGTTTGGATATAATTATGTAAAAGTGATTTTACTGAAAAAAAAATATATGTTTTGTGTTTGGATGCAAAAATGTAAAAGTACTTTTGAGCATGTAAAATTATTAAAAATGATATATAAAAGTATTTTTTAAAAAATTTGTGAAATTTTTTTAGAGGTATATGTGTTTAAAAAATTCTCTCTCTCTTCCATTAGACTTGATTATTTTTTAAGCATTATTTTTCTGTTTAAAAAATAAGCAGGATTTTTGCTTATTTTTAAAATAAGCAATTAAAATTTAAGCATGTATCCAAATACCATTTTATAAAATAATCACTTATTTTTTAAAAAAAAAACAACTTATTTAAGAAATAATCCCATCCAAACACCTCACTAGTCCCCTAATAACTAGTACAATGGAAATATTTCAATTTTTGTATAGGGCTATTTTCGTTGTTCAAATGCTGTGGTGGTTGCTTCACTCCACTGTAAACTATCCTTTCTTAATAAAAGAGTGAGAGACCTAGCTATAATTCCAACGTTCTTCACAAATCTTCCATATTAGCCAGCCAAACATAAAAAGCTCCTCAACTGCTTGACACTTGTAGGTATTGGTCATTTCTTGATAGCATCTACATTTGAGGGATAAATTGCCACCCCTTCTCTTGGAAATATAGTATCCCAAATATTCGACTTGAGCAACAATAAAAAAACACTTACTTTTCTTTGCTAGTAATTGATGCTCCCTCATTAACAAAAGACAGACTTTAAATGAGATGCATGTTCTTCAATTAATGAACTGTATATGAGAATGTCATCAAAGAAAACCAACACAAACTTTCTGAGATATGCTATTTTGGATGAAAAAAATTTGTCTGCTGCCTTCATTATTCTCCACGTAACTACTTAATGTCTCTTCACGTTCAATGGCTTGTAGCATTGGTGACCCTTTTGAAGTTATTGCCTCGGTTAGTTTGTTAAGGGTTCATTCGATTAGCCATTGAAACTTCTATTCGTTGCATGCCTTCCTGTACCCTGCCCAGTCCTTGCTCCAAGAGTTTGGTACGCTCCTTATTAGTTGCCATAGCTCTGATACCATATAAGGTCCCAGTCAAAGCCACTAAATACACACACTCGTAAGCTATATTCAGGACAAGAGCTCAACACCACAGTATAGGTTGTTGGAAATTGATTACTTCCATTCACTTCAACATTCATGTATATATACATGATTCTTACTTCTAACCACGATGCCTTTAAATAAAGAATAATCGAAACATTATGAGTACATGACTAGAAATAATTGCAACACTAAAAATAAAGTGGACATAAAACTGCTTTGTGGTGCCTAATTCATATCGTACGTGGTTGTGGAAACCAACACTTTTCATATATAGCCGGCCAACTATCATGACTTCAGTCCCCATACTTGGGGTTCCTTTGTGGCACGCGTGTTGATCTTCTCGGTGGGACTGCTTCATTAATCTGACCTGACTCCCCCTTATGACATGGCATAACAATATCAAATACTAGTCTGGCATCATGAGTTCTCCCATATTTGGCATGCATATCTCCCAATGAATAGGCAACAACAATGTCCTTGTTATATATGATTTTGACAATTAAGGAATGAATATGAAGTTCTGGCTCTAATGCTGCAAAACTAGCACAGGCACAAAGAACACTTGAGTATGTCACTTCAGTTAGCTGTATGTGGTATGCAAGCATAGAAACAAATAAATTTAGTGCTTTCTCCGCATCCCCTAACTGCACATAACCAACAATCATAGGGTTCCAAGTCACATCATTTTACTCGGATGATTCCACAAATAATTTTAGAGAGCTCTCCATTTTACCACACTTAGCATAGATATCCATGAGGGTATTTGACACAAACACATTTGAGTCAAGACTTGCTTTTAGTACACAAGAATGAATTTGCTTTCCCAAATTCAATGCAGGTAAAGTAGCACATGCTTGCAGCACACTAGCACATATAAACTGATTAAGGGTAATGGATGATTGTCTCAAACAATGGAGCAACTCCAAAGCCTCTCTACTTTTGTCACTCCGAGCGTACCATGCCATCGTTAGATCACTCCAAGGGATAAGATTGTTTTTAGGCATTTCCTCAAAAAACTAACGTGCGAGCCTAATGTCTCTAGACTTATTGTAGAATTCAAGCAATGTTGTGCCAACAAAAAGATCTCGTTCATAATGAGTTTGCAAAGCGGTGATTCCTATCCTACACCAAGAGTATTCATATTCTTAGAGTAGGTTTTTATTTATTTTTTATTTTTGTTTTTAATTGTTTATAAATTTTATTTTAAGAAATAAGTTAAAGGAATTCTAAAAAAAATTTAAAAAGAAAAAAAAGTAAAAAGAAAAAGTAAAAAAATTTCATAATACAATAATTCAAAAACCAAAATAAGAAGAATGTTGTATGCAAATAAGTCTAAAGAAGCGCATGCTTTCAAAATGTGATAGTGAAGGCGCTTTACGGAGTTGTAATTGGCGTTTCAGATACATTGTTGAAGCATAGAGGCATATGATATAGAGTAACGAACATTAATGGTTGTTTTGGCTGAGCTGTATTAGTGAATAGTGCTGAGCTGTATTAGTAAATCGAAGTGGACTAATGAAGTGATGGTTACTTAGGGGCTGTTTGTTTAGGTTTACCAGAGAAGGAGTTTTCTGCTTTTCCTGTTGGGAGAATGACTTTTTTTTAAGGAGAAGTTGTTTTATGTTTGGATGCAATAATTTAGAAGGGCTTTTGAAGTAGGATAAA
>JASKGM010000007.1:145708-155793 GCA_034509205.1 Ceratonia siliqua
AATATTTATAAATTTTGTATTAATAAAACTGCTCCATAATTGGATGCTTTAAGTGACAGAGGAAGCTAAGAAATAATTGAATGACTCAGCAGTTGTACAACTTTAAGTGACATACTCAGTTAAGAATTAATTGAATAATAGTGTAGATAATCTTTCAAAGATTAAAAACCAAAATAAATCAATTGATTCATTAGCCAAAATCAATATCTATAATTACCATAAATTACATCAAATATATTCCACCATAAATATCAGTTTAGTTGTTACAAGCGAGAGTCTCAAATCAAGTAATGTGGCAAGAGATCTAATCAATGTACTGTTTTTTATTATTTGCACAAGACTGGGTCTCTTCCTCTATATTTTCCTATGGCCCTTCATTTCTTCTGCTTGTAGCCTCTTTCCTTTTGGTGGAATGATATTTCACTTCACCCAAAACAGAAAGTATACTTATTTTGATCATCAAGTATTTAGGGGACGTTTGGTATTAGAATTCTTTTAATTTTTTTGGGAATCACTAATCAAAAATCTTAGTTTCTGACGTTTGGTATAAGGATTTAAAAATTTTTTTTAAGAAATCATAATTCTCAAGAACACTTTTTAAACAAATTTCCTACAAAAATTTTTCTATGTAGAGGAGCGGTATTCTTAGATTTTCGCCTCATGAAAAAATTTTAGGGGATATAAATGACCATTTTACCCTCCTTCACAAACCATCATACCATAAGTATTCCAAACCCCAAACCACAAATTTCAAAACCTTAAATATCCAAACCCTAAATCTTAAGACCCAAATCCCAAAACTCAAACTCCAAAATTCAAACTCCTAAATCCTCAACCCCAAATTTTAAACTCCAAACCTCTAAGCCCCCAGCTCCAAACTTCAAATCACCAACCCCAATAATCAACCTTTATTTTTAAAAAAAATATAAATTTCTTACAATTTATATATATATGAGTATATTTATAAAAATTACCTAGATTGCCAGAAAAATAGCTTAGGAACCCAACGCGAAAATATCTATCATTATGAAGAATTTACGAAACCAATCAAACACAATTTTTACATTATTGGGAACAAGATTCCTAAAAACCATAATTTTCAAGAATTATATTTCTTAAAAAAAAAATTTCTTATACCAAACGTCTCCTCAATATAAAGTAATATTTATAATATCTTTATTAAATATATTATTATTTACCTACTTTTTGACAAATAATTGTAAATTGTCATATTAAAATATTAAAATATTTTATAATACTAAAAATATAAAAAATAACATTGTACCCATTGATTTCTTTGTAATTTGATCTTATTTTTAGGTAATAGAGTGAAGAAAAAAAAAAAGTTCTAAGTTAGTCAATATCGATATTACTGGAACAATTTTTCATTTTTATGTTTTTCTAATTTTTTAAAGAAAAAAGTCAAAAGAATTTATGAAAAAAATAAAAAAATTCATTTTTTTTTTAATTTAGCATACAATTCTTCAAAAAAAAGTTAAAAGAAAGTGAAAAAACTAAAGCATTTTGTTTTACATTCTTTTTGAATTTTTTGAATTTTTATTTTTTTCTTAGAAAAAAATTATAAGAGCATAAAAATAAAAAAATTGAAAAGCTAATCCACTAGTATGATACTAAGTAGCTTCGCAATCACTGAAAAAAAATGGGAAGAAGAGACTTCAATCTCATTGATATTAATTTGTTAGAACATTATCATACAAAAGCCCTACCATTTGCTATATCTCATACTGTACATACACAAGCCTTAAGCCTAGTTAGCATGATGACACCCGTATGTGCAGTCCATTAGGCGCTTCAACTCTTGGAAATTTCATTAGTTTATCTCCTCCTACTTCTTCCCACCTGCAGTCAACATCATGAATTTCAATTTCAGAATAGTCTTGTTCTTGTTCCTGAAACTTCTCTCTTCCCCACATGCCAACCAAATACAGCTATTATTCATATTAATTACCTGTATCTAGTTACAAAATAGTGCAAGAAAGTGGAAATTTCTGCTATCCCCAACTCTTTTCCTGGACACTGCCTGGTGCCTCCTCCAAATATCAAAAGGTAGCTCTGTGATTCTATGCTCTTATCCTGCAGTTTGCGGTTGTGGGTAATTAATTTTCTGATATGGAAGATTCTTATGCAGTAAACAAAAAACGGAGGAAGAAGATTTGGGACGAACCAGCCATCTCCATGGGTTAAATGTTAGTGGCTCCGGATACAGAAATGGATCATAATTAATCTCCCTGGTATATACATATATTCTCCATCCTCGGGGAATCAAATAGCCTGAAAAACACAACATGGGTGAGATTCAGTAAACCTAGTTGCTTTACACCATTATTATAGTTAGAGATGAATGCAACGGAAAGATGCTAGCAATAATTGTGAATAACGAAACCTATGTGTATTTGTTTAAAAAAACTATAAATGCACCTTCTTCCAAGGCTCAGCAAAGTACTAAAGTAATGCTAAAGCTAAGACAAGGATTGTGGGGAAGGGGGCAGTTTCTCTTTTAGAATACTTGTCAGTGGAATGGTAGGTGTTGAACCGGTGGGCAATGCCCATGTGTATTATCACTATCCTAGGGATAAATTTCATTTACAGTAACAGTTCATATTTGTAAAAGTGCCTAAAAGAAGTCTGTGAAGTCAAAAACAGCTTCTTGAGCCCATAAGTACAATAGAAGCTAGAGCTATAATAGGTCTCATAAAACCCACCGTTTAGTTCCATGTCTTCAGTGGTTTTTCTCAAAACCCCATTAACTATTGTGGCCAATCTCGAGGTCTCAAAAATCACCTGCAAAAGCCACAGCAAGTAGAAAACATCAAAATTTGAATCAAATCTTTTGCACTATATTTTGAGGGAAAAGCTGAATGCTGTTATTCAAAAGGGAAAGCATAAAATTCTTACCGCGCGAGTAAACTTCATTGATTTCAGATCATTACAGTTGATTGGATCATCTGGCTTTTTCCTCTCTCTTATGGCCAATTGCTCTTTCTGTAAATTGTTCAACAGATATGGTCAGGACAAAATGAATATGATAGCTAAAGAAATGAATAGAAAGCAGGGAAACTTTTGCACTCACTCTGAGTTCTTCGAGAACTTTGGGATGGTCATGGAGGTACTTCACGGCCATCATTGATGTAGTTGAAACAGTTTCATAACCAGAATACATAATTGTAATTATCAGATCAATGATTTCTTCATCAGTAAGCTTGTATCGATTTTCATCTTTTCTCATCAAGCACCCAAGCATGTCTAGGTGCGTTTCTTGGGAAGCTTTTCTTTCCTCTAGCAGCTGATTCAGAATGCGGATAATATTCTTCCTTGCCTGCAAGACACAGTGAAATAGGTCTAAATCAGAGGCCTGCTTGGCAGATGTGCAGGAATTCGGAGAATAGGAACAATAAAGGGAAAATAGGCACAAGAACTGAAAGGAAATATTCATCTTCGTAGAATTCTTCCCATAATCCACCCCACATAGTCTAAATTTCTATAAAATAGGCACTAAATGGAAAAGGATCAAGCACCATACCTGGAATCCACGGCGATAATTGGTGCCAGGAAGGTCAATGGGCAGGGACAGGGTACCTAAAACTAGCTTAAAAAACTCTGCCATGAATGGTTGGGCTATCGAGCTGGATTCGATGCCGGCAATTTGCTTTAAAGATGAAAGAAAAGCCATCTGTACAAATGTTTGAAAATAATAAGTTGATAAGAAAGCTTCTCATAAATTTTCCATGTTTGAAAAGATACTTTATCAGTAACACAAACCTCTTTGGTTTTCTCTTGAATGTTAATGACTTTGTTATCCCAATTGCTTAGGTGGGTTCTCATGAACTCATCAATTTTTGGTAAAAGCTGATCTCTGATCATGGTGGGGCTGATAATTGATAGAAGTGCCCCTCTCATGTACTTGTGAGTGGAGCCATGAACTGCTGCAATATTGCATTTGCCTAAGATATCTAACATGGATTGTGGGTATCCAGGAACAAGCCCTTTTGCTTCATTCATTAGGATGTATCTATTGAGCTCTGGATCCATGGACACAATGGTAGGACAGCCCAGTATGTGGGATTTGAAAAAACTGCCATACCTGCCGTCGACAAAGGGGAAAATAAAGTTACAATCATTACTAAAAGGGTAAAAGTACATCAATGAACAGTGCTTACCTCACCCAGTTTAACTAATTTGTAAAACATCAATAGGAAAAAGAAAAAGTTTTCTCAAATAGAATTGCCTTTTTCATTCCCACACATTCATGATGTGACTGTCATTCTTGTGCGAGGAGAGTACCATTAAACCAAAGTCTATTAGCATGTGTTTCTGGGTCCTCATCTTCCTAATCATTCTCCATTTTACTCCTCCCCTCCTCCGAAAACCACAGGAGAGAGTTTATTATTTTTATGCTTTATAACTTTTATTGGCACCTCTCAGATCAGAAAGAGAAGCTAAGATAAAACCATTTCATGACTGGACTGTCAAATTTTCTGTCCTCTCGAAATGGGATATGCTAGGCCTAGTACCCGCAAAACGACCCAACAGCTTAATTACAATAATAAAATCACAGTAGCATGCAGTGGATAGAGTTAAAGCATCTTTGAATTAAGAAACTGCTAAAACATGAAAGAAGCCATGGCCGTTCCAGAAGTATTGGCTATAAACCAGAAATGTTGCCAAGTCACCTTTTCCCCTTATGCAAGTGAACAGAGGAAGACTGCTTAAAGACATAGACCTAAATATGAGACATTAGATAACCTGTATATAAAGTAGTTACCTTGCTCTCTGGTTTTTCATGAAGTTTGGACCTTGCTTAAGAAACTCAGTTGTTTCCCCAAAGACTGGCCAGCCCATTGTGCCTGGGGGCAAGCCTTTCTTCCTGTACCTCACTTCATTCCACCTCAAGAGAGCAGAGCAAAAACAGAGCACCAAGACCACACCAATAATTGCCATATAGACAGCCATTGGTGGTCTCCCACTTCAAAACCAACTCAGAGAGAGTTAAAAAATGGTACAGCCTGCTTACTTTGTGTTCACCAGAAGCGTGCACATACACATATATATAGGCCCTTGAGCTACCATTTGCATATAAGAAGAAAAGCCATACAGACAAAAACCCGCACTCTACAAGGCAGTATCCCTGTTGGTAGGCTTTGGAGGAAAAGAAAAAAGAAAAAGAAAAAAAAAACCTCTAAAGTGATAATTAATTAACAGGAAAAGGATTGCCTTTTCTGAAGGATTTCAGGGAAACTCAACAGACATTTGCAGATACATTCTACCATGATTCATATTTTAATGTATAAAAAATTCAGACACCCCTAGCCCTTCAAGATTTTAAGTAGGAAATAGCTGTTGCTTTTATAGAGGGAAAAGCAAAAAATGGGGTGAGGGGTAGGTTGGAAGGATGTTGATTGATGATGGTTAAATGAGTAGTAGATACTGTAAACAATTTACTGCCGCAGTTCTTTTTGTATATTTATCCTATCCTTCACAAAAGCTAGAAAAAAAAGGTGGAAATGATTTGAAGAAAAAGCACATGCACACCACCCCATTGGACCTTAAAGAAAAGGTAGTCATAGCCAGCCCCAGTCCTTCACATGTCTGTCAATAAGATCTGGTCATGGAATTACATAATCCCACTACAAGACAGTCTCCTTGGGTTACCATGTGAATTTGTGCTGCCTGAGAGAGGAGGAAAGAGATTTGATTTCCTTCTGAAAATTTGCAACTAATCTAACTCAGAATTTGCATAATCTTATTACTATGTTTTAATTAAATATTTCAAATAAAGTAAGTTAAACATAAATAGAACTACATATTAATTATGAGGATTGGTAAAATATATGAAACTTTGAAACTTTAGACTAGCCCTTGTTGCAGTTTCAACATGTGGGCTGTAATTCCTAGAAAACTATTGAACAGTGCATTTGACTTTTTAGGACTGTTCAATCTTGTGATTTTCCAAGTGAGTGAATTGCCAACCAAGCTAATTGAATGTTAATCATGTCCCCGTAAAAAGTTTTTGATTTTTTTAACCCATTAAATATAGAAACCCTTTTCTATCTAAATAAAGATCAAGTTTCATTACAAATTCTGATAATCACAGGAAGAGATAATTAACAGGTTTATGAGAGATACAAATTGTGGAATATTATGAGATAATAAGATAAGGACTGTGGAAATTAGATCTCTTTCAATTATATAACGTGTCCAATTAAGATGAGTACAGAGTTTAGCTTTGCAGCAGAAGAAGATAAAGACTTAGTTTTCTGCTAATCACATCACTCGAATAAATATGGTTTGGATATTTGGAATTTTGCTATGGTGCCAAACCTTTCAGCAGCCATCCCAGATGCTGTACATGATTTTTCAAAAATGATTTTTTACTACTCTTCCTTTATTCCCTAAATTGATGAAATAGTTAGGTGCTTCCTATTATTTTCTAAATTTGAGCTTAGCTAGGGTAGATATATAGACTATAGTTTTTTTCTCTTTTTGGGATGGATATTGATCCCTAAAATCATGAAAAGTAACAGAGGATTTAATATTAATTTCCATAGTTGAAACTAAGAAAGGATGGATATCTATCCTCTACATGGACGTGAGATTGGACATTAACCATACAAAGGATGGAGCTGAATCATATTCATTCAATCAAGATGGGGATGACTGTTATAAAAACTGGCATTTTCTTCTATTTTTCTGAAAATCTTTGCAAGCAATCTTCACTATTCAGCAGTGTTCAATCGCAATCAAATAAGCAGGACTTGTTTCGGAGCCTCTGTGGTGGAGCTGAGGCCATGCATCCAGATATATCCAAGGAGAACGACTTCTTTTTTTGAAGATGAGAGAATTCATCAATAATTCAATCCATCAATTAAACTCAGATTTCAAAATCCGATTTACAAATATGGGATCCGTATAATTTGTATAGGTTGGTGTGGATGATGAAGAGTCTAATCAGCAGTGTGTATATGATTTTTTTTTTTTTTTTTACTTTGATGGGAGGAGAGGAGTTGTTTTGAAGCGGCACAAATGGAAAGATTGGATGGTGACTGGAAGAAAAGTGTGGATCCACTGGGAGATCCCTAGAAAGAGATTTGACATCAAAGAACAAAATGCAGCTAACCCTTGTTCTCGCATATTACTATTAAGAAGCAGTGCAAGAAGTTCACAAATTACCATGCTTGCTAAGGAATATTGGATACATATCTAGAAAAGTGATCTTTCCCTAGCCCCATGCGTGAATATGGCAAACAACAAGTGGCCTGCCACTTGGCTTGGGGTTACAATTATGCAAATATACTAACCTTCACTGGTGTCCCAAAGAAATTAATAGAAAAATATATCAAATTAATTGGATACTAGAATTATAATCTTGTTAGGGGTATCCCTTTGAGAGACATCACAATAAAATGAAGATACTAGGTTTCTAATATGTTATTAATTAGAGAGACCAATCCCATCATGAAGAACTCGTACATAATGAATCTTGAATGGAAGCTGATTAATTAAAATTATCTTAGATGACTACAAATATTATCATAGGAATTGAAATTTTCCAATTGATCTCAATTTCTTATTATTCAGAAATCTGACACCATAGGTCTATAACATTTGCATTTAGATATCTTGTATCAAACGTGTGGACAGGATAATGAGAAACAAATGGCGAAACAATAACCATTTAATGGTTCACAATAATTAAGATCAAATAATTGAGATGAACACTGTCGGACCAATCATATATAAACAAACTTGAAAAGATTATGAACATAAGAAAGAAATCAAAAGAAAGAAAAGTAATGCGAGAATTAAATAACAAACATTGAGAGCGAAATATAGAACAATAAGATAGAGATGTGCACAGGATAAGACTTCAGTTGGAACAGAGAAGAGATTCACAAAACTACAGATAAGCTGGAAAAAAAAAGAAAAAAAAGTGTCCAATAATTGGTTTGGAAAGAGAGAGGGGGAGGAATGTCTACCCACACGTACACGTTCCCTTTCCTTTTGCTTAATTGGCTTCTCATTTAATTATTTATGAATAAATCAAAGTTTGTGATTTACACTGAGACATCCAGTTTGCACGAGGGCCTCTATTTTGTTCTCTTGTGCTTTTTTTTTCTGCCTGAAAACCAGTATCTTTTCCCTTCACATTGTTCTGTTTTTGTTGTCTTAATAATTGCAATGGGGTATCTCTTATATGCTTACACATGTGTACATGTGAGTTGCTTTTCTATGTAATATACATGTAAATCCGAGGGCAATTCTGGGTCTAACATGGAGTTATGAAAAGTCAACATATTTACCCTAGCTACAATTCCCTAAACCCTTTTAGGGTTGAAAAGCTATCTCATTCTCTTTTGGTCAATTCTCGTGGGGTTGTCCTCTAGCTCAACATTTTTTGGCTACATAGTTTAATTTGAACTATCCCAATCATAGCTAGCTTGCCCATGATTCCACATGCTACTTCATATGATCGATCGATCTCATCAACGTTCACCTCACGATTTTATGCCCAATGATATATCAGAGAGTAGTGAGAAATATTTGTTGATGACTTTATCCGAATAAAGCCAAAATGCAAATATATCATTTTGGTTACGGCTCCTTTTTTTTTGGCTGATTCCATCGAATAGTTATTGTCTTGAAAGTTCAAAAACTTCGGTCTTGCTTTTGCTTTTGCTTTTGCTTTTGCTAGGTATATATAATTATAGTCAAATCAACTTTTGTATCTTCTTTTGCTCCAAAATATGTTGGTACTGTAATTGTTTGTATTTTTGTTTTGACATCAACATATCGTTCATGAACCATCCCATTCAAATTTCATCAACCAATGAATCCGGCTTCTATCCACCGAAATCTATCACTAAAGGCATGCTGTACGCAAATTAATTTCCTTTTGCCCTACTATAGATCTTCACTTATAGCTTTCTTCATTTAAAAAGCTAGATTTATTAATATTCATGATAGGACCTAATCGACCCCCACTCTTTATCTCCCTCATTTTCCTTAATTAGTATAATATTTGAAATGAAAATACTTAAATGTAAAAGATTTACTACTTAAAATTTACTGGGATATATACAAATCATAGTACTGTAAATAGATGATATCATAGAGTGGGCCTACTTACCCATCTAGTTGGATAAAAAGAAAAGATATGGCATTGAAGAGTTATTAATGGATGAGTAAGGAGACACGTAGATCATTTTTTACGTGAAGAGCATTACCCTAATGGATGCATAAATCATGGGATGTGTTATGAAGCTTGTCACTACCAAGGCAGCCACCAGTCCCCTCCCCAATCTTATCTTTACCCATCTATTCTTCTCATATAATAATAATAAGAGTGTTATGTGGAATTGATTTGGCAGTGACTGTGAGTGGGGGCTTTAAAGATTTATGTTTTTGGCGCCATGGCTTTGGCAGGCAACTAGGCAAGTTACTAGAATGGACCGAAGCAGATAAAAGAAGTGGTGGGAAAAGGAAAAACGACGGGTGAACAAGAGCGAGAAACATTAAATGGTGATAAGACTTGAGAGTTGTTAGAGAGGGGTTTCCTTGAGACTCGCAATCTCAGTTGCCAACTCCAAAAAGAATAAATAAGCAAGTTAATGCGTTTCGAGCAGACCTAGCTGCAGCTACCCCCGAGGGGGAGGACCAGGACCAGGACCAGGTCCAGGTCCAGGACCCCCCCCCCTCTCTTCCCAGTTTCCCACAAACACTTGAATGCCTCTTTTGTTTTATAGTTCTTGACGTCTATATCCAACCAGAGAGAGGGGGGGAGGGCATATGTATAATGTAGGATGATTGAGTGCACGTGTGGTAGCTCGTATCCACGTGCACCTGATTGTATTCAGTGAATTCATTATGGATTTGTCGCTTTTATTTTTGGTGTGAATAATTTTTTAAAAAAATTAATTATAATTTAAACTAATTGTGTGATGGGGGGTATAAGAATTACTCCGTATTTGAGTAGTTTAGCTTTTGGTTGGTGTCTGTTAGTGAGTACAACGTCAGCAGTTTGATTCCCAAGTTGGTGTTTGTTACTGTTTGTTATAACCCATGCATCG
>JASKGM010000007.1:155893-184052 GCA_034509205.1 Ceratonia siliqua
AACTTAGTGGTGATAGGTTGACCATTGTTGGTTGTAAAAGGCCGGTGTGACTTGTACCCGTTGTGTTGAAAGGTTAATCGGGTTGGTTGTAAAAGGCTCCAGGAGTTTGTATCTGTAAACTTGGTCATTGCCCTTTATAGTGAAGATTTTCTTATTTTGTATTTAGAGAGTGGATGTAGGATCTAATTTATAGATCCGAACCATTATATATCGTGGTGTTGTCTTTCTTCTCCCTAAACTTTTGAGTTTGTGAAGTTTTACTTTCTGCCTGATCATTTATTACATTGCCTTATCGTTTATGAATTCACTTTGTGAAGGATTGTTCTTAAACAAGTTTTTATTTAGTTTATGAACTCAATATTCCCATACTTTTGAAAAGAAATTTACAAAATCTAATATTAAGTCTGGTTGGACATTTATATTATTTTTTAAAGGTTTAAGTTTTACTTAATTATTTATCAAAACTATCAGATTATCTTTTAAGAAAGTATTAATTTTTAACATCTAATTTAACAGAAGATATTTTAAGTATATTTTATAACAAAATTATTAGATTGTTGTCAATTTTTAATTGCGTTATAAAGTAATATTCTAAAAAGTATTCATTGTTGAAAAAATATATATGCAAATAAAATTTAAGCTATTATATGCATTAATTTCTGGTTACAGTAGCACCTTAGCACTTAGCAGTTTGGCCGTCCAGTCCAATCTTTAGGTTGCCCGTGGTTTTATAAATTTTCAAGTCAAATACCACAGAGAATCGAGCTCCCAGAAAGAAATGATGCTGACCCTTGGTGCCTTGTAAAACTTAAACTCCTATTATTTCAAAAGCTGCCCTAATCATTTGACCACCACAAATACAACGGTTGTCTTCATTTCTCCCACGTGATTGCCTACACACAGATCGATGACATGTAATCTTAAGGGTGCTTATCTTTTCTATTTTTATAAAATTTTCTATTCTCATTTCTTCAAAATAATTTTTATTTTTTTCTAAAAAAATATGGTTTTTTTATAAAAATGTACTTACTATTAATTATAATTTTAGTTTTTAATTTATTTTTGTTGATGTAATTTAAACATAATAATTATATTTTTATGTTTTGATAGTCTCATCACATTTTTTTAAATATGATTAATAATATAATTATAATAAATTTTATTCATTTATTATTGAAAGAATGATTTGATTAAAATTTCACCTTATATTTTCTGATAATATTGGAAACACCTTTTTATAGTTTTTAAAATTTTTGAAAATGTAAATTTCATGCTAAAATTTTTTTTAAATCGTACAAATATATTTTCATACTTATTTTTTTTTAGAGAAAAAAATCTAAGTTTCTTAACCATAAGATCCACCATTAAATTCTAAACACTACCATATATCACTAAGAAGAAGCTTTTTTTTTTTTCTTTTCTAAAAGTAATTCAGAAGTTCATCACTGGTACCGCCATGTGTGGGGCCCTTTATGCTCTAGAGCAGTCATCAATCCAAGCATAGCATATGCCTTATCTTATATATATTATTTTGTTTCATTAAATTTTCATGCCTGACTTGCGCTCTAAGATGTACACATTATTTATTACTCCCTTTTTTTATGTGTTTATTTATTGGAATTTTCAAAGGCTTGATTTCTTGTATTGTTTAGTAATTCCAATTTTCATGTCGGCAAGTAGCAGTTGATCTGCAAGAATCGTTTTTGCTAGTTTTCTGGAGATGGATTAGTTGACTCTCTCCATCATCTAACTTGTCAAGTACGTAATGTGTTCTGTCATCGTGGACCCATCCTATAAAAAAAAAGGAATAAAATCAAAAAAGAAATAGAGAAAAACAAGGTCAGTGATGGCAGCTGCATGTACCATACCGGTATTTGGTTGTCTTTAATGCTGTTTTTGGGTAACTGAGCAACTCAAATCCTGTGGCTGTGCTTGTCTTGGCATTCACATGGAGCAAACAGGCAGTGCGAGTTCTTCAGTGAGAAGGCGTTCATTGAGCATGTCAAGCCATAGAAGCCATCAGATACATGATGATACGGAGAGTGACAGTGTTTCAGAGGCTGGAGATATTGGGGATCGAGCTCTTCCAAGCAGGAGGTACAGCGAAAGCAGCAGCTTCCGCTTGTCTTTCGACCGCAGGTCAGAAAATGGAGTTGTGGTTTCCATTACAGAGGATCCTAAACTGCAGCCATACCCGGCGTTTTCCAATTCTAACTCCTCTGTTACGCCTCTACCACCTGAGATCATATCACCTCTTTCTACCCATGCAATAGTGGGTTCTGAGGACTCCAAGCAAGTCAGCTCTCCTTAATACTTTTTATGCTGGATACTTCAAAATATTTTAACTTCCTCGGGGTCAAATCATTCAAGTTAAACATTCTTCCTTGTTTCTACTTTCAGGAACCTGATAAACGCTTCCCAGAGTTACTTGATTACGCTTCATGTCTTATTCAGTTAGCTGTTTTTGGGATTCTTGGGGTAATATGCTAACCTTTGACCTTGAATTTTTAGATAAACTTTAATCGGCATAAATATTCTTTTAGTATTCCTTTTGGTGAAGTATTCTTGTTATATGGTCTTTTTTTTTTTCCTGAACTAGAGCATAAATACCTGTTTTTTTTGTCCTGTATTCTATCATCTTCATGTTTTAATAAAGTTAATGCTAATTCAGCCTGCATAATTGAATACTTGATCCTCTCCTTTCCCAGTTGATATGTAACACAAATCTAATGTCATACTATGATGCACAATTATGACAAAAGAGTTGTACCAAAAAAAAATGACAAAAGAGCACAATAATCTTATTGCTGCATGGAATTTGTTCTATCTTCTATTAGGTTAGTAACTCAGTTCCATTTATGTGCCGCTCTGGCTTAAAATTATTAAATTCTTGAAACAACAGTACATATTTATAAGAGGATATTATGTTAGTTGCAATATGAATGAAGACATTTCTTACCCTAAATCAGAAGGTGTGAAAAACATGAAATTAATTGGTTGTGTGCGCATTAATGGTTGGTCGATGACAAATTCTTTGCTATCAGTTGACAACTTGACATTTGTTAGTTATATTGATATTGCTTCTTTTCATCAAAAGTTGGAATAGTACTTGGGCATACCACCTGCATTTCATCCTTAAGGAAGCTGCTGGACAATAAGGCATAAAAAGCTTTCCTACACTGCAGGAGTTGAATGATTTAACTTTTATGTGTTTCTATTCTAATTCATGCTCTTTTGGTTAGCACTGTGAAAGTTGATCTCTCAGAGACCAAGTACATTTACCACTATGATATCCTTGTCATTGTCAAATTTCATGTTGGGACATGTGGTAATTGGCAGGATTCTAATACACTACTTGTCATAATAACTATGCAGGTCTTAACAAGATACTTACTGCAAAAGTTATTTGGCCCTGGGGTTGCCCGTGTGACAAGTGACCAAAGCATTCTTTACCTTGACCTCCCTTCCAATATGGTCTGACTCTCTCCCCATATTTATTAATTTTTCTCTGTCATAGATACATAAATTTATTTAGAAGTGCTACATAATGACAAATTTTGACGAAGGGAAAAACATGATGCTAAAAACTTCGTTGGGTTTTGTTAGAGGGGAAGAACAGAAAAATAGAACCATAGGACCAATAAAATGCAGATTATGATGGTATTTCACGATGATTAAGTTGCATTAGTGTTATTGTAGGGCAATTAAGCACTGAACAGTGGACTCTAGAATTTTATTAGGTCCGTGGTAAATATGAATTTCAGTCTTATTGTCGTGATAACATGCTTAGAAGCACCATATACTTTAATTTCTTCATACCTGCATTTCTACCAATATAGAAAATTTTGTGGCACCTTTCTAAACTGTAGGTGGGGTCAATTATTAATGCTTCTGAGCCTAAATATTCATATGGTGTCTTATATAACTGGTTATGAGCTTGAAGTAGTTATTACTTTTCTCAAAGCAGAACAGGAGCTGCTTCATTTGTATTGTGCACTCCCGAGATTTAATCTTTTAAGGGCTTACGTAACTTCTATTTGAGTTGCAAAATTGCAAATTAGTTTTTAGTCTTGCTTGAATATAGTCAATCTGATATAAGTTTCAACCTTGCTGTTAAATGACACTTAAGTTTATGTTCAAGTTCATTCACTATGAAGCTGATTTGAGTAATGTGCTGAATGCAAATATTCTATATATTTTCCTAGGTCGGTTCTTTTTTTATGGGATGGTTTGGTGTAGTATTCAAAGAAGACATATCTCGTGTGTCAGAGCATCTAGCCATAGCAATAACAACTGGTTACTTAGGGAGCCTTACAACTTTCAGTGGTTGGAATCAGAAAATGCTTGACCTCAGTGTTTCCGGGCATTGGCTCTTGTCTGCGCTTGGCTTTCTAATAGGTAAACAAGGGCATTTAACAAGGAATTTTTATAGGTACAGCTGTCTCATATTCAAAGCTTTTCCCTGGTTGCATTTTTTTTTACCCGCTTACTTATGATAAGTAGGAGAGTTAAATGCCAGTTTTGACTCAGCATGGTTCGATAAGATGAATTTCTTACAAAATTGCGCAACTTTTCAGGCTTGTTTCTTGTTGCTTTTTCCATCATCTTTGGGGTTGAGACAGCCAAGGGCTTCAAGTGGCTTCTTAACAGGTTAAATATGAGTTTAAGAATTGACAGCTCTAAGACCAACTGGAAGGTTGACAGCTTCAAGCGTCAGTTGGCAGTTATGGTGGTGTTCTTGGTGATATTAGGCATATTATGGGGTGTCAGTGGTGCATTGGTAAAGGCTGAGTTCAAGCATGGCGGAAGTGCTGCTCAGTTATGGTTTGCTTGTATGGTTGGACCTTTAGGTGTGTGGATTCGGTGGTTCTTAGCACGGCTCAATGGAAAGGGATTAGGGAGGGCAGGGCTAGTGAAATGGATTCCATTCGGGACTCTAATTGCCAATGTTTCTGCTGCTTGTGTCATGGCTGCACTTGCTAGTATGAAGAAAGCAGTAAGTTTCTATAATATCATTCATTTCATTACCTAATCCCCTCATGTCTGACCGTATTCCCTAATCTCTTACGGTATCCATAGGATCAGAATTAGATTGAGAAAGAGATTTAGTTCTGTTCTTTATTCTTGCGCTGGTGGCCTTATTTGCTGTCCCTATTTCTCTATTGATAATCTGGAGTGTGGACTTTATGTCCCATATCCAATACAATAGCCAAAATAATATGCATCATAATTTGGAGATCATGACCAGTATCTTCCTGTTTGATGCAGGTGAACACCAGGAATTGTGACACTGTTGTAGCAGGCATACAGTTTGGTCTATTGGGCTGTCTGAGTACGGTGTCTACCTTCGCTGCTGAGTTCAACGCAATGAGAGAAAGCATGCATCCTTGGAGAGCATATGCGTATGCCATGATTACCGTATGTGTCTCATTCTCTCTTGGGATCTTAATATACTGTGTACCTGTTTGGACAAGAGGGTTTGAAACGTAGCAAGTGGGCATAGAACATAATCTTGTATTGACACATTATAAAGTTGAAGCTTCACCACGACCAGGCAGCACATTTTTGTACTCGGAAGTCGGAAGTACGAGGCAGTTCGGAGGAAAAATTCATTTACTTTTGTCGATGAGTAAAAGTTCACTTATAAATATTGATGAGCTTCGACAAATTTTTGAGGCTTCAAAGGTGCAATTCACTTTTTAATTATTTATTTTTTAAAATTTTAAAAAAATAATTTTCCACCAATTTTATAACTATTCGCTAATAATCTTTTAATTCTTGGTAATCCCTATTCTTGTGAAGAATGAAGATATTGATCAGAAATTATAAATTCTAAATATTGTCGTCTTGATGTAGTTTTATATTTAGAATTTCTGATCAACATCTTATATATCTAAGTTAGATGTTTAATTATATTTAGTACGTAAGTATAAAATTACATTAGATGATAAAGCCTATACTAATTTTTTTAATAATAAATGAAAAAGCTCATTTTATTTTAAAGAGAATTTATATTGTGCAAAGTATATGTTAGTGTTAATTCATTTCCTGCCGGTTAAAAGAAACTAGGAATCTCAACAAACAAGAAAAGAAACTAAGTAAACCAAACAGAGAGATTATAAAGAGTGGTTACCAGTTATGGGGATCCTAATCATGATTGCTAAAATGGGTCTTTAGTCGTTAGATTTGGGATTGAAATATTGGTAAAGATCAATTGTCCCTGATAACATGATATTATGGCTTTAAATGCATTCCATGATAATGTTGTGGATAATTTTTGAGAGGAACCGGGGAAGAGGGAGAGAGAGATCAGAGTAGAAGTGTAGAGAGAAGAGTTTGAGAAAAACAGGGGATTATCATCTATATCCTCCAAAAATGGCAGCCAACAGGTTTAAAAAGACAATACAACACCCATCGGCCTACTGACCACAGCTACTAACCCAAGCCAATTACATCCGTAGACTAACGGCTACAACATCAAAATAAGGCAGTGAGATGACCCCCCAGTGCCTCGAGCCAAGAGTACAGAAGACATTACAAATAGATGAAATAAGCCAGAACGAAGAAGGAGACATAGCCATCACAATGATGCCTAGATCTGCTTCTTTCTCCAGCTTAGATACAAGAAGATCAACACCTAGATCAACCCTTAGGAGATCTGTTGACCAAAATAGCCAAAACTTACGAGGAGTAAACTTTGAGCCCAGAATTCTAACCCCACAGAGCCAGGAGGCTACATGCAGACAGAGGAAGGAGAATGCATGCAACCTACGTACGAGTTGCATCAAACAGTGACTCGGTCTTTTGCTCTTCTCTATTGTTATTTGAATGAAAGTGTAAAGCTCAGTTACACTGTTCTAGCCAAAGTTCTTCCATTTCCTCGGAATCAAAATAATGGGTTTCTGAACAATTATGACGGATGATTTTCACCTTACCGGACAAACTAGAGACTAAATCTATATCTATGTAGTAGACAAAAATGAAAATGGAAAAATGGGCGGAATCATACAAACCAATATTGACTAAATTAATTAGGTGGATAATGAATACAAGCTCTAACATTTAATCATATTACAAATTATGCTTTTCCTCTTTTTCCCTCATTGTCCATTTTGCTACTGAACCTTGAGATATAAGGTAGGATCTAAGCCTCCATTGGAGGAGATAACTTACTTGATGGAGGAACCAGAGATCTAGAATAGGCAATTGGTAAAGAAAGTAACTTCTTGGGTTTGTTTACATAAGCTCTCTTTGTGAAATTGTTGTAATCGTTAGCTTCGATCTCGTCCAATATCTGGCGGTACAATAGCAAGGATGCCCATACCTGCAACATCCACAACACCCTTTTTAAGTTAATATGTGAAGGGTTACCAAAAGATACAAGAATGAAGAACCCCATCTACAACCAGTTAGTATTTATAATGATAAAAGTTTGCATTTCTTACTGGCCATCTGCTAGCCTCATTAAGCTCTGTCACTCCCTTTTCTGCCTCATCAAAAAACATCCTTGCCCTTTTAATTTGGCTCTTCATGAAGTTTCTCCACTTGTCTGTCACCTTTCCAGCAAATATGTCATCGTCTGAAAGCCCTGCCCCTGCCAACTCATCCTGTGGTAGATATACTTTTCCTCTGCTGGCACTGTTGAAAATTGAATTTGTCATGAAAGGGGGGAAATATTTAAGTAAACTTCGTCTAGAAGGATGGGCATGTTCAGAATCATGCTAATAAGGCTTCAAAAGAAAAGAAGATATCCAAAATTCTGGGCTTACTCCTCTCCAACATCTCTGAGTATGTTGGTTAGCTGATTATCAATTCCTAGGGCCAATGCAGCATTATATACGCTCTCCGTTATGGCTTGTGAATATGGAGAAATTCCCATGACAGGAACGCTCATTAAACTAACTGTGCCAGCAACATAATAACAGTACAGATATAGTTCATCAAAGTTGTCGTAGCTTGACTTTCTAAGGTCCATTCTCATTCCTTCTATCACATCTTTAAATGGCTGCATGAACACATAGTTCGGGGTATAAGTTCTCTAACATTGAAGGTAAATAAAAATAAATCCACAGGCTTATTGTTAGGATAATTTCATTTTAGTTGGCTAATATTCCATGATTCAATGTTTAATATTGTTTTAGTTCCTAAGTTATATATATTGTATATATATATTATATATATTATATAATATATATATATATATGAGAAAGGTGAGCACTTTACAGATAGAATCAGGAAGCCTTAAAGTTACAAGTTACTACCCTTAACCTAAATAGTCTCATTCCTTCAAAAAGACGGTGATACTGCAGCAAATTAAAAGAGGCAGAAATTGGGAGAACCAAGTAGGACGAAACTCTACGAGTAAACTAAGAGGCGTCCTTTATTCAAGAGAGAAATTCGTACTGGGCGATTTTGATGCTTAATCGTGTTGGGTCCTTGATTTCTTGAATTGGTGATGACTTGACTTAAGGGATTTAGCTGCGTTATACTAGAAATTGGGGGAACGATTTAATTCTTCAACCACACTGATAAGAGAAGCTTCAGGGGTTCTGAAGGAGAAAAACTTGGAATTCCAAGAGCAAATCTTCAAAGATTTTGGAGTGGGTATGCTTAAAAGTTTTAGGTATTACAAAGGTGTTTAATTCCTGTTTTGCAAGTTGTATTGTGAATTTTGATTAGTTTGACATATAGTTATTACTTATTATGGTCAACATAATTTGTAATTAACTCTTTTTATAATAGATTTGAGGTGGTTCTTTATATTTAAAGTGATTTTTTTTTTTTGAGAAAATTTTCAAAATTTTTTAATTTTGTTAACAAATTATTTGTGCCTATTTTATTTACTGATTGGTATATTAATTTATTGTATATTTATTGACTGAAATTTTAAATTATTTAATTTACTAATTAATTGAGCTTGATATTTAATTTCACCTATTCAGCCTAAGTTTAAATCTAAACTTAAGATTTTTCACTTATTATAAGTGGTGAGGAATCAGAATGGTCAAAAGAAAGGTTTCAAACAAACAAGATACGGGCATAACAACTTCATGGCTTCTCTGCAAGATATTTATAAGCAAGACAAGCAGTAATATCTTTCAGAAAAATTCCAAGTTTCTTTGCAGCATCCCTCTCTAGCTTTAATGTGTATGGCTGGGTGCCAGAATAGTATAGCATTTGCAAACGACATTAATTATGTTCCGAATGGCTTGAACCAACATGAATTCAAATTAAGAGAGAAATTTTGACTTGGACAAAAGCTTACGAAAGAATTTAAGGTAGCAGAATTTACAGATTTGTACTCTGCTTTCCACAGTGGCATTCATCGAGAGATAAATGTACATATGAGCAATAATGAAAGAATTTATTGCAAGTAGAAGTGATTCTCATCGTAGACTGATTAAAGTGATGGAAATTTTCGAATTGAAGACAAGAATATCAAGTAAAAAACCCTGTATTAATATAAAGTCAGCAAAAAGCTAAATGATCTTTCAACTCTGGTTACTTTCAAATATGCACATGAGCCAGATGATAGAGCAGATAAAAGTTCAAATATTATTTTGCATTGACATTGATTTTCCAGCTAAGATATCATTTGGTCCTAATGCTAATGCATATGTTGAAACCGATCCCAACCTGAACATCAACAGGAAAATTTGCAACAGTATCTGATAAAGCAGCATCAAGCATATCAAATGGACGACCTTGGAAAAGATCTTCTACCCTTGATTCCCACCTATCCAAAGCAGTTGGCGTAATATGTAAAGCATTAGGGCCATCAACAAGTTCATCAGTTCTCCTACACCACACTGTAAATGCACTTTCTTAGCATAGGAGCAGTTTTGCACAATCAGCTGACACAAAAATGAATTACACAAGATAAAGCAAAACAAAGAACTTCTCCATTTACGAACCCATATCCATTACCACTCCGTGCTTTTACCCTTCCCACTTTGGTTATAAATGTATTTGTCGGAGATTTTGATAGTGGGAATAGTCTAGCAGTTTGAGCACTGGATCAGACTCTCAGCTCAAAGCTTTAAACTTGGATATTCCTTGCATCTTTGGTAAGTTTTTCTGTTCTCGTATCAAGATATCAGATCACATGCATTTTACAAGATGATTACGTTCTCATTTAGGAAGTGGACATTGCTACAAGTTCCTTTCGGCTCCTAGAGGGAACAATATGTATTTCTCAATTTTGGAGGACTCCTTTAAGCTTACATAAAAGCACATCAAAACGGGTCCACTTGTAGAACCTGTTGGAATGGATACTACCTTCTTAAATTTTAGAAAGATGCCTGATACATGTTTCTAATTAGTTAATATGCAATTTGGAGGCCAAAACCTTGCTTCCCATGTATCCAACGTCTATGGATCTGTAGAAATGCTACCCTGAATTATGAAATACATTCTACACTAGATACGGACTTTACTCCAAGGTTAGGCATGAAACATCACAATCCACTGTATAATACCAGTAAGAAAGCTTGTAATTATGATAACTCTAAAACTAAGGATAGTTTAAGAAATGTCTTCTTAATCTACTTGCCGATTTTTAGTCTTAATTCCTGTAAAAAATTTACAGTTTAGTGTTGTCGAGGGAAAGAGATGTGAGATCCTAGTGAATGGTCGTGACCACAAACCACTCACCATATATTGCCCAGATAGCTCTTCGCCTGTCAGGGGTCATTAAGAGAGTTCCTGAAAGACAAAAACCCATAAGAATCGGATTCAAACCATAATGCAAACCCAATTAAAACCTAAATGTAAACCTGCTTACTTGAAGGGAAAGATAAGAGAAAGCTGACCCAGGTGAAACGTTTTAGCATATTCTGCACATACTGCGCCATAACGGTCATAAGCTTCGCTCAACAAGTTCAAATTCCAAGTAGATTTTAGCTTCCTTTTAACCAGGGATGCTTGCTTAAGCACCACACCATATACCTTCTGCTCTGATGAAACAGCCACTTCCTTTACTGGTTTTGCTAGCACATTTGGTAGCAGAGGGATGCTGCTAGCACTCAGTAAGCCTGATTGGCCAAAGCTCGAACACTTCATATTCGTACTGAGAAAGCAAAAATTCCTTGTCTGTTTCCTATCTTTCTTTACTCTAATCGAACCCAAATCTCGGGAAATAAACATAGAAGAACCCATGAGCTTCACGTCTTGGACAGAATCAAGTAACCCAAAGGAATTGAATACCTCTAAGCTGGGGAAGGTAACCGATAATAATGTCACAAACATGACTATACTCTGAGTTCTAGCTACCTCCTTGTTGAGCTGATTCTTTTTCCTTCTTGACTTGCTTTTGAAAAACCTTCAATGAGAAACCAGTTGAGCTTTCCAAGAAAGGTCCAGAAAACACAGCCAGACCAAGCAAAGCAAGTGGCTTTATCCAATAGTAATCTAGGAAGAGTTGCTCTACTGAATGAATCTATCTGTATTAAATCAGAAACCAGAATGAATATTCAGTATTGTTGCAACAGAAGCAACTAAAATGAAAGAACAACCGTCATATTAATTAGCTGCAACAAAAACTCATATAGTGTGATCTTAAACAAAGATAAGTTGCAGAGACGAAAGTATGATGGAACTGCTTGTTATTACCCCTTTTCATGGGGTTGCATTTGCATATCAGCACCCAATAAGCAAATATCAAATAATGAAGTTTGTTACGCTAACCGAACAATCTTCCTCTGCTACTTCAAAATCCCTTCTTATTATACAATATTACAATTGCAATAAAGAAGTACTAAGTTGTTTTTATTCTTTCTTCTTTCTATTGTTTAGCGAATTTGGAATTACATGTTACCTTGTTTCCTTCAGGTTTTACATACTATGGAATGTACACAAATTTGGAGCTTCTTGAACACTATGGGGTTCTCTTAGAAGAAAATCGGAACGACATAATTTTTATTCCTCTAGAACCTGCTATATATTCTTCCAGTTCATGGCCGTGAGAGTCACTCTATATCCATCATAAGGGGAAGCCTTCCTTTGCGCTACTGTCTGCATTGCAGTTGTGGCCAACCCCTAAAATTAAGTGGAGGTCCGTAGAACATCTTGCATACTCTGATTCTCAACTATCTATGGACAATGAAATTTTCATCATGAAATGGCTGTCAAAGACTTGTAATGCTGCCTTAAGAGTTTGCCATATACTTGTATCTAGAAAAGCAAGAAGGTCCATTGACAGGTGGAATTTGGCTGTTCGGTGGAGCCTAAGGCATAAGAAAGTCATTTTGAATTGTATCTCTTATTGCAATGAAATACTTGATTCTCTCTTGACAAAGACTAGCCTTTTGTGCCCTGGACTTCTCCCCTCATAAACCACGATGACACTCATGCACCCCTTCGAAACTGCCATTATTGTCATCCCTATTCTTCTCCCTCACATCTTTCTCACATTTTTCAGATCACCACCCCACCACATTCTTTTCCGTCGGCTAAGCAACATCTCCATTTGATTTAAGTGTTAAATATGAGTTCAAGAAGGGATAGCTCTAAGATCAACTGGAAAGTGGATGGCCTCAGGCGTCAATTGGCAGTTATGGTGGTGTTTTTGGTGATGTTAGGCATATTATGGGGTGTCAGTAGTGCATTGGGAAAGGCTGAGTTCAAGCTTGGGGGCAGTGCTGCTCAGTTATGGTTTGCTTGTATGGTTGGACCTTTAGGTGTGTGGATTCGGTGGTTCTTAGCACGGCTCAATGGAAAGGGATTAGGAAGGGCAGGGATAGTGAAATGGATTTCATTCGGGACTTAATTGCCAATGTTTCTGCTGCTTGTGTCATGGCTGCACTTGTTAGTGTGAAGAAAGCAGCAAGTTTCTATAGTCTCACTCATTTCATTACTTAATCCCCTCATGTTTGACTGTATTCCCTAATCTTGTAGCCGGTATTCATAGGATCAGAATTAGTTTTGAGAAAAAGATATACTTCTGTTTTTTATTCTTGCCCATTTTTCTTGCAAGTTTTCGAATTGTGCTGGTGGCCTTATTTGCTCTTCCTGAATTTCTATTGATAATCTGGAGTCTAGACTTTTTGTCCCATATCCAATACAATAGCCAAGATAATATGCATCAGAATTTGGAGATCATGACCAGTATCTTCCTGTTCCATGCAGGTGAACACCAGGAATTGTGATACTGTTGTAGCAGGCATACAATTTGGTCTATTGGGCTGTCTGAGTATGGCCTTTACCAGGGACAGACTTAGACAATTCTCATGAGGACTAATGAGAAAAAAAAAAAACTAAACACATCAATGAAAGTAAATTAATCATATGCGACAATTAAAAATTCAAAATTGTCAAATATACAAATTAAAAAGAATTATTAATTATAGAGAATTACTTAAAATCATTCTTGAGTGTTGTGCTCGACGCTTTTTCATTTATTCAAATTTAGTTATTATGAAATATGTGATAAAAGTAGTAGTAATTTATTTCTCAATGTAAACAACTAAATTGCAAGAAACTCATCATCCATTTTATTTCGAAGTTGTGTTTTGATAGTTTTCATTGCTAGAAAATGCTCTCTATAGTTGCTGTAGGTATCGGAAGAGTTGATAAAGCAAATCAATCAAGTAATAAGCTTTTGACTTTCCTATTTTCATCAATTTCTGACATAATTGAGAAAATATAAGAATACTATGAAAATCTAGATAATTACATATATCTAGTTTATAGTGACACAATTAAAACTTCAAATGACTTCTTTCTTATTTAGTGAAATCTTTGGGATAAAACTTTAGTGCTAGCTTGCATATGTTTCGTTGAATGACTTATAATTACCATTAGGATCTAAGGCAGAGCTTAAGCTCTTTGAATCTACTATTTATCCCTTGTAATTGAGAGTTTATTGTTGCTAGGAATGTTCCTATTCGAAAATGATGCTCCACAATTATGAAAGAGAGTAAAGAGTTTTAGTTAAAAACTTAAAGTCCTCTTTATTAATGAAGTTTTTTATTAGGGTGATTAAATTATTTATTTTTTGAGAAATATTCCTAGCAACAATAGATTCCATGGTAAAAGAGCTAAATAGTAAAAAACATGTGCAAGCTAGCATTGAAGATTTCATTGAACAAAGAAGAAGTCATTTGAAATTTTAATTATGTCACCATAAGCTTGATATATGTAATCATCTAGATTTTCACAGTATTCTTACACTTTTTCAATTATGTCAGAGATTGATAGAAATAGGAAAGTTAAAAACTTACCACTTGATTGATCGATTGATTCGCCATGTTTTGTCTCTTTTGGTATTCACAGTAACTACAACGAGAACTTTTTCAACAATAAAAACTATCAAAACAAGACTTCAGAATAAAATGAATGATAAGTTTCTTACAGATATTTTAATTGTTTACCTTGAGAGAGAAATTACTACTATTTTTAACACAAATTTCATAATAGTTGAATTTAGATTAATGAAAAAGTATCGAGTACAACACTATTAAAAAATGATTGTAAGTAGTTCTTTATAATTAATAATTCATTTATGTTTGTATATTTGATTATTTTTAATTATTGCATATGATTAATTTATTTTTATTGATGTTTTTTTTTCTTGAGAATTGTCTAGTCCGCTATTGGTGGCCAAGGTTATAGTTCCAGCCCGCTTTCACAATAGCCTCGTCAGAGCAACTGTGATTATTAGTTGGAGTGATGTTTAGCTTCCGAGAAAAAGGTTATTTGAGACCTGATAAAAAGTTTTTCATTTGGCAAATCTGTGTCTGGATTTTCCTATTGGTTGCTTGCAACTTAATACTGATATGCTGAGGAATAACCAATTCCAATTAAGCGTAATGTTAATAAGGGATTCACACTTTGGTTTCGGTAGTTAGTTGGCCATGTGAACACTATTCTATCGCTTTATATCAGTATTAAGTTGCCCACGACGCAGGAACAAATTTAATGCCAACTGAAAGCAACATTATCCATTGATATGTTGTAACTTTAATACAATGGTTTGGATTTGTCTAGTTCCTGTAATTGCTTGCTGGTACTGGATGGGATCTAGTTTGGTGTCTTGGATATCAAGGCTAAGCTTCATCAATTGGCTTGGCTTATTCACAATAAAAAGTGCTCCATGGAATTTTTTTAAAAAAAATAATAAAACCAAAATGCCATGAATATTGTACAGTTATAATGCATCTCTTATTGGTAATTTAGGGAGTTATAACACCTCCCATTTGCCTATCTAAAAACTGGATCCTTCATCTTGGAACGACCCATCCCAAATGTCTTTGAAGGGTATGGGGGAGGGCCTTCTATGAGAGACCATAATGATTAGTGGTTGTTTAGTTCTGCCTCAATCTGAGAGAACGCAAAATGGTGGAGGGGTTTGTTCTGTTTAGCTGTAATCAAACGGTGTAGTCTATGCCAGACACAATAGAAGATGCTAAACATTAATATTTACGAGGACTTCTCCGCAAACTGGCAGAAGGATGAATTTAATTTATTATTGTTATTTTTTTACTGGGTTCTGTTTCCGTAGCTTCACCCATGTTGATGGCATGGCAGCCTCTTCCCGTTTGGTGGCCCAAGAATAGCTTGTTTCGTTATGAAATAAAAAGATTGCCCATTTTGCAGTCAACAAATCGTTACTTTCACGATCACATAACAATGAATGGCCATTAATTATTGCCAACAAAACAATAGGAAGAATGAAAATATTGTCATACGTATACGTAATCAATGCAGAAATTAAGGATAAGTTTTTATCCGTATTGAAAGGGGTTGTTGACTATTTATACAATGGGATATGGTTTTTTACGCAGTCATATTGTTTAATTCTGTGGAGAAATTGAGGATAATATTATTTTTAATATCTGTCTATTTATAGAGTCAATTATATAGACAAATCAAATATAAGAGTTTCTGCAAATCACATAAAGCTTCACCACCAACCCACTTAATAACTTGGCTCACATAAATCCTAAATATTGAAAACTGCTCATTCTAAATTTATTACTCATATATAAGCTATTTTTTACTTTTATTCCATAGACGGTTATCCAAAAGGATGGGGGCGATCATCTTAACATCGTTATTGGCCTTAGAGATGTTTTGTACAACGTGATAAGGGAAGAACTTATAAAGTCAAGTGCTTATTTCTGAAACCTCAGTTTGGAGAACAGCTAACTAACCTTTCACTGAGGAATCTTGTTGAGCTTACAGTAAGCATAGTCACCGAATGTCTTGGTCTTGAACTTTGGTGGATTCTGGTCGTTAATAAGCTTTGGGTGAGGCCCTACTACTTGCTCTGGCGGAGGCTCCAAGAACACTGGCCATGACATTCTTGTCTTCTCGCTCACCGTTGTTCTGTGATACACGGCCTTGTATTTCCCATTGCTCAGTATCTGCAATTACAATAATTATTAATGCATCTATACCTTCATTTTTACTGATTCAGTTCAAATTATGTAGTATTCAATTTGCAAATAAATTTATGAGATATGTCTGAATCTGACGGCTGACAATTGGTTACACGAATTAATTTAAAACTAATGTATAAAAAATAATTAATCATATATATATATATATATATAGATATGGTTTAAGATTTCCTTCATTTTCATAAGTAATAAAGTCAAAGATATATAAAAAATAAAAAGTCAAATCATTGCGTATACCTCAATTTGGTCGCCGATGTGGATAACGAGGGCATTAGGAATGTACTTGACATCATACCAGTGGCCATCCCTGAAAGCTTGAAGGCCTTGGACATCGTTGGGAACAAGAATGGTGATGCTGGACATGTCAGTGTGAGCAGGCACACCAAGGGCGAGATCAGGGCGTGGGCAAGGTGGGTAATAGTTGATCTTCAGAAGATACTCCAAGTTGTCACCGCCTACGGCCTCCCTTAGCTCATATCCTTCAAGCCCTAAACCTTTTGCCAGACTCTTAAACAATTTATCTACCACTTCATGCAGGTACTTCACATATTCCTTGTTAGCCTCCCTGCCACCAGACACAACCAATTCATATATGGTTTTCTTGAATAATTTAATATGCCAACCTAAACTTGGCTCACTACACAGAATCTATTAAAAGACGGCATTGGGTTCTGAAAAGGTCAATGAAACGGTGATTTTTGCTTCCTTCCCTGTCCCCTCGGCTTGCTAGCCAATTCATAACGCTATCTAATATGCCTCTGACCATCTCGTTTCTTACTTGTATGAACAGTGCAAATAAAATCATGTTATGTTGCAACTGTTGCGTTATTCTTCAGACAATAATGATGATCACGCGAGAAGCAAATTTGCTTTTCTTTTGCCTCCCACCTTTCAAACCCATGACCACATTCACTATGAATGTGGCTGGCGCTAGATATATAAATGGCATGAATGATCGCTAGCTGGCCTTGTTAGATTTATGGGGTAATTGCTGTATTGAACTTAATTAATCACCCAAGTTGACAAATTTAAGAACTATTTAATGAAAATAAGAGTGATAGTAACATCAAAAGAAGTAGGAGTAGTGACATATTGAAATTAACCTGTAAGAAGGTGGATTGTTGGGCCAGAAGCGGTAGTTAATGGCAGAAGGTGGCCATACTTTATGGAAGAGATGGTCGACCCAACCTTTCTTGCCTTCCAACTCCTTCTGAAGCACTGTTCCGTAACCTTCGACGGAGCCAGGAACCTTAGCAATCAGCTCTTTTTGTTCCTGTGATAGCTCGAAGAATGCCTTACCTACAGCCTGCAATTTGTCTATGACCTCATTGGGTACCCCATGGTTCACGATTTGGTACATACCCCAATCGCGACTAGCATCCACAATCTGAGTTATGAGCTTTCGCTCATCTGGGATGCTGAAATCAATGGTAGGAACCTCAAGGTTCACCCCTTGAACCGTTGTGATGCCTGGTTGCTCTGTCTCTGACCTAACGAACTCAGCTGGGATATTGTCTTTGGACAGGGAAGCTACGTTCTGCACTCTAATAACCTCCATTGATTTTTCTTCCCTCTATTAACTAACTGATTCAATAGGAAATGGGCGAAGAAGGTGGTTTTGCTTTCTTTGGTGGCTACCTTGCTTGCTTTGGATGAAATGAGAATCATGGCGTCACAATTTATAGAGGAAAATAGACAGCGAAAGAGCGACGAGATCGGCACCACCACGTGATCTTCACCAGTTACCAAGTATTACGTTTAGCAAAGAAAGTTGATATTTGTTGTATATATTATACTATATTGGTAAAAGGGCAAAGGGGGCAAATTAAATACAACTGGGTTGTGGATACTAACCCAACGATTAAGTATTAAAAATGGAAGCCTAGTTATAGTTGTTTGACTTTGGAATATAATACTATTCCTTTTTCCTTTTTCTTTTGCTACAACTCACAATCGTATTGCATTAACCAAAGTTCTAATTAAAGGGAAATGGTCTATGGTTGTGTTGTCCCCCTCACCACTATAGTTTGGTTCAAAATAATCATGTCATTCATAACTAGTGGAGTTCCCATACTTGTGGTTGGTTTATAAGTTAAATGCCGTTGAGATCCCTCTAGATTAATTAATTTTGGTTTGGGTGGTAGGGCCATACTCTATAAGAGTTGCTTTTATATATATATATTAAAACAAAGTTATAGTATAATAAATTAATAATTGACAATGTCAATATGTAGAAATGAAAAATCAAACATAACATTAATTTTTTTATGAGACTTGTTCTTCCTTAATTCCTTGCCACACATTGAAATGAATTGAAGGATAAAGTATTTGGGAAATTAACGAAAAGCAGTAAAATATATAGTGGCCCATCTTTGATGAGTTTAGATCTTAGTCTTTTTGATGTGATCTTTTTTGCTGGGAGGAATAGTTTTTTTCTTTCAAAAAAAAATGCTAGGTCAGAGTTGTCCAAATATTTTGAACAGCTCAAATCTTGAGAAAAGGTAAAAAATGTTGGATCTGAAAAGATTAGGATATGTGTCCATCTTTGATATAACACTTTCACTAATGACAAGCTACCTGTCTGCATCAATGAACATATGCTTGTTGTGTCCTCTTGTTCTTGTATATTCGAAACGGATTCCTTCATGGCTTTTGAGTTTTGACCAATTAATGTTCATTAAGATATAAAGTCATAGATTAGAGGGTATTAGTGGTCAAGAGTCAAGACTCAACACACTCACAACTAGCAATACAACATTACAACTTGACGTATATATGCAAGAAAAAAGACACAATCTACGCTTTTTTGTTATTTAATTATTTGCTTGGTCAAAATATAGGGTGTGGCTATGCTACAGCCACACCCTAATTTCTTTTTTTTTATTTTATTATTTTTTTATATATTTTTTAATTTTTTTTACTTTTTAAAATTAATTAATTAATTTTTATATCATATATTTTTTTAAGAATTTTTTAACATATTTTAAAATTTTAAAAAAAATTTTTTTGTATTCTTGATACTATTCACCCATAGATTTTTTGACACTATTCATTCATAAGTATAAAAATTTTAAAAAAATATAAAAACATTTTAAAAAATTTTCAAAAAAATATATGACATAGAAAATAATTACTTAATGTTAAAAAGTAAAAAAAATTGAGATAAAAAATACAAAACATAATAAATCGACATTACTGAAGTTGGGGATATATGGGAAGGGGGTAAGGGAGGGGGTGTAGGTTAGAATTTTCCATTTAAGTATATCATATTAAAGTTTATAATTATATTAAAATTATTAAAGATGTATAATAATTTATGTATTAAAAATATTTCAAATTAAATTTATTGTGATAATTTTTTATTAAGATTATTAATAATAAACCTCAAACTCCAAATTTTAAACTCTAAACTTCAAATTCTCAAACTTTAAATCCCAAACCCAAACACACAACTCCTAAATAATTTTACAATAACCTTAAAGGTTGATTCGTATATTAATATTCTAGTTTCTGTTTAGATATTCTTTTTATAAGTCAAAAATATAATATTTTGCAAAATTGGGAATTTAGCCAATAGCTCTGTATCCGATTTACTTCGAGAAAATTTTAAAAACTGTTTTTTGTTGTTATGAAAACGCACTAATCATTCATATCTCTGTTTGATTCAAATTTATTTGTATGAGTTGCTTGTGTTAAAATTATTTTCGTCATCACACAATATAAAACACAACATGACAACAATTAATAAAATTACATCCCCAACTTTTAAGATCATTTGCTGTCATCTCTCATCTTGCCTTTTACTGCCAATACACAAATTAAATGAGATTGCAAGAGAGAGATGAATGCTACCCTTCACTGAGGAGATGCCACGTTTTCTTCTCTCCCTCTCAATTTTTCTTGGTCAGTATATGAGCTTTTATAAAGCTCACTTAGTCTATTTTCCAAGTCTCCACTGAAGTCTCCTACGAGACTTCCAGCAAGACCCCTAAGTCTGTTTTAAGTTTTCAAGAAAGAAGTAAGTTGGTCTTAGGTGCACAATGGATAATGTTAAAAATATTATACTTTATCAACATAATATATTTTCAAGAAAATATTTTATTATTTTTATTCTAATAAAAAATTATTTAATAATATTATTGAAGCTCATAACATATATTAAATTTAATTCAATGGGCTGGTTTAAAAATAAATTGGATACATCCATAAATTTCAAGTTAATTAATTTGCTCATCTCATTATGATCCCAACTATATTTTAATTATATTAGTCCATACATTAAAATTATTCCAACAGCTTGATCCCGATGGATCTAATGAAAAAAGAAATTGACCTATAAAGGCCCACACTCTGCTTCTCTTCCTCTCCCAGCACGCATGGGAAAGGCGAAGGGCAAGCACCATTTGGATGAGTACTACCACTTAGCCAAAGAACACGACTACAGCTCCCGAGGGTTGGATGCAGGTCGCCGTTCAATGCGTTGTCGTCGACCACCTGTTCATTGGCGTTAATTTGTCTCCTATTTCAACCATTAGAGGGGCAATTGCTTTCCAGGTGCTGGCTGACATATAACCACTTAAATCAATAATCTGGAATAGGGGTTGGCCATTTAGAATGAAAGGTCCATCGCCACAGTGAGTATGCCGACATGTTACTGTTGTGATCACTTATAAGAACCGATTGTCAACGTTAGAATCAACACGAATGGAGGAAAATGTACAAAGGAATGAAAGTGGTCCTAAAAACCAAGAGGATATGGGCATACATTTGGGACCAAATAACTGTACCACTAGAGGTTATAAATAGAGGGAGCAACACCAAATGAAGGGTCTTCGATCAACATAACTTTTACTTGTGGTGTATTTTACACTTTATGCAATTTACTTTTTTCAACATTGTACATAAAGGCAGTATCTCTATCATTTTCAATAAAAAAAATACAAAAAATACGATGTTCTTCAAATACTGAGTTGTGTACCTGATTGTGAGAATTCAAAAGGAGTCATCTTGCTTCCAAATCAACAATTTGAATATTAGTCACGATTTTCCATTATCAGCATTTTGGCACGCTTGGAAGGACTTGAAATCTCAAGTATAAGTGTTTGAGTAACTAACTTTTTTATTTTGTAAATACAAATTATGCAACTTCGAAGTAGTACAAATACTACTATTTAACACCGCCGCACAAATGCCGCATTGATGTGTCTAAAGTATACTACAAGTGTATAGGTCAAATTAAGCATAATAGAGCAACTAAGAGTATCGTATCTGTAGGGAGGGTTTTCAAGTACCAAAATTATGCAATCCCCTAAATTATCTAAACAATCAAATGATAGCTTGAACACTGACAAATTAATACTGTAAAGAAAATTTAATGACAAAGAAGCATAGGAATGAGTTTCATCAATTAAGCTATGTTATGGACTTGGTACTAGTTGTTCATATTTTCTGAGTTGCAAAGAATAGATTCCCTAATTTATGTATTACCCTCTATAAACATCCAATTTTGTCTGGTTATCTTATCTTAGATAAATACAAAATAAAAAATATATAGATAAAAGAAGAAAGTAAAAAATGTAAAAGAAACAAATAAAACAAAAAATGGAAAAAGAGACAAAACCAACTTATCTTTGTCTTATTTTGCTTTACTTTATTTTATTTTATTTTTTGTTATTTAGTTTTGTTTTGCTTTATTTTATTGTAATTTTACTTTGGGATCACCTTAATCACTCTCAGTCCACTTAACACTACCCAACCCACATTTTTTGTTTTTTTAGCCAAACAAATACCTCAGCCCACAACCTTAGGCCTGACCCATAGTTTTTGTTTTTCAGCCAAACAAATACCACAACCCATCTCATTTTAGTCAACCCACAACCCGATCCGTCCTCTTAACCCAACCTAGATCGTTATCCTCCAGCACTTAACCTAGTTCCTTTCCTAATGATCTGGGCTTCCTTCCTCTATTGCACATTCACGCCACTTTGCTTTTGTAGCCACTAGTCCCCCTTACCTTTCTCGTTTACCTCCCCCATTTTCCCTTCACCAAAGGAAACCCTACATAGCCTCCACTCTCACACTTAGCCCCCTATCTTAAATCCTACCCTTCCCTTTCTCTCACAATCCCTCACCTTCCCTAATTGATTTCTTCCCTTTTTTGCTTTCAACCGAGTCAGGTTTTGATTCCCCATTTTTGGTAAAGGAAGCCTTAGCTATGTCACAACGTGACAGATGGGAAAAATACCACCGTTGTGACCTCATGGCTATAAAGGAAAAAATACAGAGATATTGGAGTCGCCACCAATTAATTATAAGAATAATTGGGATCCTTTTAAAAAAACCAAAAATTGGCCCTTGAAAACCAGAGGATGAGTTTAGGAGTTTGATTACGTGTGGGAAAGGTGTTAGGCACCTCACAACGTCCATCCCTAAGGATGGTTACCCTAAATCGTTTGTGCTTAAAATTATTATTATTTGAATTACCCCTTATGTTATTTTGATTTAAAGAAAAATAAAGAAGTGAGAAAATTGGACCTGTCTTACTATGTAAGTGCCTACGTACCCTTAAGTGATCAAGGTCCACGTAGTTCGAATTAATTTGATTTAAAATTTGATTAAGACAATATGGGAAATTGGGTTTCCACATAGAGCCATACAAAATGAGAGATTAATTCCCTACATAGTGTTCGTGAAAATAAAGACATTTATGGGAAAATAAATTTCCACATAAAGCTTGACAAAATGAGAGTGTTTCCCCACATAATGTTCGAAGAAATGAAGACAGTATGAGAAAATAAATTTTCATATACAGCCGAATAAAATGGAAGAATATTTCCCTACATAATGTTTAGGATGTTTTTCTCAAACCTTTTTGAACCTTGTAATAGCAAAATTTGGTATTTGTAAATTCAGGGGTTCAAAATAGAATTTTTGAAAATCCTGGGGTTGAACTTAAATTTTGAAAAGTAATAAAGCCCAATTTGAATTTTAAGAGTATTGGGGTCCAAAGAGAATACCAAAAAGTTGACTTAAACCATTGAATCCTCTTTTTGAAATTTAATTAGCCTTTTAAAATCTCATTTAGAATAACTTCACTGGGCCGTCCTACAAATATTTATTTGGGCTCTTTGGAATATACTTTTGAAAACCCCCCCTTTTTTTTATTTCAATCCAAATGGGCCTTTGAAACCCCTTTGGAAATAATACCATTGGGCCTTAAACCCATTTTGAAAACGTTAGGCCCTTGGAGCTTATTTTGCAAATCCATAATATGGCCCTTGGAACCTTTGTTGTTTAGACAAGTGTAAATCAAATTTCCCAAAAATAAAATTAAAAATAAAAAAAAGTAGAAATAAAGACAAGAATAAAAGAATAAGATAAAAATAAATGAACTTTGTGGAGTCATTGGAACCCCTATTTCGAACTTCACACACTATGACTGAATCAAAAGCCAAAGCTGACATGTAATTGTCGCAACCGATCCACACTTAAAAGCCAGACTAATGTACCATCCTAAAATTAATAGCATGTAAGAGGAGAGACATAATGACACTCTAAAATTGATGTCCAACATTCCAGAGTCAATTCCATACATAGCCAAATTAACATGACCATCCAACATACATCAACATTAATACTTTTCAAGGGTACCATCAAACCTTTCAGAATTTAATCCAGGAAGAACAGAGTAAGCTGGTTAATTTAAGCCCATCAAAACCAGCCTAATCATGCCATCAGTATTATTTTCAAAGCAAAGCTAGCAAGATCATAAATTTACCTCCTCCAAGTAAACTAAGGCATGTTGTAGTTAATTCCATACAAACAGAGGATGATGGCAGAATTATTATCCAAGCAAGACCATCATGGTGACAAACTAAACATGCCAGAATTAATCTTAAGAAAATAAGGAGTGCCAATCCATCATCATCCTCAAAGCAAGTCAGAATTCACTCTCTACCAGAGCAAAACTAGCAAACCCAACATGATCATACAAGTACAGGCATACCATGATTCCAAAAAATTGATGTCCCTCAGGCAAGGACCAGACATGTTTCCAGAATTCTCCATTTAAAACAGATCTTCATGCCATGCCGAGACAGAGGGGAGACGGAGTGGAAATGGAAGGAGATTATGTGGGGATGGAGGAATCAGGCGCGGGGGGAGTGGAGGATTTTAGGGATTTTGGGGAGATCATGGAGGCAGAGGCGCAGGATGAGGAATTAGGGGGAAAAAAGGAAATCCGGGTCGAGTCAGGCCATCCGGGTTTTGGGCTGGACCTTATTTTATTTTTTTTGTCCAATGTCCGTTTTTTGTGGGTTGGGCCTAATCTCTTTTATTTTGGGGCTGGGCCCATTTCCTTTTTTTGTTCTCTTTTTTTTTTTGTTTATTTTCTTCTCCTTCTTTTTTTGTTGTTATTATTTTAACATTTCTAATAATTAATCTTTTTTTGTATTTTTTTTCATTTTTCTAAAAACAAAAAAATAACTTAGACAAAATCAGGTGTTTACAAGCTACTTATCTCTTTTTTGGTCCTCTCTCTAAATCTCGTCCCATGAGCGACAACCTCCTGCATTTTGGAGATTCTTGGCAGTGATGGCCTTTTGGAAGGGATTCAATCTGCTTCCTTCGACTATAAAGGTAGGTTAGATGCACTAAGAAGGGAATACGGTTTTGGGAGAAGAGAGTCTCATTTGAGTTCAATCTTCACCTTTTTTTTTTTTTATCGAGAGTCTTAGAGAGTAAAAAAAAAAAGATTTGAAGAACCTCAAAAGAGAGTTTTTAAGGGGGATTTTCTAAAAATTTTGGAAGGGATTTTGATATGTGTAAGAGCTATTTCACAAAGAGTTAGTTTGAAAATTGGCTGGAATCATTGAAAGGAACTCTTAAAGAGTGATTTTGACAAAGTTTGTTGGTCGAAGAGATCTTCCACTAGTAAGGTTTGTTGTTTTTCCTTTTGATTGCATGTGATTGCTGTTTTCGTTTCTTGTTCTGATTTTGTTGGAGCTATGATGGTGTGGACTCTTTGTATCCAAAGACACCATGGGCCAAGGGATAATCTCAATTTCAAATGATCTTAGGGAAAGTTCAAAGGTTCATTTTGATTTATTTTGTCTTAACATGTTACTGTGATTAATATGTTTGGTTTCAACTTCAAGTTGTTTTATTCTGAAAATAGGTTGTTGTGGTTAATCTGTCAAGTTAATTTTGGTTGATTAAAACATGGTGTCGTGATTAATTTTTTGGGTTCAACCTAAAATTTATTTATTTTTTTTTAACATGTAACTATAATTAATATGTTTGGTTTTAGCTTCTAGTTGTTTAATTCAAAAAGCAGGTTGTTGTGTCTCACACCCCAATTTTGAGCACGTGATTGGCATAGAAAATCACTAATAAGATGACATCCTACAAGCCTTCACATGTACATACACATACACAATGACACACCACATGACAAGACAGAATGCAAGACCTTTTTACTAACACAAAACCATGTACAATCTAATCCAACTATCCAAGATCTTGGCTGTTGCTCCATTTGTCTATCAAGAATACCTACTAGATTTCAATGGTAGGTTCTTAAGATGCTGGATAATCAAAAGGGGAGGGTGCTGCAATGCTACCTGAAAAAAAAAATTATAATGAAGGAATGAGTTCACAGACCAAGTGAGTAGGAATAACTCCACAAATATTGGTTTATAGAAACGTCAGAAATATGCATATATGTAACCAACTGTGGAAATGGTCAGATAACGTTTTGGGAGAAATAAAATCACACTTGCTCAGAAAACACACCACTGCTAAGCCCAGAACAAATTTATAGTCAGTAGGAAAAAAAATTCTTTAATACATAAATTTTCTTTAGCATAACCTATGTTCACAATAATAAGAGTAAATTTAATAGGATGGATCCATTGCTTCTTCACAAGAGAAGCTCTCTCAGATACAAATACAGATAACAGATACTGCACTGAAGCAAGCTTCTTGTCAGATATAGAAATCGGATAACATATGTGCAAATCCAGAGTAATCTCACTGATAATGCTATTTCAGAGTATGGTACATGGACTATCAGATAAACTAGGTGCACCTAGAATTTCTCTATAGAAGTAGCTAAGGATCCACAAAAATCACTTTATAATTTCACAACTTGTAATGTTTTAATTAATAGAATATAAATAAAAATAATAACTTCTCACCAATAAATATTGCGGAAAAAAACATATACTTCTCAGTGTCCATACATATTAAACACAGAACAAGATAAAGCTTAGATAATGGTCAATCACTTCATGTAGCTAAGAAATAAGAAATTATTGTTGCAAACTATAAATTTAATTAAAAATGTCATTTTCATTTCAAACCTTTTTTGTATTAAATTTCACATATCTAATATATTTCAAAACAAAATAAACAATATTTAAGGGTGGAGAATTCCACTCACCTTGAGATTTATGCCACAACAATGCAATTTCACTAGATAAGGAACTTGAACTACTCTTATTAAACCAAGGAATTTCCTAGTATAAAATGTGGAAATACAAACAAGCTTTTCCCCAATCCTAACTCGGCAAAGGAGTTGGATAACCTTAAACCAGAAAAATGGGGAGTAGAAGTCTAAGAAAGGGGCTGGAAATACTCAATGAAGCCACCATTTGTGATGTCTGCTGCTGCAATGATGCTTGAGAAAGAACAAGGAATAGAGCAAGGAAAGGGTTGATTTAATATCACCAAATCTCCCTGAGCTGCCAAGAAGCACCAAAATAGAAGAGATTTGTAATGCCCAATAAATTTGGTAACTCTATGGAGGGGGAAAAATTTAGGTGAAGAAGGAACAAGCCACATTTTCTTTTCTGGAAACATCTTCCAGCTAAGGGTGCCCGAAAATATATAAGGGAAGAGTGGAAACTGAGGCATTTACTAAGCCTGCAAAAATAGCAGTTGTAATGCTCCCTAAAGAGGCCACGTAAGAGCTAGAAAAGTCTGGTTCAAAAAAAAAGTACCCAATATGGTACTTCAAAGTGCCATCCTTTCGTGTACACCTAATTTATTTAAATTTTTTCTTATTTGTTTCTTAAGGGACATAAATTAGTTTTATTAAATTATCATTTTGTTGGCACATAGCTTTCCCCGAAATTTCATTACTTGGTTAAAAGTTTTCATCTTTTCTTCATTACACTTAAAATATCAAATTGTATAGAACTAAAAGAAATCTCTCCCAGATTAATTCAGAGCATTTGGTTCATAATCAACATGAATTGGAAAAATTAATATTTCTTAAGGAAAGATATAGATCGAAGTTGGTGTAGGGAACATTACATTGTGGCAGGTTGATTTTGGTTGATTAAAACATGGTATTGTGATTAATTTGTTGCGTTCAACCTAAAATTGATTTTTGTTTTTTTTTTTCAGCATGTTGCTATGGTTAATCTGTTTAGTTTTAGCTTCAAGTTGTTTTAATTTGAAAAGCATGTTATGGTGGTTAAATTTGTTGTGATCTTGATTATTTAATTTCTGGGCAAGGTGTATTATTGTGACTTGACTTATGTATACTTGTTTTCGACTTCAGAGGGATTTACACCCTGTTTGTTTTAGTTTTTAAAAACAGTTTTTTTGTTTTTTTGTTCTGCGATAACAAAAAAACTTGTTTGCGTGACTGTTTTTATCAGTTGTTTTTAAAAACTATTTCCGAAAACAGTAACTAGAAAACAAAAAAACAAAAATAATTTTTTTGTGTTTTGGCTTGTTTTCTTCATCTGTTT
>JASKGM010000007.1:184152-238383 GCA_034509205.1 Ceratonia siliqua
GAAGAAGTACATCGAATTTTTGAGATACCCCGTAATGTCCTTTTTGTACCTAGAGAAGGACGACCTCGAGAAACTGATGTTATTGTTGAAGCTGAGTAGTGAGATTGTCAATCTTGTTTTGTATTCTTTGCAAAGCTTTCAAAGCTTGTTCAACCTTAGGAGTAAGGGCCTCTAAAGTAAGAAACGGTCCAGGAGGCATGGATAGAGGCTGTTCAGGGTTTTTAGAAGAGGAAAGACAAGTATGGTCCGGGAAAGATATGGATGTAGTATATTCTTTAGGAATGGAATCATTCTTTCTAACCCATTTGCCTTCAAGAAGAACATAATGTATAAACCCAAACATATTGGCATTATAAGAAGGAATTTTCTTCTTATGTTTCTCAATAGGAAGAGTTACATGAAAATATTTAAAAACTTTAGTCAAAAGCATACCATATAGAAGACTACCTAAAATCAAGATCAGTAACGCTTTCAAACATATATTTAAGAATCTAGGAGGATAGGTTTATCTTTAGATGTTTTACAAGACAATACAAAATGAAGGAATCTCTTCTATTTAGGGCATTAAAAGATTTGGTTCTTGGTAGAATGGTTGAGCCAATGATGTGAGCCATTATGCGAAATTCAAAAGAAAAAGCATTGGCTTTAAAGCTTTTGCCAAGATATAGATCAGGACGTTTAATGAGGAATTATTGGCATCAGGATACGATATTTCAAAATCTTTGACCCATGTGTTTTTGAAAAACCAATTTTGACCAGTAAATGAAATACCAAATATTCGTTGGAGGAGTGACTCATTTAGAATGATAATAGTACCATCAACCAAGGATTCTAAACCATCTTTAGTTTCACGTAGGTTGGCATAAAATTTTCTAACTAAGTTTACATAAACATGCTCATTGATTTCTAAGAGGGGAATACATCCTTGAAATTCAAAAAAATTTCTGATGTTGCAATGATTTTCTTCCAGAATGGTAAAGTCTACTAATCTCCCTGTTGCAATGGGTTTAGCAGAAAAGTATTTTTCAAATGACATTTTGCAATCTGAATTCCAAAATTCATCCCTATTAACCTCAGAAGAAAATTTACTATTAGGAGAATTGTGTAGAGACAGAGGAAGTGTGGGTGGATAAAACTCTCCCATTAGGCGTTTCCCTTTTTGTTTCTTGGTCAAAGGAGTTTGTAGTTCAGATTCTACGGGATTTTCTTCCTCAGTTTCAGTTGTGGAATGGTCAGAACCCATAACTGTATCAAAGTCTCGATTTGCAATTTCTATGGCTCCAAATATTCATCTTTATCACTTATCTCAACCACTACAGGAGTAGATAGTGGAGGAGGAAACATGGGTCTCCTTAAACAGCCACTGCACCTTCGAGTGGAAGGTGCAGAATTTGGTATCCCACGGGTTCTCACCATTGTTAACAAAGGAAACTTTTAGAGAAATGGAATTGAATGTTGCTAGAAGAGAAATGTCAAATAAGAGTTGAAAGAGAAAAAAATCGTTAAAAAATTTAAATGAGACAAAAAAGCATTGGTTTTCATAATGATAATAGTACCATTAACCAAGGATTCTAAACAATCTTTAGTTTCACATAGGTTGGCATAAAATTTTCTAACCAAGTTTTCATAAACATGCTCATTGATTTCTAAGAGGGGAATCCATCCTTGAAATTCAAAAAAATTTCTGATGTTGCAATGATTTTCTTCCAGAATGGTAAAGTTTACTAATCTCCCTGTGGCAATGGGTTTAGCAGAAAAGTATTTCTCAAATGACATTTTGCAATCTGAATTCCAAAATTCATCCCTACTAACCTCAAAAGAAAATTTACTATTAGGAGAATTGTGTAGAGACAGAGGAAGTGTGGGTAGATAGGATTCTCCCATTAGGCATTTCCCTTTTTGTTTCTTGGTCAAAGGAGTTTGTAGTTCAGATTCTACGGGATTTTCTTCCTCAGTTTTAGGTGTGGAATGGTCAAAACCCATAACTATATCAAAGTCTCGATTTGCAATTTCTATGGCTCCAAATATTCATCTTTATCACTTATCTCAACCACTACAAGAGTAGATAGTGGAGGAGGAAACATGGGTCTCCTTAAACAACCACTGCACCTTTAAGTGGAAGGTACAGAATTTGGTATCCCACGGGTTCTCACCATTGTTAACAAAGGAAACTTTTAGAGAAATGGAATTGAATGTTGCTAGAAGAGAAATGTCAAATAAGAGTTGAGAGAGAAAGAAATCATTAAAAATTTAAATGAGACAAAAAAGCATTGGGAAATGGAGAACCGTCAGGGTGTGGTTTTTGGGAAACCGTGAGCAGTTCAAATCAGTTTTGATGGGTCAGAAGAAAAAGCAACGTTTCTTTTACCATTTACTTTCCAGGTTCAGGTACCCTAAATCATTATTTAGTTAACTAAAACTACTTTTAGTCACCTAAAACTTCAACTTTGCCCAGGAAGCATATATCAAGTTCAGATTCACATATTAAAGTATCATAGAAACAAATATATCAGAGCAGTCATGTGTTGATGTGAATTTGTAACAGAATTGACTTTTAGTGACCTAAAACAGCATTTAGGAGCCAGAAACCTAATCTAGTTACCTAAAACTTAAAAATATTTCATGACAGAATCAAATTCACTAGAAAGCAGTATTAACAGACAATAAACATATATTTAAAATACGATTCCAAAAAAGTATATAAAGTTCAGAGATCATACCAAGGACTATTCCAAACTCTTTATCATCTCAATTTCTTTTCTTAATGATCGAATCTTGCCTCTAATAATGGCTTTGTAAAGATGTTAGCTAGTTGTTCATCAGTATGCACATATTTCACTTGTATGTCTCCTCTTATAATGTGATCTCGTAGAAAGTGGTGCCTTATTTCTATGTGTTTTGTAGACGAGTGATGAACTAGATTCTTAGTAAGATGAATAGCATTAATATTATCACAGAAGATGGGAACATCGTTGATTGATAATGAATAATCCTCAAGATGTTGCTTCATCCACAAAATCTGAGTGCAACAGCTGCTCACTGCCATATATTTAGCTTCAGCAGTAGAGAGTGCTACTGCTGTTTGCTTCTTACTATGCCATGATACAAGTGAGCTTCCAAGAAACTCACAAAATCCACTAGTACTTTTTCTATCCACTTTATCACCTGCAAAGTCAACATATGAATATCCCACTAGATCAAAACAATTAGTTTTAGGATACCATAAGCTAAAACTTTGAGTTCCCTTGAGATATTTAAAAATTCTTTTAATAGCTATAAGATAGGATTCTTTTGGTTGGACTTGGAATCTAGCACATTTACATACACTGAACAATATATCAGGCCTGCTGGCTGTTAAATATAGTAGGAATCCAATCATACCTCTAAACTTTCTTTCATTAACAGCTTTCCTTTTTTCATCTTTATCAAGTTTTGAGGAATGACTCATGGGTGTTCCCATAGGCTTAGCCTTGCCCAACCCAAATTTCTCTAGGAGTTCTTTGATGCATTTTTCTTGGTTAATGAATGTTCCATCATCTGTTTGTTTTACTTGAAGTCTAAGGAAAAAATTCATTTCACCCATCATACTCATTTCAAACTCTCCATTCATGAGATTAGCAAATTCCTCACACAATAGATTGTTAATGCTCCCAAATGTAATATCATCAACATAAATTTGAACAAGAAAGTAGTCATCATTTAATTATTTAGTAAAGAGAGTAATGTCTATGTTTCCTCTTTTAAAACCCTTTTCCAGCAAGAAATTACTCAGCCTTTCATACCAAGCTCTAAGAGCTTGTTTTAATCCATATAATGCTTTATTAAGTTTGAAAACATGGTCAGGGCTTATTTCATTTTCAAAGCCAGGAGGTTGTCTTACATAGACTTTCTCATTTATATACCCATTTAAGAATGCACTTTTTACATCCATTTGAAATAATTTAAATCCTTTGAAGGAAGCAAAGGCAAGAAGCATACGAATAGACTCAAGCCTAGCAACATGAGCATATATCTCATCAAAATCAATTCTTTCTTTTTGGGTGAAACCTTGAGCTACAAGTCTAGCTTTATTTTTAATAATATTTTCATGTTCATCAAGTTTATTTTTAAACACCAATTTTGTTCGAATAGTAGTATGACTAGTAGGTTTTGGAACAAGAGACCATACTTCATTTCTTTCAAATTGATTTAACTCATCTTGCATTGCTAGGATCCATCCTTCATCTTTTAAAGTTTCTTCAATTCCTTTTTGTTCAGTTTAGGATATAAATGCTAGATTGTTGACATGCTTGTAGGATGATCTTGTTCTTAATCCTTTATTTGGGTTTCCTATAATGAAGTCTATATAATAGTTTGCATTATTTTTCCATTCCCTGGGACTCTTTGAATTTATCACAACAGGTACAATTTTCTCTTCTTCTAGATAGTCAATATCTTTTTTTGTTGGTTATTCATTTTCTCTTATATCAATTGGCACATTATTTCTGAGATTTTCTATGATCTCATTTCTGTCCAGAACATCTTCATCTACATCAATATCTAAATTTCTTTTCAAAAGAGGGTTAGACTCATCAAATATTACATACATGGATTTTTCTATCACAAGAGTCTTCTTATTATATACCCTTTAAACCTTGCTATTAGTAGAATATCCAAGAAAATTTCCCTTATCAGCTCTAACATTAAATTTTTCAATATTACTTTTGCCATTATTATGAATGAAACATTTACATCCAAAAACATGAAAATATCCCACATTGAGTTTTCTTCCCTTTAAGAGCTCATAAGGAGTTTTTCTGAGTATTGGTCTAATGAGGCATCTATTTAAAACATAACATGTCATAATTACAGCTTCAACCCAAAAGTACTTATGTATGGAGTTTTCACAAAGCATAGTCCTAGCCATGTCAAGTAAAGTACAATTTTTTCTTTCTACCACACAATTCTGTTGTGGTGTTCTACGACAAGAAAAATCATGTGAAACATCATGGCTATTGCAAAGATTTTCAAATTCTTTATTTTGGAATTCTCTGTGAAAACTCACAAACATGTTAAAAAGTTCAAGAGGCTTAGATGAGGAAACAGTATTTTTAGCTTTGAAAAATGATTTAGTTTGTTTTCCCATTTGACATGCATCACATATATGATCTTTTTCAAAATCTATTTTAGGTAGTCCCTTAACTAAATCAAGTTTAGAGATCTTAGATATGAGATGCATGCTGGCATGTCCAAGTCTCTTGTGCCAAAGCCATGAATTATCTTGAATGGAAGAAAAACATTTAAATTCTTCTGAAAAAATATTTTCAAGATCAAGCACATACACATTTTCACTTCGATGACCAATAAGAACAGCACAATTATTTGAAATGTTATGCACAATGCAGAGTTTTGACTCAAATTCAACTCTATGGCCATTATCACATAGTTGACTAATGCTAATGAGGCCATGCTTCAGATTTTCAACCAATGCAACATGATTAATGCAGCGTGTATCATGTAACTTAATTTTTCAGTGCTAATAATTATTCCTTTACCATTGTCACCGAATATGACAAAGCCACCATCCTTCTTCTGAAAGTTAATAAATTTTGTGGAGTCTCCTGTCATGTGCCGAGAACATCCACTGTCCAAGTACCAATGTGAGTTGTTTGACTTGGACTTTAAGCACACCTATAATGACAATCAAGCAGATTTAGGTACCCAATCTTTCATGGGTCCTTTGGAGTTAGTAGTTGGTGCATTCTTGGGTACCTATGACAAATTGCTGTTATATTTCAAATAACATGATGAACTTATATGACAAGTAGTATGATAGAAATCACAATTCTCAATGATTGACTTTTGTCGTTTTAATTTGACAGAGGAATTTTTACTGCATGAAGATCTAGACTTATCATCTATTTCCTTGCTGTCAACTTCTTTTTATATTTTAACATCTCAATTTCCTCTAGCAGATTCTTCACAATATGATTTTCATACTTGTCTATTTCTCCTTTTAAGAAAGTAATTTTTTTGTGAGAGAGACATATTATCTTCTAGCATATTTTTAAATTCAATTTCAAGACTTTCTTTTTCATTTGCTAATTATTGTAGGCATAAATAAGAGAATCAATATCAATTGATAGATCACTTACTTAAGTATTAAGACATTCATAAGAAGGAGTTTCATATAAGGAACTTATTACCTCATTGCAGTCATCTTTAAGAGCCATTAAACATTGGTCATCTTCTTTTTCATTTTGCTCTTCCTCATCACAAGCTTCATCACTCCAAGTAGCCATCATAACCTTCTTCTTTTGACCCATTTTTTCAGTATTTTTCTTGAGATTAGGATATTCTGAACGAACATGTCAAGGTTTACCACATTCATAACAAGTCACATTACTTTTGTTGCTCTCTCCTTTTGGTTTTCTTAGAGTAAATTTCTTTGTCTGACGTGGCTGCTAGAACTTTGCAATCTTTTTACCAAATAATGCCCAGTCCTCCATTGTACCTTCTTCCATTTCTATTTCTTCTTTAGTTTCATCATTCTGTCTTTCACTAGTCTTTAATGCACGAAATTTTATAGCTTTGGTTTCATTCTTTCCGTATCTCTATAGGTGAGTCTTGTCGTATGCAATGAGAATTCCACGCAACTCATTATAGTTCAGGGAGTTGAGATCACCACTTTCAATAGTATCCACCTTTGATTGCCTGAGCTTGGGTAGACTACGTAAGATTTTTCTGATTTGATCACCATCTGAGTATGGTCTACCAAGAGCTTTCAATTCACCAGCAATCTTAGAAAACCTATCAAACATGTCTTCAATGGATTCTTCATCCTTCATCATGAATAGTTCGTATTAGTGTACTAGTAAGTTGATCCTGGTTTCCTTCACCTTGTTGGTTCCCTCATGAGTAACTTCAAGCTTGTCCCACATTTGTTTTGCATTATCACAACTTGATATTTTATCATATTCTGCATTACTTACAACACATAACAGTATATTGATTGCACGTACATTAACTTGAACCATTTTGATATCATCCCCAGTCCACTCCTTTCTTGGTTTATCAACTTCTCTGCGATTTTCTGTCTTCTTTATAATAAAAGGCCCATTCTTTATCACTTCCCAAGCATCAAAATCATTAAACTCAATGAAGATATTCATTCTGGCTTTCCAATGGGTGAAGTGTTTCCCATTGAAATATGGCGGACGATGGTTAGAGTGTCCTTCAGAGAAGTATGAACCCTCAATCTGGAGCTGAGACATTTTCCTCAAACAGATCTTTACTCAGGCAGTTAAGCACTAATAATGAGACCTGCTCTAATACCAACTGAAAGTTAGGAAAATATCAAGAGGGGTAAATTGGTATTTTAAAAATTTCAGTTCAAGTTAACATCAGTTAGACAATCTTAAACCCATATGAGTTTATAAATGAAACACAGAGGTATTGAAGGAATAGTCATCAAACAGTTTTAGTCAGCTGAAAATTCTTTTAGTTGCCTGAAAATACTTTTAAGTACCTGAAGATGTTTTTCAGGATTTAGATACCTAAAACTTATTTTAGTCATCTGAAAGCTGTTTTAGTGACCTACTGGAAGATTTTTATATTTAACTAAGTTTTGAAAATGATAACCAATTAAAGAGAAAAGGGAAAAAAAATTAACACAAGAGATTTATACTGGTTCAACTCACATTGTGTGAGTATACATCCAGTCCCCTTGACTCCCAAGAGATTTTTCTACTAATCTCAAGTCAGATTACAACCTAGTTTTCCTGATCACTAGCAACTGGTATTTTCCTTGCTCACCACAAACAAGTTGGTTTTCCTAAATGCTCACCAACAACGTTAACAATGGTTATATTCCAAACCACAAAATACAACTTCAAAAAGAAAAAGGGAAATGATATGATATTCTCTAAGAAGTGCAAATACATCCAGAAAGGCACACTCTGATTTTTCTAAGAAGAATATCTCTCTGAATAATAAAAGAAAAATAAGATGAAAGAAGAACATTTTGATTTCAACAGCTCACTCTCAAAAGATTTAGAAATGAAGCACAATGAGAGGGAAGAGAGCTTCACTGTACCAGTTTCACTCTTGGTTCTTCAATGTTTCAACCATCCTTCAGCTCTTCTATTTATCAACATTTTCTTCTTCTAGCCGTTGGGAAGTATATCTTCATTTTTCCAGATATTGCGTGATCTGTACAGCTTAATGTAGAAAGCTTAAGGACTTGATTTTTCATATCCTCTTTGTAGTCAGATGAAATCTTTCCATATTCGTGTAGCTTCTTCATCTTCTTCCTTCAACACTTCTTGCTCTAGCTGAAAGTGATTTTGCTACGTGCGTCTGAGCTTCATTTGCTTATGAAGGGTTATGCTTTAGTTTGAATTCTTTTTGCTTTTTCTAGGTAGTGGTGATGTGTCTCTTTGTGAATGGCGCTTGAAGAAGTTGAGGTGACTTAAAAAAGAGATTTTGTCCTCTTGTACATTAGTGCCTTTCACATCTTTATCATAGTATTAAATGTTTGTCTTGTAATTTACTCCATTGAATTTTTCTACCATAAAGGATTCTCACATGACCACATTTTCCTTTTTAAGTTTTGCAATACTTTTGCTCCAGATGACTTAATCTTGGCAAATGCAAAGTAAGCTCCTTTGACTTTTCAACACTGAAATGAGGTGGCATGCACTTTTCTAATTCCAACGTGTCATTTATAATGCATAAGTATCTGAAAGTTTAATGAGAAAAATATGAGTGTAATATATTTATTCTTCTTTATACAATTTTTTGTTTGTTTAGACATCATTAAAAAATGTTGAGTAAAATTAGAGATGTGAAACTATTGAGCTAACAAAGTGAAATATTCTGAATATAAATAAGGTTCCCACATTAATAAGTAATAATAGATAAGCATGTTTTGTATGCTTGCCTTATCATCATATTAAGAGTTTATCACCTTAGAATAAACGATTGAACACATGTAGAAACCTTTATATGCTTATTCCCTTATGCCATTTATTTAGTTGATGGATATTTATAGTCAAGAGTTCAATGGGAATAAACAAATGCTAAACAGCAGAAACTACATACAGGCAATGATCACAATTAAAAGAAAACATGATTTTAATGGGGAAAGAAGAGAAAACTACTCATATTTAAATATTTTAGACTATTATCAACAATTCAATAATACGCAAACAATAAGGTCTCTTTCCATTCAATGGTAACACCTCCTTCTTCGAATCAGATTAAACAATGATCAAGACCCAAGATTTCTTATTCCAAGGACTTGTCAAACCGAGGCAGTCATGGTAAGGCAACCCAACTTATTGTCACGACCTTACTCTTTTCCCCACGAGTAAGAGCCATGCGGCACTTAGCTAGAACACTCCCCTTGGTGCTAACTAAGTCAACCTTCACCAATACACCTGTTAGAAGAGGCTAAGAGACTAAAGTTAGCAAGTAGACAAGAGAGAACTTGGAGAATGCAAGAGAACTCTTATTATCAAGAGCTTGAAGAACTTGTGTGATGGTTTACAAATGAAGGGGTGAAGGGTTTATATAGGCATCCTCCCCCAAAATGGACGGTTAGGATCGATTCGATCCAACGGTGTACATTTATCATCTAGAACATTCTAGCCTACTAAAATTTATAAGATATCTCCATACTACTCTAGAGAATTCTAGAGAATTTTACTATGTACAAGAAGTTACAAGAATGTACAAGAGTTACCTAGAAAACCCTAGAGTTTTCTGGAACTCTCTGGACGGTCTGCATGGATATTTGCTTACTGGGCACCATGTCGTGTCCATGCAGTGTCTGTATGGCGCTGATGTGGCGGGATGTGACATTATGCTAACAAGTCTATCTATTTCCCAAATTTTCCAAAGAACCACAGCAAACAAGACACAAAAAAATATACTGTATTAGATCAAATGCAGGGCAGTAAAGATTTCAGACCAAGCATCAAAGATAAGTAACATATGAAAATCAGACTTCAAACTTTTTATTAGACAGAACAGAACCCATTCACCTGAGATCAATAAATCACTTGGGAGGTTTGATAATGGTGGTGCTGACAATGGGAGTTAAAGTGTTTCACTAAGAGATCCACAACGGAGCCCAACTCAACAACGACTCCAAACTCAAATTCCTTTCTCGATTTCGTGCTCTCTCTCCAGAAACAAAAGAGGCTCACCTTTTCTCACCCAGCAAGTAGATGGAGGAAGGAACCCACTTCGCTCTCTTGGTTACTCTCTCATTCCAACGGGCAGATAAAGGGACTTGGCTGTCAAAAATTTCTAGGCTGGCCGATTGTTGCAACATGTTTAAGAAATATAATAATATTATTTAAGAAAAAACATAATTAACAAAATGTGCCACATGTTTTTTACTTATGGTTTTGGAAGAAAAAAGTTAAAAGAAAGAGTAACACATGTCTAAACACGTCTCAAACTTCAAATACTAATTGAGCATTTTAAAGAAAAACATTAAAAGTTTAGGTTCAAGCCTGAATCCGACTTGAAATATGTGGGCTCAAAGCCTTAAAAAATATTTTATTCTAACTTATTTTAAAAATATATGAAAAATAGAGAAAAATAAAATTTAAGAAATTTTTAAAAAAACAATACGTACTTTTCAACATTAAGACATCTTAAAAATTACAAAATTATATATTTTTTACATATAAAAGTGGGTGGGGCTATTGGGACTCTATTGTAATAAAAGTTATAATGAATTTCCATAAATACCTCTTTATTAACTTATTTTTTATATTAATTAGATACTTAATTAATTGTTTATTCACATCCCTAATTATATGTTGATAGTTATCATACTTATTAATAGAATTAAAATTATTAATAAAAAATTAGTCAAAAAACTAATGAATAATTTTAAAATACCAAGAAAGAAAATAATCAAAAAATCAAAAGCTTATCTAATGAGTAATTGAGTTTAATTAAGAGTGTGAATAGATAATTTAAATATAAATTAATTAAGTATTTAATTAATATAAAAAATACGTTAATAAATGGGTAATTATAAAAATTATTAAAATGTTTGTTACAAGATAGTGCTGAAAAAATTTTATGAGTATCAATAGCCCTACCCATAAAAGTGAATTAAATTAATATATAAATAAAAAAATATTTAAAATATATACAATTCTACGTTCTACCCTGGATGAGCTTAAGCCTGATTTTTGTCTCAAAGTCCGAATCTGACCCAATTTTTTAAAGTCCGAATTTTATTCATGCTTCTGTTTTTTAAGCCCATGGACGAGCCAGCTAATAAATTAAAGATGAATTCAAATTTTCTATCTTGGGAACGGTAGAAAATTTATTAGGGTGCTGTTATAGAGTTTTGTGAAAAATTGAGACTCATTTTTTTCTTTCTGATATAATATGTTTGAATTTTGATTGGCCAGTATTTTATCAAAAAAATTTATTGAGAAAGAAAATTTGCTTCAAAGAAAAGAGGATTTTAAAGGAAAAATAAAATAAAAAATCCATTTTCACATAGGTAGCAGTTGGTACTAAAATTTTTTTTTAAGTTAACATTCTTAAAAATCTCTTTCTTGATAATGAGATTTTAGAAAAATTGATCAAATGTGTTTAATATGCATTGAACTTTCTTGAGAATATTATGATATATTATTAAAAAAGTTTTATTTCTATGTTTAGTTTATGTAACATTTCCTTAGGAATATAAGTAAATTTTTTAAAAATACATTTTAATTAAATTAAAAAAATTTAGATAAAATAAGATATATATATATATATATTTTATAATTTCAAGGTTATAAATATTTTATAATAATTTTTTTATTTTTATATTAAACAATTCTAATAAAAATTTTATGAAATATAAAAAGGTTCTATCATTATAAAAGCTTTTTATTAAATTAAAAATTAATTTATATAAAATTTTAAATTATTAAAAAATTATAAAAAAAATTTTCTCACTAAAACAAATAAGAATGTTGTCTCTTAAAATTTTTTAAAAAAGTTATTCCCGAATAGAGCTTTTTATTATAAATAATTTTTTATCTCTTCTACCAATCGAGAAAATATTTTTTTTTTCATTTCACTTTTCAAAAAAGTAAAAACTTTTTTAATACCAAACATAACCATAGACTTATAGGGACAAAAACCAGTATTATAAACAGTAAATTAACATTTACTTTTTGGTCTACAACATGCTGTATTAGTCAAATTAATCTTTCAAATTATATTTATATCAGTTAAATACATTGATTTTAAAATTTAACATAATCAAGATGAAAATATACATTTTGAAAACGGAGTTTGTGTATGTTTGACCAACCTAAAAAATTATTTTCAAATAGTAGATTCACTATAAAAAGTAAATAAGTAGAACTTTTCATTTGAAACAAATTTAAAAGCAAAAATTAATACTTTTTAAATAAAAGTACCATCACTTAATAAAAATTATCTAAAATATTAATTAAAACTACTTAAGCGTTTGTTAAAAAATTAACTAAATATTAAATTACGTCTTTGTTATTGTCACAAAATCAGGTTTTTACAGTTATAATACTTTATTAATATAAATATTTTATTTGACAAAATATAACTTTTTAGAACAAATTTAATTCAACATATAAAATTAGTTTAAAAAATAAATTGACAGCATATCAAGACACAAATTATTTAAAAGATTGCTGGTTAATCTGTATATATTATTAAATGTCACCAATAAACGAGGAAATCATATATTAAAAAAAACTAGCAAGCACCAAATAATAATTATAAATAACCTCTAAATGGACAATGGTTAAACTAAACTGCGACCATTATACATCAATGTGGAACTTCGAAAATTGCTTGAACTACTTTTTATCTGATTTGAACCTCTGCTCTCACTCAAGAAGACGAACATAATTCTAAGATTCATTGTAGAAAAGAAACAGCTCAAAATTTTTGTATAGAACTAAACAGAAAATAGTATCAAGAAGAAGAATCTAAAATCAGGAGAAGTGTATGCCTGCTTTGTTAAATAAAGTAAGCAGGTATAGGAATTCCTGTAGGGTGAGCTTGGATGATCTCTTCTCTTCAAAATCTCCCTCTTCCAGAACACCCATAACCTTGTCCTTGAATTCAGATTGCACCTCTTCAGCATTCCCATCCCCACCCTCAACTTCCATTTCATCATCATCTACTCCATCATCCATATCCATGCCTTGATCTTCAATAGAATTACCAAAATTAGAGAAGTCCATTTTAGTATCTGTTTCCTCCTGTGAACCTTCTTGTGAGAGTTTTAGTGCCTGCACAGTCTTGTAGTTCTTTTCCAGTAAAGACAGAACATTCTTTGTCCTAAAAATTGAACCAAGAGTTTTGTTCTTCCTGTTGAAACAAATACGCAAAAATCCATCCCACTCCTTCTGCTCAACTTCTATCCGGGGCTTTCTGGGCTCAATTCGCACTACAGAGGAATCAACTTTTGGTGGAGGTCGAAAATTGTTTTTTCCAACTTTAAGGAGGTGGGAGACTCGAGCAAGGAGTTGAGTATTCACAGTAAGACGACAATATAGTTTGTCACCTGGCTGAGCAACCAGTCTCATAGCAAATTCTCTTTGGAACATTATGATTGCACACCTAAATGCAGGTCGGTGGTTTAGTAACTTGAATGTGAGCGGAGAAGATATTTGATATGGAATGTTTGCCACACATATGTCAAAATAAGGAAGTTCAGTCCTCAGCACATCACCTTGAATAACCTAATCACAAAAGCTCTAAGTAAGATACAAAGTCACAACAACAAAGAGAAATTTATGTTTTGTTTTAGGAATGGTTGGACAGAGAAAGAAATCAAGGAATAAGTTCCACAACATTAATCATCATCTTTTTGGTACAGTGGGAAGTTGTTACTGTATCTTGAACCTTAGGTCCCCTACTGTTACAACCTCGGTGTTCACACCTACCCAAATTCTCAACCATCTCAACCACTGGAGCTGATGCAAGGCAACACAGAAAAATGATATAGGAAAATTGCTTCATATCATAGTCAATTTGACAGAGAAATGAAATAAGACAATTTGCTTCACGTCATAGTCAATTTGATGCATGCAAGTATAAAGACCAAATTAACAATTCTTCCAATATGTCATCAAAAGAAAAAGAAACATTATCTGTAGGATTCACCAGAAGGTGGTTAACTGATTCCTTCCTAGTTGGGTAAAAGCAAGAAAGAAACCCATTGGAAGAGAGAATATAAAGAACGTTCACTCCTTCTTTGGTTATTTTGATAACCCATAAAAAGAAAACATCGAGGCCGTCCTGTTGAATCCTCTAGCTCAAAGAACATGGGAGCCAAAAAGTATGGACTTCTAGCTAAAGTAACAACTAACAATCTTGAGAGGTTCCGCACAAGTAATAGTCAATCTATTATCTCTAGGAAAAATCTCTGTTTCTAGAGACTCAAACTCAAATTTCAATCAACAAAGCTTCAAAATTCTAACATTCAACCATTAAGCCAAAGCCAAACACACAGCAATTCTTTCTAATTCACACATGGGTGGCTTTAGCACAGATGACCCACAAAGCTTTTTAGTTTTTCCCCTTGATATCTCTCAAAACTTTCTCATCAATCAAACAGAAAACCGAAATCCCACAAAACCATACCTTGAGGCGGTTGGAATAAGGGGTCCCCTGGAATCGTCTTTGCAGCTCGAGAACCATACGTGGGTCAATCTCAACAGCAATAACCATCTTTCCAGCATCCAAGAGCTTCTTTGTAAGGTTCCCAGTACCAGGACCAATCTCGAGGATGACATCAGTGCTCTTGATGCCAGATTTCTGGACTATGGTGTCAACCAGTAAAGGGTTCTTAAGAATATGCTGACCCTTCGATTTGTGAAAGGATATGCCTCCTTGGTACGGTGTATGTTGCTGAGGCTTGCCCTTCTCCTTCTTGATTTTACCTCCCGCCATCGATAGTCTGCGTCTATCTCAGAGAGAGAGAGAAAGGCTACGCTGGAAGTAGTTCCTACAAATGGTTATTAACTTATTAGTGTCTTCACGTCTCTATTTCACAGGAAAAACCAAAATCTATTTATAAAAAATATCCCAAATGTTGACTTTTTCAATGTCAAACTTCAATACCCATAAGAAAAATTAAGCACTATCTGCAGCTGAATCTAGCAAAGCTAACAAAAAAAATAAATATCATCAACAAAGTAATGTGCAATTGCAATTCAAACAGTATCATCTAGTGAACTAGAATTTCCTCAAAGCCATTATCTCAAGCCACCCAAATCAACAGGGAATTTATTCAGACTCTGCAAATAAAAATGGAGAAGTTCGAATATACAAATATCAAGTCCATGGCCCCAGAAAAAAAAAAACAGCATCTCTATTTCATCACCCATCCAACAAAAAAAAGCATAGCATCTATTTCAACACAAAAGGATTCATATCTAAGAACAATGAAGAATGAAAAGCAGAAGAAGAAGAGATTAAAAAGGCGAGAGCGTAGCATTGGTATTGAACCTGAGCGAGGTTTTGCAGCGGCAGAGAGAAAAAAGAGACAACGAAAAGAAACATTAATAATAACTAATAAGGGAGGGAGGAAAGAAGGCGCTAGGGTTTTCATAAACCGAATGACAACAATACCCTCTATTGATAAATTGTTTTTTTTTTCTTTTTTATTAATAATATGATTAGTCGCGGAGCACAAAAGTTTGGGTGTCCGTTTTGCATCTTTTTTATTTGGACGAGAATGTATTTTTTTTTTAAATATATTTTAATAAAATTTAAACTATTCACATTTTTTTTAATATTTTATTTTTTTATAATTAATTTCTCATTTTATAAAAAATATTTTTTTTAAGTACATTCCAACATGTCCTTATTTTTAGGTAAAAAGAGATGAAAATTCATGCTTTGCACAAATTAATGTTGAGTTTTGAAACGATGTTTTACTCTAGCAAGATATTAGGGTTTAACTAAATAGTAAAAAAAAAAGAGTAGGAATCGTTTTATTGTATAATTATCAAATTTATTTATTTTAAAAAAATTAAAATATAAGAAGCTTTTCTTTTTTTAAAAAAAACTAAAATTTATAACTTCTTTCATAAAAAAATTAATAAATAAAAAATATTATTTTATTTTTTAATTTAAAATTTTTTTAATTATATCTAAATACAAAATAACTTTTATTTTTAAAAATATATATTTTTTCTAAAAAAAAAGTATAAAGAACCTTTTTCTACTAAGTACAAATTAACATATCCTTATAGGTCTCTTGGCCATTGCCTGCTGGTGCCAGATGCAAAATAAGGTGCTGTACCTTAGTGAAACGATGCCGTTTCACATGAATTTTCCTTTTTTAAAAAAAACTCATTTCCAAAATGACCTTCAATGTTGCAATTAGAGGGTGTTTTTGGACATTCTCAAAAGAAATTATTTATTTATTCCTAAAAAAGAGTAAATAAGTAAAATTTTCATTAAATATAAAAATTAAACAAAATTTAGCATAAAATTAAGAATAAAATTAGTATAAAAATTAATCACATTAACTCTATTAGATTAATTATATTATTTTTCAATGAAATATTAATTAATCATATTAGATAAAAATTATTTTATAACAAACATTTTTAATTTCAAATAAAATTTTTTTATAAAAATAAAAATATTAATATAAAAAATTGTATATTTTTTTGTTATTAAGAATTAATTTCACAATAAAAAATAAAAAAGTTAATAATAATATTGATTGAAGTTATATTAACGTTTATATATATTTTTATAATATATACTTTTAGCCCTTATAAATTTGATAAAATTTAAACCTATAAAGATGTTATATTTTATAACAATGATATATAATTTTTTTAATATTCTAGAATTTCTAAAATTCTATAAAAAGTAAATATTATAAAATCTTATTTTAAAAATAATTTTTTAAGACATTTAAATAAAACTAATGTCTTGACATGTAGCTTAGTAGATGTGAATCACCTTTTAAATTAAAAAAATATTCAAAAAAATTAAAACTTGAATTATCTAATATCTCATCATCTCTTCAACAAAAGATAAAATATAAAAATATAAAATATTATAAATAATAATAACTAATTTAATTACTTTATTTTCTAAACTCATATATTAGTATAAATAGATACTTCAACCATTGATAGTTAATTATTGATAGTGAAGCTCTAAAATTAACTACTAAATATTGTCTTTCGAAGCTGCATAACTTCACTTTTATTTCAAGGCAAGAATTTACGGTGAACCTAAGTTATATGTTTTTTAAGTTATATTCGAATATGTCGGTATATTTGGATTTATTTATTTACTTATATATATATATATATATATATTTTAATTATTTTAATTTGTATGCTTGAATTTTGTTTTATTTTTTTAAATTTGTCACTCTTTTTTAATTGTTTTTACATTTTCTTTAATTTTTTCACTTTTTTTATTTTTCTAAGCATTGTGTTTCAATTCTTTTTGAATTTTCTTTTAAATTTTTAAAATTTTTTTCTTAATTTTTTCTGATTATTTTCTTAACATAAAAATATAAAAAGAAAATTTTATATATACAAGTACATCCAAATGTAGCTTAATAACACCACAAATTAAATGTTGCAACTAATTGTTCTTCGCATGCACATTCACAATGTTAAAATTTGTAAAAGGTAATTCTATAGGGATATTTCTTTGGACAGTCCACCACATTATTTATTAACTTCAAGACATACAAAAAATTAATAATAAAATTATATTTTATTGAAATAGGACTCTTCTAAATTGTATATGACATTTATTTATTAGTAAATCTACATATGTTTTGTTTTTTATTAGATATGTTTTAATTATACGACTTTTCATTTTATTATGAAAATATACACGATTTTTTTTAAAATTAAAAAATATTATAACTTACAATCATTTTGAATTTAACCTTAATTAAATTATATATATGTCTAAATATTCTTTGTAAAAAAAATTGTGAATTTGATTCATTTATTTATTTTCTCCTAATAATATTAATGTAAAAAAATTAAAATAATTTTCAAAGACCTTTTTATAATTAATAATAAGCACATTTAAATATTCAAACATATTAAATAATTTTTAATAATAAATAATAGGTAAATTTAAAGATTTTCAATAAATATTTTAAACATATAAATTATGGAACTAAATTTAAATTTAAAATTAAATTAAATTATAATATTTTTTTAATGTAAGTCTATATAATTAATGCATCTTTAAAAAAAATAAAGAACAATTCACTCTAAAATTTATGCAAGAATGTATCTTTCCATAGACAAGAACATATTCTTTTACTCCTAAATATTTGCAACCAATTTCCACCGAATTTAGAGCCAGTCAATTTCTTTTTTGTGTGAAGAATCAATCACGTTTGACAAGTTTGTTTATTTCCTATCTTTTCAACGAGCTCATAAATCAAGAATCACAAAGATCCATTCTTCTGACAATGTTAAATTTGTACTTTTTAAAAAAAAAAAATTGGATCTCTAAATTTGAAGTAATATTGATATAAATTAACCAATAAGAGTATATTAATACAATTTTTTAAAATTATGAAAAAGATAATTTGTGATTTGATTAAAAATAATAATAATAATTTGATTGTCAATGTTAAGTTAAAAAAAAAAAGAAACCAAAAAAAATCTAAAATTACAACTTTCAGATTATTTAAATTATATGAAGCTCTTAAATTAATAATACGAATCATCCTTGCATGTTATCTTAAAGGTGATGCTATGCTACCCTTCATTTTGGGAGTAGTATAATTTTTTGTCTTTATTTTTGTTTTATTTTGTTTTATATTAAATGATTATTTTTTATGTTATATATTTTTAAAAAAATTTTAAAAATTTTTTTCATTTTTTTTAAAAAATTTTATATTATTTATTCATCATTTTTCTTAAATTTATTTTTTTATGAATAAAAAATTAAAAAATATATATGATATAAAAACAATTAATTAATATTAAAAAATAAAAAGAAAAAAGAAAAAAAAATACTTAGTAAGAATATACTCTTAAGATTATTTGAAAAGATATTTAATTTTAATTAACACTTAAATTCGCTTAACAATGTTCTTACTGTATAAATTATAATCCAAGAATTAATAATTATCACGAACTATAATATTTAAAAGAGAAAATTTAAAAACAAAAGAGAATACTCTCATGTGATACTCCCCTTATTAATAATTTATTGGCAAAAATGTACTTTTACTCCTTTAATTTTATACGAAAGTTTCACTTTTATTCCTTAAATTTTTTATTTTATTTAATACTTGAATTTATAAAGTATCATCATTTAAATATCTGATTTTAACTTGTTAATATTATTACCGAAAATTACAGACATGTCACGTCAATTTTTGTTAATAATATATTTTTTCTTTATTTCGTTAAAAAATTAATAGCTAATTTAAAATTTTAAAAAAAAATTTATATTTTGTATAAAATTATAATTTATTTGGTCAACCTTTTTTCTTACGATCCACTCCAAAGTTTTCCTTAAATAATAAGTGAAGTAGCCAATGAAATATAAGAGAAAATAATTGAAATTAGAAAATTTTCCATTGCTTAGTTGGCAAAATAAAAGAAGTACCTTTAGATTATTGGTCCACGTCATCTTTTTGGGTCCCACATCACTGTCCATTTCTTACATAAAAAGGGGCACCCTCCCACCCCATGACCCACCTGAGAAGCTTCCTCCCAAACAGCAATACCGGCTTTCTTTGCTTCTCTAGCACGGCATAACCTCCGTCTAGTTCAACCGGAGAGACGCAGGTTACTGTTTCGGAGGGTCTCTTTCTGCATTCATACCGAAGAAACGCATTTCTTTTTCCTCATTTTCCTATACGATCAGATTTTCCATTAAAGTGGAAAAGAAAACAAAAAGTAGAAAAAAAGGGGTTTTCATCCCATTTTGATATTCTTCAGATTATGCGTTTCTCATAGATTCCTTCTCATAAATAACCATTCATATCTCCTCGTGCTACCCAGAAAGCAAGCAAAGGATTTTTCCTCCAATTTCTATTGGCTCCCAGGATACCCCATATTTTCGTTAGTAAAAATCACATCTTTTTTCATGGCTTTCTTGCGACTTTTCCTGATATTTTCCCTGTTTTCAATTGCATTTACTCACGAAAATTTCAATTCCCACCTCCTACCGAGACCATTAATCATTGAATACCAGGGAAATATTGAAATCCAGCCGGAAAATATTGAAACCCGCTTCAAGGAATTCGACGAGGAACTCAGGTTGAGATGTACCGGTTGGAGATTTGCTGTTGAGACCAACAATCTAAGCCCATGGATGACGATTCCGCAAGAATGCCGAGACTATGTGAAAGACTACATGACAGGTCGGGGCTATAATATTGATATAGAAACGGTGTCTAAGGAGGCGGGGGCGTACGCGAAGAATTTGAAATTGGGTGGTGATGGGAAGGATGTGTGGATTTTTGACATTGACGAGACCCTTCTCTCTAATCTGCCGTATTATGCTGAACATGGATATGGGTAATTTACAAAATTTAATTTTTCCCAAATCTGTTTGGGTATGACACAGTCTAGTCCGGACTGATTTTGATTTAAAAAAAAAAAAAAAGAACTGTAGAATCTAAAGTTTCTTACAACGCATCGGCAGCTGGAATTACCCGACATACTGTAGAAGCTGGTGTTCATTGAACTAATGCGAATTCACTAAAATAATGTGTTAATGTCAGATAGAATTTGTAATTAATGTAAGCTCTGTGTATGTGCTTGCAGGTTGGAGGTTTTTGACCATGTGGAGTTTAACAAGTGGGTGGAGAAGGCTATGGCAACAGCAATAGAACCCAGTTTAAAACTCTATAAAGAGGTTTTGGGTCTGGGTTTTAAGGTTATATTGCTGACTGGGAGGAGTGAAAGGCATAGAACTGTTACTGCTGAAAATTTGATCAATGCTGGGTTTCGTAATTGGGAAAAGCTCATATTAAGGTAATTCTGCAAAATGATTTTCTTTAATGTGGAGGACATGAAATGTAGCTTCTATGTTAAAGATTCAGAAAAATTGTCAAATGCCAACATTTGTCTGAATTTACTGCAAGTCTACAACTAATTTGGGTTGTTGAATGATTCATTAGATTGGAATATGTGTGTATTTAAGTTCTGATATTTACAAATCAGCATAAGTTAATAGTAATACATTTGAATTCTTATCTACAGTTAATTATTGCAATTCTATCTGTTGATCACTTGATTCTATATTTGGAATCCTATGTTTTAACCATCAAAGGGTTAAAGTTTAACTGTTCAAATTTTATCAACCCGTACTGTATGAATTTCTAAAATTCTGTTGTTGTACATATCTTCAACTAAGTAAAATTTGGTATGTTTTCTTTTATGTAAAGAATAACCTGATATGATGATAATTTATTGTTTCCCTTTATTAGTTGATGTTATAATGAAAGTCAAACGTTCTCTATAAACTGTTTTAGGGCTTGCTATGCTTAATGTTATTTTGAAGAAACAACACACCCATGACATACTTGTGTAAGAGAGATATAAACAACATACTGAATGAGCAAGAGACATGTGAGAAAATATGTTTTAACTATGCCTTGTTTCACTTTATCCTATGCATGAAAAGGACCCATTGACTCAAGAGTCAAGCCTCCACTTTTCAGTGGACTCCAGAATCCTGCTTACCCTGCCTCTCTTTCCTGGCACTTGTATGTCTGAATATAAGGAAATATGTATCAAAAGTTATCTTTTTTTTTAATGGGGTTTTAAATGCCTTTAATTTAAAATAAGATAATAAAAAGTCATTACGTTGGTTTTATCATTTATGAGGCGAAAATACAAAGTTTAGGCATGACAACACAAGGAGAAAACTGATAGTAATAGGAGGGAGTGGGGGAATGATAGACTAGCAGTGATAAAAGAAGATATGGATGCAAGACATTTAGGAAAGGACATAACTGTGAATAAGGTTTAATGAAGCAAGAAACTTTATGTGATAGTTTCTGTCAAACTTTCTTTGAGGATCGCATAGGGATTTGAAGCTACCAAAGTTAAAGGTGAATTGAATTTGGTTGTACAAACTACAAAGAAACCTGTCAAGAGAATAATATTGAGTTTTCTCTCTCTCTATCTTACACACACACACACACACACACACACACACACACACACACACACACAGCTAATATTATATCTTTGATCTCCTAGTCTTGTTACCACACTTTTGTCTGCCTTTTTGTTACTTTGTACAATGACTACCTTATTTTTGGGGTAAGATGCTGGAACAAGACATATATTTTCTGTGGGAAGGATTTTTAGGTTAGTAAGCTGATTGGTCTCTTATACTTTTGGTATAGGGAGTGAGCACAGGAGGGTTCCTAAGGTCTTACTTCTTTTTGTATACGGTCCATCATTGCTTTCTGTTTTAATTGTTGCATTTGATTTACAATATGTTCTTATTTTTTGCTGGGTTTGTTCTTCACAGCTGCTGAGAATAAATTTTGTTTTGTGTAAAGGAAAGAAAAATTGATAAATAAAATGAAGAAGAACAAGCTTAATTCAACTTTGGCATCCTCCCCAATATTTCCATTTCTCTTGTAGTTGATGTCTTTCCTGAGTAATAACTATTTACTAATACTTACTTTCACTTTAGAACTAACATATATTCAATAGTTTAGCATTGATAACTTTTTCTGTTGTTCTGTGCTGGCAAAGATCTTTAGTGAGTTCTCCATGGGATCAGTTATTGGTCTGAAATTAATGTGGACTAAAGTTCTGAACATACTTTGAGGTATAAATTTGCTTTTATGTCTGAACCCTGACATTTGGCCCTATAACAACTCCAAGTTCTCCTTGACCTCCTGACTTTTGCCTTTTATTCTCGGCTCTAAAATCAATGACAGTAGCCAAATAGTTTGTGATGTATGTTTAAAGAAGAAGCAAAGGGTAATAGGGGGGACATGCTCTGTTTTGTTGTGTTTATATTTAATGATTGATTTTGACTTGTTGAGGTACTGTTAGTTTACCCTCATGCTATCACTTGTATTTCTCCTATACGCCATATCTTTAAGACAAGCTTCTACTTAGGGAAGCTTGCATAGTACATGCGATCATATACAGTTTTAGAATCATCATTCTTGCACTTTGCAGGTTGAATCCTGTGCTTTTTTTTAGATGGATTTTCTGAACTTTTGTTGTTATGATGTTCAGAACCTCAGATGACCATGGGAAACTAGCGACAGTTTACAAGTCAGAGAAGAGAAGTGACATGGAGAAAGAGGGATTCAGGGTTCTCGGAAACTCCGGGGATCAATGGAGTGATTTATTAGGTTCTTCAATATCTTTTCGCTCCTTCAAGCTTCCTAATCCCATGTATTACATCCCATAGTACAGATTCATTTGTTTGCAAATAATGGCTGTTCTAAATTGTACATATAAAAGTGACTACCTCATGTGCTGCTTATGGCTTTGAAACTCCTGTAAACAACATTGTACTGACTCAAAATTGAAGTCTATAATGTGTCATTCACTCCCCTTGCATAATATTCATCAGTTTCAAACATCATTGTGTAAAATTTTCTTCTGTACACTGATAGAAAGAAGCAGATGTGCCTATACTTCACAACTCACTAGGCAGTCTTGCAGCCCTGTGCTAAATCAGATGGACTAGTCTCTGCTAGCAGCAATGGGTTTGTTTCCTAAAAGCTGGGCCTTGACTAACATTAATTCTAATTTGCTTTTGCAAATTCCACTTTGTCAGGGCCAGTGGGAGTAAAATTCCATGTTTGGTGGGATTTAAGGGACCCATGCGACTTTCTATTCTCAAGTAGCTGGCTTAAACCATCCCAGCTGTGGCAACCAGACCATGAAACAAATCTGTTGCAGCACAGATGGGCTTCTGTCTACTGGAATATCGATAAAAAGCAGGCCTATGAGGAATTCTTAAGTAGATATAGACTCAGCTAATTATAAATGGACATTTAAGCATGTCATAGGTGGGTCTCACTGAAAAATATACCTCACATAAGGCCTAAGATTTTATTGCATGACTAGTTGAAACTTTAAATCTCAAGGGCTACCTGTCTTCTAGCTTTTCTCTTTTTCCCTTTTTTTGTTGGTTATTTTAGCTTTATGGTTTCTCCTACTTTATTTTCTTCTTTATCTTTACTAAAAAGAGCGCAAGTCACTGTCCATTCCAAAGTCTAGCTCTCCTCCCATGGTACATATTCCTTGGGTATACCTCCTCCATTATGAAAGAGGACCACACTGAATAGGGTGCCATAGCCAACACATCCACCATTCTCAAACTAACATTCCTGGTCCTTGTCTTCTGAGCAGTGAGTTGAATATTTCACAGTTGGTCCCTAATGAAACCTGTCCTTTGAATGGGGAAAAAGTGGTTTCACATATTGCTTTCAGCTGAGTCATTGTCAACTATTGAAGTCGAAGCATCTTTGGTACACTTGCATTTGGACTCAGTTGCTGCTAAACTTGACTTGGGTCTCTAAGATTTGTTTCAGATTCACTTTATTTTTTTCTTGGGGGTTTTTCTGTCCTCGTTCTTGTTTTTGGTATTGTTTTGCTTTTCTGTTGCTTTGCTCCCTTCACATGCCCTCCTTTCTTTCACATGTATCTTTGCCTCTGTCTTAGGGGACCATAAAATGCTTTTGGTCACTGGCAAACAAAGTGGAAGTTTATGTAACAGCTAGAGACAGTGAGGAATGATTGAGATACAATACAATGCAGTGACTTAAGAATTATAACTTTTTTTTAGATTGAAAACAGATATGATATTATTAATTTAACCCCATAAAAAAGAATACAATTTCATGGAGAAGATTATTGCTCGAGAAATTTTTTAGGAAATTTAATCTGTTTAGATAAGTAAACTAAGTCTTATTGAAAAGTTATCTGACATATTCACATTGTTGTTTCTCATTGGTTTATTCTGTTTATAGGCAGACTAAGTCTATTCAAAATTCTCTCATTATCTGAAATCATTCTTTGCATACCTGGAATTGACAAAATCATCAATCTTTCTTTGAAAAGGAGATATCTTCCATAAAAGAAGACAAATGTAATATTTTGGAACTTTTATACTATTGACTCTCACCTTTGCACTAAAATTTCCAATACTCATACTGGACCAGCAGCACATAATGACCCAATTTTTGACATTACTTTTAGCCAAATTGTTAATCCGCAAAATTTCTGAAGTTCCTTTATTTGGTTGCATATTTTGCTTAATGATTGAAGTATTTAACTGGTTCAGGCAGACTGATATATTATGGTGGTTGTTTTGGTTGAAGAATGAAATAGCTCTTCTTGCCAAACACAGTGATGGAGAATGTAGATAAAGGCACAAAGTTTATAATGAGTGTTAATGATAGAATAACATGAGCCATCTTGTGGTATCAAGAGAACCAAATCTTTTTATGCTTTATCAATGAGCTTCTCCTTTTATGCTTTTTTTTTGGCCATTTGTCCTTTATCATATATGCAACAGGGATCTTTGGTTCAAGGCAGAAGAAGATTTTCTTAGACTTACCTATCAGAGAGCTTCGAGAGATGTGTTACTTCTCTACGTATGTTGTAACTCTTCTTGTTAAGTTTTTAGCTCTAAAGTTTAAGAGGTGTGTTGCCTCTTATTTTTGTCTGTTTATAGTATTGCCTGTTTAGAATTGTTAAATATTTTTTCCAACATATATATATATTGTTTCTTCATTTGCTTGTTTTATCAAGCTCTTGGCAATTTTAGAATCAACATAAGTATGTTAATTGGTTCTAAGATTGGATATGGCTTTCCAAGTTTGAGGAGGCAAAGAATGTAAAACAATAACAATAAATAAAGTTATTTTTAAAATCTATATATTATATTTGCAAATCATTGTTTGATCTCCATGATCTTATATTGTCCATTTTACAAGTTGAATTCTTATTAGTTTTAATCAATGTATTAAAAACTGCACTGTATTGATTGGGTTAACTCGAAAATTGATGCACTAACCAATGAATTAGTCTGGTTAACTATTAAAAATCGATTAGCAAAAAATTGGTGAATTAGTCAAAACTAATCAAAAATCAATGAATTGGGTTGGGTCAATACTTTTATGGATCTTCTCTTCTTCTTTTTTTATTTATTGAAATGACATTGTTTTAATACCATTTTTTATAAATTTTTGAGTTCAAAACAATATAATTTTGATCATTTTTAATATAAATAAATATAATATATGTGTTTTTTATTGTTTTAAACTTATTTTGTCTATTTAAGTGATTTAATGGTATTTTATATATATTAGTATGTATTATTTAATTATTCTTATATTAAATTATTGTTTTTTATATTACATCATTAATATATAGTTATATAATATAAAAAATTTAAATATATATATATAATTTTTTTATTACTAATTTGATTACGATTGGACTAGTAAAATGTGAATTTGTTGTTTTTACCAATTTAATAACCGGTTCAATTTTTAAAACATTAACCTTAATTGTGCTTTTAGTTTTAGTTTGCTCAATATAGCATTATTCTTTATAATTTTAATTATAGAAATTTTGCGTTTTTAGTTTATTTATTAGAATAGTTTTTTCATTTAAATTCTTATATAAAAATAAAACTAATTTTAAATTATTTGATATAATAATTAGGGAAGTAATATTACTATAATAACTAAACTAAAAGGATAATATTATTAAAATTAAAATTAAAAAGATTAATAATTTTTTAAAGAAGTAAATTAGAACAACTAAAAATGCATTAAATTTCATTTCTATCAAGATAATCTATTTGCTTCTGTGGCTTATAAGAATAATACAAATATATGTATCCTGTACTAGTTTTGAAATTGTCTTGCTTTATGCGAAGAGTTTCTTCAAATTTAGAGCTAACTTTTCTACAAAGAATTTAGAATTTAATTTTATTAAGATATTTTGAGAATTATAATATTTCATATCAGTGCCTATAAAATTTAATATTATTTTTATGACATTTTGAAATACTATTAATAGACATTATAAATAAAAAATAAATAGAATAAAATAATATTTTAAAATAAGATCTCTTTAAAAAACAAAAAAAAAATTAAATTTTCGAGAAAGACTAATTTTAGACCTCAAAACATCATTTTCCTCACAAAAAGTAAGAGGTTGTTTGGAACAGTTTTTGTTTTATTATTTTTAAAAATAACTCTAAAAAATAGTTTTATAGAACAAAAAAACAAAAAACTTGTTTGGATAAAAATATTTTTCATCAGTGTTTTTTCGTATTTTTCAGAAAACAGATGACAAAAACAAGCCAAAATACAAAAAAATTGTTTTTGTTTTTTGTTTTCTAGTTACTGTTTTCAGAAAACAGTTTTTAAAAACAACTGATGAAAACAGTTACCCAAATGAATTTTTTTGTTCTCGCAGAACAAAAAAACAAAAATAATTTTTGAAAACTAATCGATACACCACCTAAATTTGCCACAAAAGTAGTTACACACGGGCCATATACTTAAATATAAATATGGCAAATAATGCTACTTACATAATTTATTCATAAATTTTGAATAAATTATTGAAACAATTAGGTATAAATTTAGGTTATAACTATCTTATAGTCCCATTTTTAGGAGCATAGGATAAGTTTAGTGTTGCCATTTTTTTATTTTTTTCTTCATTTTTTTATTTTTTAATATTAATTAATTATTTTAATATTATTTTTTTAGAATTTTTTGAAATATATTTGATTTTTTAAAAATTTTTTTACTTATGAATGAATAATAAAAAAATTATGAATGAATAGTATAAGCAAATATAAAAATTTTAAAAAATATTTAAAACATTAAAAAAAATATAATATAAAAAATAATTAATTAATATCAAAAAATAAGACAAAAAAACCACATCACAATATTTATCTTACAACCTTGAAATATGAGTTTGTAGGGTAATGTTCACCGTAAATTTAAATGGAGTCATTTAAATTTAAATACAATTATTTCCTTTACACATAATTTATTAATAAAATTTATATAAATAAAGTTATTCTAAATTTATTAACAAATTCTAGAAAAAAACTTATATTTTGATTCTTGAAGTGTGGTATCACTATCAATTGAATACTTTAATAAAAAGAAATTTACTTTATTGTCTAAAAGTATAATTCTGTTTTAATTTTACTTTTTTAGTATATTAATTATCAACATAACTTTTTGATAATAAAATGGAAAAAAGTATTTTTTAAAATATTAAAATAATATAAAGATCTTTTGAAAATGAAATTTGAAAATGAAATCATTTTTGAAACACTAAAATAATATTTTTATGGAAATTATAAATACAAATGAAATACCTTTTATGTGAACTTTTCCTTTATCCTTAATCTGAAAAAGGAAAAAGATAAATTAGTGGAAGGTTCGGGAGCACAAATTATTAATTAAAGGCACCAAATAAAAGAAAGATGCGACATCGACTTTGACAATTCATGCAAATTAGCGGCGCAAATTGATGACTGCTCTTCGTCCTCAAAGCCAGCCTGTCTTTTCTCTCTCGAGTTGTTTAAATATAAATTTTAAGAGAATTTATTTTTTTAAATGTATTAAATTAATGTGACAAAATAATACTTTCTTAAAATTGTTTAAAAATAAATTTAGTTTTAATTAATATGCACATAATATTCTAAATGTAAATAAAAAAAAAAAGAATTACTTTTAGGTGTCTATTAAGATATTGACAGTGATGAATTTAGAAATTTTGACTAATGTAAGTAAAAAATAAATATTTTTATCAAAAAATATTATAAATATGTATAAATAAAAAGTCATGTAAAAGGTTTTTAAAGTTTTTATATATATTTATTAAAACATTTTAAACTTATGAGATAATTATCCCACAAGTAGACCCCCAACTGCCATAAAATTACTAATTGGTGTCTCTTATCTCAAAAATTATTTATACAGGCATTTGTCACTTTTTTGTATGAAAATTAATTATTTGGGTTAATTTAGTAGTACATAAGATGTGTTTTCTATCTTAGTTATTTAAATATAAATTTTAAAATTTGTATTTAAGAAAATATTAAATTAATATAAGTGCATTCTTAAAATTATTTAAAAATAAATTTAATCTCAATTGATATGCACAAATTAATCCAATGATACCCCAAATATAGAAAAATCATGGGACAATTATTTCTAGGTGCATATTGACATCTTTTGTGTAGTTGAAAATAAAACTGTTAAAACAAACTGGACTTGTGGGTTGATCTCTCATCTTATTTAATAAAATGAGTTGGGTTTTGTTAAATTTTTATGGTGGCCTAACTCCTTCTTACAAAATTATTTTGTGAGAGGAGAGATGCCTTCCACTTATATACAATACTTAATAACTTTACTCAAGTAATTTAGAACTTCCAACACTCTCCCTCACGATCGGAGGGAGTAAACTTAGTACACCACTTTTTCGTGCCTAATGTAGGTCTTGGTCCTAGTCTCGAATCACCAGTTCTGATATCATGTTAAATTTTCGTGGTGGCCTAACTCCTCCTTATAAAAGCACCTTGTGAGGAGAGATATGTCTCCCATTTACATACAACACTTAATGACTTTACCTAAATAATGTAAAATTTTTAACAAGTTTAATGTACGTCATTTTGGTAGGGCAGGCCGAGAATGAATTATTATTATTATTTTTTTACACTCACTATTTAAACCAAACTCCCTTCAATTGTAACTTTAATATTTTATTGTTAGTATTATATGTAAAAAATATTTATATAAGATTTTAAGCAGGCTAAGTCACCCTCTCTGGTGACCAGATGTGAGAAATTGGCTACAACTCTAATTAGAAAGTAACATGGCTCACAAGAAAAAAAAAACAAAGAGAAAAGTGAAGAGTGATGGTTGGAACCATTCTAAATGAAGTGGGAATACTGTGTCTTTTGTCTACAAATATTTAAGGTGTTGGCCCAATGGTTAAATATATGTGTTTTTTTGTCTAGATTTTTCGTATTTAAACTATGGCTCATCACTTAAAAAAATAATTTAAAAAAAAATTAATGTAAGATGTATATATTTCTTAGAAGAAACTTAATTTCGAGAATGATTCCTTTATTATACAATCAAAAAAAAATATTTAATGAAGGCATTATGAGTATTTAAAAAAAATATAAGAGAATGATAAATGGTAACTTCTTATTAACTGTTTTAGAATATAGTATAGATAAATAGATTTCGGGAAAGTTGTAAAGTGTTGGCAATCACACTCTTATTAATTATTAATATCCTTATAACTCTGAAATTATCTATTTTAAATGTTGTGAATTTAAGTAATCAAATTAATTAGAAAAAATAGTGGCATCAACTGCCTAAGGTCTTTAATAAAATCTGTATAAACTGGATTTATGCCAAATGGGCCCACATGGGGTACAAAGTCATTATCAATTCCAAATTATTCTACATAAGTTACACACACAAACAGGTTACTGATCTGCCTTTTCTTTTTAAATTATATTAATTATTATTTTAATTTAAATTGAGACGAAAATCCCCTTCCAAACCAAGAAAATAATAATAATTTAGATTGAGATGTGAAAAGCATTTTTGGTGCGGTTGTTGCCTTGTTGGGAGAGACCATTTTAAAGAATTCTATAAATTATTTTTTTGAATTTTATAATCTCAACGAAAATAAATTATCTTTAATCAAATAAAAAATATTATTTAAAATACGTACAAGTTAACTTGAAGATTACTTAACTTCAATACTAAAAAAGATTTAGGCTCTAATTCCTTTGTAAAAAGAAAAAAATTATCTATTATTCCTTTGTAATAAAATTTAAACAAGTTAACTTGAATATCACTTAACTTCAATATTGAAAATTATTTAATTTTTGTTGTGTCTCTATTATTATATATGATTTTGAACCTTTACGGTGTTTTTGTTTACTAAAACTATTTTATAAAAAAATATACAAGTGCAATGGATGTTTTCAAGTTGGTGAATGCGAGTATTGTTTTTAATTTTTAAAATTATAAATTTTATTTTATTTTATTTTTTTATAATATTTATTTTAAGAAATAAGTATAAATAATTTTTAAAAATATGAAAAAAATAAAAATATTTTTTTAACTTTTTTTTGTTTTCTTATTTTGTTTTTTGAATTTTTTAAAGTTTTTTTAAAATTTCTCTAACTTATTTTTAAAATTTTAAAAATTAAAAACTCATCATCCTTGAGTAGCAATATCCAGGGATAAGATAGTTTCCCCTTTCAAGTTTTAAGAGAGAGTGAATGGTTGGATGTTTTCATATTTTAAGGGATAGTGAAATAATATAAGATTATTATTCGTAAAAAATTATAAATTTTTTAAGCAATGATTAAAAGTTTAAAAATAACTTAATTAATTTTAAATGTTTTGTACATATCAAGACATAAATATTATATATGACTTTGAAAATATTTAGTTTTTTGATTTGATAAGATTATTTAATAAAAAATTATAAAAATAAGATGAATATTTTTCATTTTTAAAAAGTAAGGATAATGGGATGGATTTACTTTCATAAGTTTTAAGAAATGATAAAAATTTATTTAAAGTTTAACTACTACTTATTATTTTTAAAATTTTGAAATAAAACAATATAAATAAAAATTTGATTGACACTAGTAGTTATAAAAAAAACTCACAGTTTTGTAAATTGGCAATTATAAATTGTCACTTGTGTGTATTTTTTTTTTTTTACTGATGACAACTTAAAAACTTGAAAAAAGCAATTGGTTAGCCAAAAGATAATTTCAAAATTATTTTAACTTTTTATGCAAACTAAATTAAAGTATTTTAAATACCTTAAAATTTTACATTACCCCTTTAAAATATTTCATCCAAATACACTATAAGTGAAGTTAATTAGTATGACCGAATTAAGTTATTTACTTTTTAATTTTTTTTATTTAATTGTTTTGGTGACAAGAGGTTAACGTCTTATACTAAGGGTCTGCTTGTTTGAGATTATTAAATAATGTATTTTTTTTTATAGGGGGAAGAGTTCTTTTTAAGAAGAAGATATTTTATATTTGGATGCACTAATTAAGAAATATTTTTAAAAAAATGTAAACAATTTTAAAAATAAAATTTTTAACTTTTCCTTATAAGAAAATTTTTTTATTTTTATTAAATTATTTTTTTATATAAGTTCAAACAAATAAATATATTTTTATCAAAATATATTTTTTTTAACAAATATAATTTATTTTTAAAATAAATTCAAATAAATAGGACTTAAATGTGTAAAAAAAATTTGAGCAACTGGCCGAGAAAGGTGATAGGCAAGGGAAAGGTTAGCAACAATGACAAGGACTAACCGGCAAGTCAATACATAAGTGACCTCCTTCAAACCGAAATAATTCATGTAAGAATCACGATACATAATTTTTTTTTTATATTTTAGGTAAAAATGTCATGTCGCATTACTTAACAGGGAGAATACCGTATTAGTTATGCAATAAAGTTATGCTCCAACTTTACTAAATCAAGATTCCCGTTATATAGAGTTCCTTTGATGCGATGGACGAGGGGGAATGCTCAACAAGTTTCACATTAATTTTACACAATAAAATGAAATGAAATTTAAGTAACGGAAGCACTTTTTCTTAACGACTAGTGTTTTAGGATAAATTTTATTTTTACAACTTAAATTTTTATCATTTGGTGTTTTCATTGAGAGATAGCAACAGAGTGAAAAATAGTTACCTGATACCCACAAATAATCAGAAGTAAAAATCATCTATAAAAATTCGACTTCAACAGAGATACTATGATACGATAGAAAGCAGTCGACAAGTCCCACATGTTTCATCCTTCATGATGGCATAAGTTTTTGCATGCTGAGGTGTGATGTAATTTATAAAGACGATTATTTTAAATCGTCATTTATGGGATGCATTGGTGGTTCTTTGTTGTCTTCGTTATTAGTAGAGCTCTTTTGGGTCTGTTAGGTTGGGTTTCAAAGATTGGACAGATGCAATTCATATTATGTAATATCATATTTAATTATTTATTTTTAAAAGTAAGATAAAAATATTATCTAAAACAATTAAAATATGCTTAAGATAATTTGGGTATTAATTGATAATAATTAAAAAATATATAATGACACATAATGATCTGTTTTTTTAAATATAATTATTAAAAATATAGAGATATAGGAATAATTAAATAATTACACTTGAATTTCATTTTTCACACTTCATATCCAAAACTTTTACCAAATAACTTTAATGGTCCCTCACCATTCTTTGACTTCTATTCGTAAAACTTATTGCTTTAACTTTTGTCTGTCTACTTATAATTAATGTCAATAAATGAAGAAGGAAAAGTGTTAGAAGTAACTCCCCCTCGTAAAACCCAACAATAACTTTGATTTGGATGAAAAAACAAGGGGGAAATATCAAAATAAGATTAAATTAATGTTTTAATTCTTTAAGACTTTGTTTTTAATTGAGTCTAATTAAAATATCTTAATTTATTCTAATTTCATTCATCTCATAATTTCACTAGTCAATAACTAATAAAATTATTGAAAAAATGTACCTTTTTTAATTCTTTATAATTATTTCTATTATATGTTTTGCATATTTCATAAAATTAAAGTAAAATTATTCTTTAAAAAAAATTATATTGAGAGAATTATGAGAATAATTTTTATTTTATTATCTTTTAAAATATTTTTTAAGAATAATTCTAAAAAATAATTTTATAAAATAAAAACATAAAAAAAATTATTTAGATAAAAATATTTTTTATTAATTATTTTTTATATTTTTATAAAACAAATGACAAAAATAAATTAAAATATAAAAAATTATTTTTTATTTTAAAAAATTTTTAAAAATACAACTAATGAAAATAATTATTTAAATAAATTTTTTTATTCTCACAACATACAAAAATAAAAAATTAATTTTTTAAAAGCCTTGATTTTAGAAACTGAATTAGAAAATATTATATTTGAAAAATTAAAATATTATTTATTCAAAGAAATAAAAAGGACCTTGAATGGCAAATATGTACTTTCACTCCCGAGCACAGACATTATAGTCAAAATTAGATAGAACCTCACATGGCTTAGATCTGTGTACTGTGTTACTGACAGCGTATATGTTCTTCCACCGTTCCCACCCAGAAAGCCTTCACTGCCAAATGCTTATGCCTTCCTTCCCTCCCTCCAACGTCCATTTCTGCTCCAATAATTGAAAACTGTTGCCTCCTCTGATATTTCCCCCCATTCCGTGTTCTTCTCCTTGTCTTGTATTTGCTGGACGGGTATTGTTTTCCCGGAAAATTAAGCCTATTTTCCATCAAAACGAGCTACTTCAGTTATTCTAATGATACCCAGATCCTAATTTCCACATTGTTCTTTCCCCATTATCTCAATTCTAGGCCTTTTTGAGTTAGATTGAGTCGGCCACTCGCTACTCTGATACAAAAGGATCAAAATTTCAGATTAAGTTTTAAGTTTTGCCTTCCTTCTCTCAATCCAAGTCCATTTCTGCTCCTCAGACATTTCCCATCAGCTCCACAAAGTTCCATTCTATGTTCTTGTCCTTGTCTTGTATTTGCATGATGGATATTGTTTTCCGGGAAAATTAAGCTTATTTTCCAACAAAACGAGCTCCATTCAGTTGTTCTAATGATACCCAGATCCTAATTTCCAAATTGTTCCCCATTATCTCAACACTAGATCTTTCTGAGTTTAATCGAGTCCACTCGCTACTCTGATACAAAAGGATCAAAATTCTCAGATAAAGAAGATCGCCCAAATGCTGATATTCGTTCTTGGACTAACTTCCGCTGCATTTTTGGCTATTCTTGTACTTTATATCTTCTTTTACCGCAAAAGAATAGCAACCCATGAGAGGAAAGACATAGAAAGTTCAGGACAAAAGCATGAAGATATAGTGCAGAAAGAGGATTTAATCATCTTCCAAGGGGGTGAGGACCTCACGATATGTGATATACTGGATGCTCCAGGGGAAGTGATTGGAAAATCCAATTGTGGGACGCTTTATAAGGCCTTATTGCAGAGGTGTAACGCAGTGAGGCTGCTGAGGTTTTTGAGACCAGTGTGCACTACAGGAGCTGAAGATTTGGTTGGTATGATTCGGGTGCTTGGAGATATAAGGCACCCCAATTTGGTTCCTCTTCTGGGATTTTACACAGGGCCAAGGAGTGAGAAGCTTCTTGTTCATCCTTTTTATGGTCATGGGAATCTGACTCAATTTATAAGAGGTGATTGATTCTCTTGCCTTCCGTTTACTTCCCTTTTGAATTCTGCTATTTGGATTCCCAGGAAATTTCTCTCTCTGCTTTTCCTGTGAAAGCTTATTGATTCTGTCATGATTTTATTAACGTCATATGGATCTCTGAAGTACTTAGACATTTTCTGTTTCCCCATGTCTAATATTTGTTTGATAATAATACCCAGATATAGTTTTTTGATTCAGTTGCAGTAAACTACTCATTTTGTTTTGAGGCTGAAATTAATACTACTCAAATCTATTACCTTTCTTTTTGGTCATTATGATGCCATTGGTATTTATTCTTTAGTTCATCTGTTCATGTACAAGTATCTGCTTTCCTTCTATTTTTTTTTACCTTTGATCTTCAATGCCTACCAATCCGGTTTCTCTTCCCTTTTACCTCAAAGAAGGGTTGATGATGCTAGTTCATCTTCGTTGTTCTTCTATATATTCTTCTGGTCAAGGCTTTGTTATGATTTATGTATATATCATTTATTGACCAACAATGTTCAATGAGCAGATGGAAATGGCGAGTTCTACAAATGGGCTACAATATATAGAATATCCTTTGCTATAGCCAAAGGATTAGAGCATCTTCACACAGGGCTGGAGAAGCCCATTATCCATGGGAACCTCAAGTCTAAAAACATCCTTTTAGATCGCAATTTCCAACCATTCATCTCAGATTTTGGCCTGCATCTTCTGTTGAACCCTACTGCTGGCCAAGAAATGCTTGAAACTTCAGCTGCTCAGGGTTATAAGGCTCCTGAATTGATCAAAATGAAGGATGCTAGTGAAGAGACTGATATATATAGCCTTGGTGTGATCTTGCTCGAATTACTTTCGAGGAAGGAGCCTATCAATGAGCATCCAACCCCTGACGAGGATTTCTATCTGCCGAATGTCATGCGAAATGCTGTCATTGGACATAGAATTTCTGATTTATACCATCCAGCCATTCTCCTCAGCAACAGCAGAGATGATGGAACCCCAGTTAGAGAAGAATGCATTCTCAAATTTTTTCAACTTGCTATGGCTTGTTGTTCCCCTTCACCTTCACTTAGACCAAACATAAAGCAAGTCCTTTGGAAGCTTGAAGAAATTATAAAGTAACAGCCATGAGGGACTTTGAGGAAGTTAACCTGGGAACTAGAAGGTGGCATGGGCCACTTTGGCTGTGGTGATCTGGATACTTTCAGTTCTCCAGATTCATCATAATCAATGATGGGATTGGAGACACTGACATTTATGTATGGGAAACTATAAAATGTATATTGAAACGTGGAATAGGCTTCCAAACAAGGATTTCAGAATTGTTGATGTTGATGTTTTGGGTGAAAGTCAAATGAAGAATTCTAGTTTGAAACTGAAGCTGCATACTTCAAGGCACTGAATTAGGGTTCCAAATTACTGACTTAAATTATGAGATTTTGAAGATTCTTTTCAACGAGAGGATGTGACATGGACAACAGCACAAGGAATTCCCATGAAGCTGCCTATTCTAGTATTACTATTCTTGCCTTAACTCGTATAACTGCAATGTTTTGATGCGAGATCGTGAAGATTCTTCTACCATCAAGAATATTCTGCTCAAGAAAGTGGGTTTAGTCTCTGAGTCTTGCTGCTGTGAAAGGGCACACAATTTCTGTCAGGAGAAATACTGTTTATCAACGTAGCCACATCAAATTCCATTGTATCATCTTAAGAAACACAGATACTTCAAAAATGGAGTCATGTTGTATCATATTAGTGTCCAACACCTGTAGGGGACAGTTTAAAACGCAACTAAACACAATATATTTTGTTGTGTCACGGTGTCCTCTATCTGTATCAGTGTCTATGCGGCTATCACTCTTGTGTATAGAAGCTCAGAACTTTTTGATAAACTTCAAAATCTCAGCAAGAAGAAGTTACACTGCTTGTAAGGTTCAGATCTCACAGCAATTCCACTGGGTTTTGTCCATAGTTTGCTAGTGGCAGTATTATAATCATCATTTGGTAAATATTAGTTTTCTGTTTTGCCATAAAATTCTTAATTCCCAGAACTTTGAGGATCCTTAAATTGCAAGCTTATCAAGTAGATATAAAGGTTACCAAATTCTGTTGTCATTTTCAATTTTCTCATTCATAACTTGTGGTTGGTGGATGGTGGTGGGTGAGGAGGGGACTTTTGGTTCATTCCTGGTACATCATTATAAGGAGCAAAAACAGTTTTCAAACAAAATAATTAGTTTAAAAAATGTTGTGTCGGTATTTTTGAGAGAAATCAGAAAATATAATACAAAAATAGCTCAAAGTATTCTCTATTTTTTATTTTAAATGCAGGAATTCTTTTTTTGAAAATAAAAATAAAAAAGGAGTTATACTAAACAATTATTTTTTATTTTTAAGAACAAAAAATTGTTTTTAAAAATAGTTTTCATTAGGCCGTGGCTAACTAATTACAACTACAGTTATTGAAATTTTATTTGAGAAAACAAAGAACAGAAATAAAAAGAAGCTCAAAATTATTATTTTTATTTTAAATTTGAGAAATAAAATTTTAAAAATTAAGAATAAAAATTAATGATATAAAATAATATTTTAAGAATAAAAAACTTTTTTAAAAATAATAAACATAGGCAATTTCTAATTAATCACATAGGCAATTTCTAACTAATCACAATTGTAATTATTGAAATTATATTATTTATACTATTATATATGATTTAAGATAGTTGTGTCTTTGGAGTCTTTTATATATAATATTAACTTAAAAAATAATTGATAATTATCTAGTTACTTTATAAATCAGACTATCTCTTTTTATTTAATTTTTAAAAAATATATTATAATATGAAAAAGTATATTAATTTATTTTTCATTAAATAGCTATCAATAAGTTTTATTTAAAATTATTAATTAATTTAAATAAAAAATAAATTGAGATACTTATTTTAATTTGAAAATTTGTTTGTGATGTTGGGCAGGGGTCCAACAACCATAATTTCGGCGTAACCATTGGGGACATTTGGGACTTCATGGGGACCAAGGACTTCTGCTTCCCATTTATGCCCTCTATATAGCAGGATATAAATATCATGATAATTTTTAAATTTCTAAAACTTGGCATAATAATTAAATTTTTTAAAAATATAATTAGTATTTTATCAAAAACATTAAAAATATGATATTTAATGCTTTTTGAGTATAAATTAAATATCATTCGTAAATTATATTTAATCTATGACTTGTTGAGCTTATTATAATTTTTGAGTATTGGATCAATAATTTTATTTTAGGAATATAATATTACTTTACTAAATATTTAACTGTGCTAACAAATAAATTATATTAATTATATGTGACCTTAATAGATTAAAAATAACTTGTAACAAGTGATACATAAAAAAATATTTATGATACTGGAAAAAGCTTGTATTTTATACTGATTCACTTTTCTTTTTTATTTCTTACAACTGTATATCATACTCATTCCATTGAAGAATAAAAAATTATGAAGTGGATCTTGTTTATAAAAAATAATAAATCAAGTTAATTATATAAAAACATATACACATATTAAAAATAGATTATGTCTTTAATATATTTAAATGTTTATTAATAATTAATTTAGTTTATTTAATTTTTGTAAACAATTTAAAAAAATTTCAAAAATTAAAATTGGAGGGAGTCAATAGTTACTGTTTTTTATAATGTGTTTTTTAAGTTACGTTCATATATCCATATATTCAAATATTTTTTAATTTATTTTTTCATGTTTATTTTTTATTTCTTTAATTATTTTCTTTTGTATTTTTAAAATTTATTTCTATTTTTTTGAATTTTTATTCTTTTTTTACATTTTCTTTATTTTTTTTAAGTGTTGTGTTTTAATTATTTTTTTAACTTTTTTTTTGAATTTTTTAAAGTTTTTCTTAGATTATTTTAATTATTATTTTTAAATAAAAATTATAAAAAAATAAAAAACTTAACAAATAAAAAATAAAAACATTCAAATATATCATATGTAGGTTAACAAACACAATTTTTATAGATTTGGTCAAGAATGTTTACTTTTGCCATGTCATTTCATTTGTATAGTGGTCAAGAAAGTGCAATTGGAATTTCAAAACATAATTATGATAGATTGTTCCACAAGTTCTTTTGGATGGTCTTCCTACTATTTCCTAGGCATCCAAAGAGAAAAGAGAAAGGCTAAAGAATGTTTGTAGTTTTTACATTATTTACATCATGGTTATTGTCCTTACCTTTCTCCTTTTTTTTAAGGAAATATTTTAAAGAATAAATTATTTTCACTTTTAGTAATATAATATTTATTTTTTTTATTTCTAAAATAACTTGATTCTTTTATGAGAATGTAAAAAGATTAATTTATTATTATTTTTCATTCACATATCATATTAATATTAACAAATTAATATTTTTATATTTTTATAAAAGAACTTAATATTATTTTAAAATTACAAAAATGTAGAGTGTTATATATATTTTTTAATATATTTGGTTCCCCCTTAAACCTATAACCCTCAACTTTGAAGATGGCTTTAATACACTGAGCCATCAAGTATTATATTTTTAAACTTGAATGTTCATATACTTTACCCAATTTTAAATTATACATTATCTTCTTCAAAATATGATTTTAAATAAAAATTAATTATAAGTATTGTAATTTCAAAATTTTCTCTTTATTTTTATATTTTTTATTTACAATCATTCAAATAAGAAAAGAAGAAATTATTTTCTAATGCCTATTTTTATTTCTCTTTTCTTTATTCAATCTTTAATTTTTCCCCAACAAAGTATTACTTTTTTTCCTCTCAATTTTCCGTCTTCATTTTGTTTCAAACAAAACTTAATTTCATTTCACTTTCATCTCATTTTTGAAGTTTCTATGAAATTGAGATGAAATAAAATTATTATACATATATATTTATATTTATATTTATATTTATATTTCAAAATAAAATAACTGTTTATTTCACCCAAAAAAAACTATTTAATTTATTTTCTAAAATTATTTCGTGTTCTTTCATTCCTTCCAAACAAAACGAAATGGTATATTTTCTTTCATCATTTTAAAAACCAAGTGTAAATGATTGTTTTCATAATCTAAAAATATTATTATTTTTATTGAATCTTCCAAAGTTGAATCATTTCAATTTAATTCTCAAGAAATTAACTTCATTTTAATTTCGTCTTTCTAATATTAACATAAATAATCAAGAATTATCGAAATTATAAACATATATAAGAGGTATAATAAAAATAAGCACAAAATATCACCATCCTCTGAATTGATCCATGTCAATAATTTGGTTGGTTCCTAGTTAAATTAAAACTATCTATTTTATTTTAAAATATATTTTTTTATAATTTCAAATACTCACAACTATTTTATATAATATATCTATGTTAATAAAAATGTAGTTTATTTTTATTAGAATCAGTAGAGAATTGACATTTGAATTTCATTTAAAGTCAAATAAATTTTAGAATCTCAGAGATATAAATTTTAGAATTTCATTTAAAGACAAATAAAGTGAGTAGAGTTCTTCAATTGAGCTGATTGGGCTCGATCCAAAATTTTTAAGATGGTCCATGACAAATTATGAATCATCAAATAATAAGAGATATAAATAATTTAGAGGAGCTCTTAAGTTTAATCATATACCAATATACAGCAAAAAAAAAGTACTTACTGCTTTTATAAAACAACAAGTGTTAGGTTGGACCATTAGAAAGTCTCAAAATCTCAGATATGTTTGAATTGTGCCCAAATCATCAACATTTGGTCTAGAAAATATTAACTTTAAACTTTTTATTCAATGAATCCTTTATATATATATATAGCAAGTATCATCTTATATTCTAGTTAAATTATAGTTTTATACCATTCAAAACATTCATATAAAAAAAATTAAGAATAATTCTTATAATCTTGGGTTCTATGATTTCTTCATTTTAGGTTTGTTTCTCCTTTTATTTTCTATCAGCCAGAAATATTTCTAATACTACCATAATACTATACTACTATTATTTATATTTTGTCATGGAATCTAGTTTTAAATTATAATTAAGTTAATTGCTTAAGGTCAGGAAGGAATTGTGTCAAAATGTTTATAACAGTAATATTCAATTTTTTAGTATTAGGATAATATTAGAAATGTTTTCATTGGGTACAGTCTAAGCTGAACTTTTTTTTTGGCATGTGTTGAAAACAAGTGTGTTTCATAGCAGAACAAAATTGTTTTTCCCAACTGACTTCAATTTTGTTTCCACTAATCTGGAAAAACAAGTGAAATTGGAATTAATAATCCAGCTACACCACAGAAAAGGGAATATATATATTATAGAACTGGTTATCATTGCTCTCAGCTTGTGTTACAGAGAATATTTACTTCAAAAATAAGAGTCCAACTTGACATATAAGTACATAAATTAAACACTGTCCTATAATAGAATCAAAGGCATTTACACATGAAAATGAATCTCCCTAAGTTAACCAAACAGCTGGCTCAGGATGGTAGACTGACAAAATCTGCATCTAAGACCCTACCAAACACCAAACACTGAATTCTTTACCTTAGCTAAACCAGGAAAACCAATAGGACAAAACTTAGGTATAGTTTCTTATGTGTTCGCTATCAGATTCTTTGATAAAAACATAACATATGGAGTCTGGACATTGCTTTCAACTCGGCTCTTACCAAAGAACTCCTCCACGTGTGTCATGTTTTTTCTTGGAGAACTTGATAGAAAACACCTTGAGAAACTATATGTGATTGAGTTATCCAAACCAATATCTCAACATCAACATACAATGACAGATGTTCATATCATTTTTGTTCAGATTTCCACTCCATAATTGCCGATAGAAGCGTGTAATTTGGGATCAGATTCTTATGAGGTAATGCCATATTTGTCATTGGTGATTTGTCATTATTTTGAAGCCATGTTACAATTGCTTTGTGATCATATGTGTATCCATCCGCAGCAACACAAGGGTCGTCCATCACATCCTGCACCAAAGACAGTATAATTTGCCATTTCAAAATATTACCAGAATCTAAAATATCTTTTACACAAAATTGGTAACTCATCATTTTCTTTCCTATTTAAGGATAAAGAATCAAATGTTATTGCCAATATGAATTTCATAATTCATACCTGAAATATTGGGCAGATGAAGTGATTAGGAGGTTTGGATTTAACAGTAACAGTTGAAGCAGAAACTTGAGCCCTTTCAGCAACTTCTTTTAATCTCTCCAATGTGGGAAGCACATGATCCTTCAAATCAGGCCTATCTCTACGCCTAATTTCTGCACAGCTTAGGCCTAATCGAGCCAAGTCCAGTGTCTCCTGAAATGGCCAATTTCCAGCCTCAGGATCCAAGATTTCTGCTAAATTTCCATCACCAATGGCTGTTTCTACCACATGAGTAAGTGCTCTTGCTGGTTTTGCTGTCAGTAACTGTAAGAGCACCATTCCAAAAGCATAAACATCAGATTTTGGAGATATCAACCCAGTTCTTTGATACTCAGGATCTATGTAGCTGAGGGTCCCCACAGGCCCCGTGTCCTTGTACATAGTAGACAAAGTATCTGAATGGAGAGTTGTAGAAAGGCCAATATCACCAATCTTGCTTACAAGGTTACGACCAAGCAAAATGTTTGCCGGTTTCAAATCACGATGGATGATAGGTTTTGGCTTTGAGCTGTGAAGAAAGGAAAGAGCTGAAGCTACTTCCCAAGCAATTTGGTACCTCTTGAACCAAGGGATGGGGGCAGTACTGTTTTTTCTGAGTAACCTGTCCTCCAAGCTACCATTCTCCAGGTACTCATACACAAGGCAGCCATGATCAGGACACGCACCAAGAAGGAGAAGCAAATTTGGATGGCGAATTCTGCTCAAGATTTCTAGCTGGCAGCAAACAGAAGAATATGTAATGTAAGTCCTGTCATGTGGTTCACTTCTTAGTCTCATACTCATTATTAAGTGTATTGTTTTCATTGGCCATTATCATTTTTAATTGTTTAATTTTTTGACAGTTTCATCTTGAAGTTTGATCTGGCTAAATGATGGCATGCCAGTGCCGTAAAACAGGAAAAAGCATGAAAGTTGTAACGTGCCTCCTCCTCCACCTGCCCTTAATTTTGGTTGAATTGTTGGATTTGCATCTTGTAAAGAAGAATAAAAATGTTGAGAAACCTATCAATTATTCAGAGATTAAGTCTTACAAATATAGTGGGAGTGTTATGGGATTAAAGATAATTGAAAATTATCTCTTATCCTTTAAGTTGGGAGTTTATTATTATCTAGGCGTCTTATAATTCTCTCTTACCATTATTGTTAGGAGTTGTCACTCTCTTGGAGGATTATATTTTGTATTCAGATCTATCCAGTTTACTAGTGTGTGTGTATCACCAGTGAGCAAGTCTTCCCAACCACCATATCTTTGCTTTGACCATAAATTGCAACCAAAAAATAATAATAATAAGGTTCCATGACTGAGATTGCATTAAAGCAAAAGGGTTAACCTTAAGAACACCATTTTAGAAAATTGAACAGGAACCATCATATATGCAAGAAGACTGAAAACCTAGCTACATCAAAGTGAAAATAAACAAACTGCCATCTGAAGTGCCAAAATGATCTTCAGCATACTAAGACAATTATATAAGAGCCTTTAACTTAATTCTAATGCTTTTGTCCTTTATTAAGTGACGTGAACTATTTTTGCATGTCCTATGTGTTTATAAAAAGTCCATACCTCCTGCTGGAATTGCTCGTTTCTGTGACTGTCTTTAGAGTGGAGAACTTTAACCGCCACAGTTGTATGATACAAATTGCACTTGTAAACCGTTCCACATGCTCCCATTCCAATTTTCAAGTCTTCGGAGAAAGCTGAGGTGGCCAACACTATTTCATCCAATGCAAACCTCCTGTACTGGGGCATGGCACCACTAAGAGCATCCTCTAGCTTTTCTCTCTTTTTGGCAGCACGAACAGCTTTCATCTCTGCTTCTCTTCTGTCAGCGGCTTCTCCTTCAGCAGATTCTTTAAAATAAGCAGCTTCTCTTTTTGCAGCTTCATGTCTCTCTCTCTCTTGTGTTGCTAATTTTTTGGCCATCTCCTCCTTAGCAATAATATCCTTCAATTTCATGGATTCCTCTGATCGCCTCTTACTTAGATTGTTCAGCTGCTCAAAGCAATAAAAAATGTTACACCAATTGACAATGCCAGTCAAGAGAATTCAATTCCATGCCTATGGTGGGAATATTTATTCCTTGCCCAATTGCTACTACAGGGTAATAAATGTGGATGGGACCATAAAATGAAAAAGGAAAAAGTAGAAAACTTTGATGAGGGGATCTCTTCCATTGTTGATAAAAAATAGGAAAAATGTAGCTAGACAATTACATTTTATCCACTCATATAGTAAAATACATGTCTCCATGTACATGCATTGGAAATGACAAAAGAAGGGAAAAAATGGGCTACCTGCAATTCTTAGGAATAAATATATGTCGGGAGCAAATTATTAATAGATAAATATACATGTAGCATAAGATGAAGCCAAGATGAGTCTACTAACAATGAACAATGCATGGTTGATGAAGCAACACAATTGTAGGTAAGCCACAAATTCAGATAGCCATTAAACTCTAAAAACAGAACCTGAAGATTTCTGTTATTTGCAATATAGTTAAATAATTTGGGAATTCTAGAATTATAGAGAGCAAACGTTAGGCTACCAGAAACTTGTCAAGTCTGCAACAAAGTTTGTTTTATTTTAACTTCAAATCCTGCATCGTGTTAAGCTTCCAAAGTCCTAAGGAAGACTGTCAAAATATCATAGGCAGGACACTACAGATTAAAAATTTATAGAGAAGTCAAAATAATGGGAAGACAATAGCAATACAGATAGAAAATGGAGAATCCTTCCTAGAATTCAGTGGTAAGATCCCCAGTCTTGTATAACTGTTCACAACACCCCTCCCATTTCCTAGCCCAATTATTTATATATAAAACATTTGAGAGAGGGCAGGGGAAGGATGGGTGTTGAAAGATTTTATGCTCATTAGGTAGCTGAATTTGTAGAGAAAGGAACGCTAGAAAGTATATGTGGCCATAAGAAATATATATTACCTTTCGTGATGCATTAATGTTCTCACTTTGAGCCATTGCATGCATTCCTTGGGCATGTCTTAGTTCAATTCTCAGCTTTTCCAGCTCATGATTAAAATTTGCCTGATACAAATGACCATTAAGAAAAAACAATTCATTAACCTTTCTCCACAGGATTCAAATATTAGTAAACAAAAGTCTTGAGCATAAATTACTCTTACAGGATGAAAGCTGCAGCAATCATATTAGCGAGAAACACAAGTTACAATAATTCTAGTCAAGATTAGAATTTTATTGTATTGCTGCAGTATTGTCAAATTTTCAATCACAGTGATAACCATGAAACATACAAATTATTCACCTATAACTGTTAAAATGTTTAATTAAATCACTTACATATATAAGTATATGACAATGCTAATTTCAGAAGGGATCATCACTTAGAATATTAACTTGTAAACAAGTACCATTTCTTCAAGTCAAAAAAGAGAAAAAAATGATTACCTGCATATCAGGTGAAGGAAGTTCAGTTGCCGGTGGCACATCTGTGGTGGAATTTTGATAATAATTCCAAGATTCAGTTTCTGATATAGTGCTTTGGCAACTCGAGGCCCTACTCAGAGAATAGTCAATATCTGAATTTCTGGCAGAAGAACTTGTAGCAGTATTCTCTATCCCAAGATCTAGAGACTGGCATCTATTGTGGTTAGCTTCAATTAAACTAGGATTTGTGCATTGAAGGGTCTGATTAATGGATGAAAGAGCTTGGTATCGCTGTGCCGCTAGGGAAGAGGAGTGTAAAGGAGCATATGACACGACGGAGCCAGAGTCTGTGCACATCCGAAATTATAGATCATTAAAACATTATTCTGCTTCAGGGAAATACATTTAGAAGTGTTCAATGCACTGCTAAAATTTCAAGAGTAAAGGTTAGCAGACCTTCAAAACCAGGCATACTGGAGTGGTGTCTTTATTAATACTCTGTGAATTCATATGTATACCACATATCCAACTAAAACTCTTCATTACTTAAGGTAAGGTCAAAAGGTACAGATGATTTGTTGTTTTATTCCCTCCCTTTTGGGTTGGGCTTCCCAGGAGGGTGGTGCTTGGGAGGATATGAATTGAAGAAAACATATGAAAGCCATTGTAAAAAGTATGAGAAAGTGCATAACTATGTACTAACAAAGCTACAATACAGGAATGTTGAACCAGAATTTTTTTTAGCATGGCTTAAGTACCTAGAGAGTTTGCTATTCTCCGGTGATGATAGCAATGGCAATTTGTAACATTTGGTCATTAAGATCTTCTATAAATTTAGATATTAGAAAAGAAATATAATTTATTTATGAATTTGAACATGATGATGACACTTAGTGTGGGTTTTACAACTAATGCTAAGAAACTTCATTCTTATAATATTGTTTGCATCATAATGTAATCCTTATTTAGTAAACCTGGTATCTCAAATCTTCGAACTAAAATACCTGTCTGAGAGGTCGAAGTGAAGTTTGATGAGCTATTGGTGGAACAACTGGTTTCACTACTGTCATCTATAAAGCTTCCATCAATCTGTATGTCTGATGCCCGTACAGAAGACAATCTCCCTTTGGAAACAGAATACACTGAACAAAATCTTGGAGTGCACACTGATATTTTTGCAGACAGAACCTTAAGTTTACTGAAAGCAAGACATTATTAGAAAAAGCATTATGATCAAACAAAGATCATATTAAAAAGTCAAAAGACAAAAAAAATGCATCGTAAAAAAGGAAAATAAAAAAGAAAAAGTTAATTAATACATATATCTATATCTATTTGTGTCTAAGTGCCACACTGATTGTTATGTTTAGCAGAACTAGCTTCTTTTTACGCAGTATGTTACCACTACATATTTGATAAAGAGACAAATTTTCAGTGAACAATTGATGCAAGAACACTATAGAGAAGGGGAGCAGGGACAAGAGATACAGCAATTTCTGTAAAACGATAACAGACAAAGAAAGAAGACTTGCGTTTCTTCCATCTGCAAGCCCTATATTGGTCTCTGTTAGAGATATAAATCAAAGTCATTCATGAACCTTATACTAATAGCTTAAGCTTTTAGGATTATTGGTTCTTAACGTGATATTAGAATCTCTATGATCAAGCGGTCAAGAGTGTTACCGTCGGGGCTAAACAGAATGAAACGCCTCCTCTGTGGAATTAGACATGTGCCAAAGCAAGGTGACTTGGAGTCCTACATCGGGTGTATGGACACCTGGTGAGGGGCTTATATAGGCTTTGGGCACCCTCCCTCCATGAGCTAGCTTTTGGAGGTGAGTTCTACCCAAACACCTGTATCAAAGAGTTTGATACTCATCCTTCTCATTCTCATAATTAGTTCAAATTTCAACAGAAGGTAAATGTGGGCCTGTAGTTTGTCCACAATATTAGCCAAAAGGACTATTGTGTGAGGAAGCATATTAGAGATATAAATCAAATCATTCATTCACGGGTATTCTTATAAGAGCTTCAGCTTCTAGTATGATTAGTTCTTGACAATTCCCTCTCCTTGATATGATGTAAAAGTTGACTTCTGTTTCGATTTTAGCAGCTTTAGCTGCTAGTTACACTGTGATTACTTTTTGGTAAAAAGTGCAAGGTAAGGTTTCATTGTTGACTTTTCAAGATTTTATATAATAGAAGGAAGACCTTTTTTTTGGTATAAAAGACCTTATTTTATTATGGCACCTCAAATGTTCCCATAACATATCAGATGCTGTGATAATCAGTTGTTTTCTAAGCAACTTGACAGTGTTCAGGTGCATAAAAGGAAGAGTAGTGCTCTTCACAGAATAATGTGCCTTTTTGTGATAAACCAAAAATAACAACATTAAATTGTGGGTCTTACTGACATTGGGTCACATATATTAAGTTTATGGGTTGTTAGAATGTTAGTCAGTGTAGCGTGTCCTACATGACTTCATAAAATTTTCTACCAGTGTATATTTTCCTAAAAGATGTTAATTGTCGAGGCAACAGTAGAATGATTTTGTTGTCATTACTTCCTATCAAACATTAATTCAAACAGATCCTTACGAACCAGAACCACTATTGCATTATAGATCAGCATGTCAAGTAAATACCTTGTAAATATGGCATGAGATGAAGCTCCTATAACAAGTTTGGTTATAGCACCCTTAGCAACTTCCTCTGCTATTGCAGTTGCCACATCATCAGATTCAATCATTATAACATCTACATGAACCTGCATTAATAGCAGAGGGATATAGGTCCTATGTTGCTGTATTATTCTACTTAAATCTAAATAAGCAATAATATTTTACCTTTCTCTGATCGCACATTTTCTTATAAGGTAGAAGCCTTTGACTTGTCTGCCACCCCACTTCCTTTTTGTAAGCATCCGCTACTTCATTATTCACTTGCGAAAGAGGTATGACATTTCCCACTACAAAGATGTTGAATTGGCATAATGAAATAGGTATTTACATTGTAAAATCCTCACTTCACAATGTATAACCACTATATGTAGTCACCTATCAATAATGAAGTTACTTAATGTGAATATTGTTACTATAGAATAGGCCATATTAGTTACTGTTCTTGTGCAGATAACTTTCAAATGGTAGAAAATATAAGATACATGGAAAAAAAAAAAAAAGAAGCACTAAGGTTTTGATCATGTTGAAAACAGTAATGTTAAGAACAAAAATTCCCGTTTGCCAATGAGCTAATAGTTCACATGACATAAACCTAAGTCATTAGATTGAGGTAAGTTTGATGTCAATGGGTTGGATCCCTACCCTTTCTCCTCTCCCAAGGTCTTGAGACCTTCTTTGTAATCCAAAACAAAAAAACAAAATCCCTAACATTGAGCTAAGGGTCACAGAGCATTACTTGAACAATTAAGTTATAGATAAAACCACCTGTTATTAATTTCTTCTGGTCTTCCGTATACAATTGTAAGTCTCGCAGTTATCATGATAGCTAAGAAGTTTCTAGATGCTATGAACTCTTATGAAACATGTTGGAAACTATATTTGCAAATTTCTAATGCACAAAGGTGCTTCTCCCTTGAACATAATAAACACAAAAGCATGTATTACTTGGTGTTGGAACCCCTGTTATACCAGCATGGACATGGATCAGCTTAAAGATAATCCTTCCCTCAGGAACAAACTTATCAAGTGCCCACTGTACCACAGATTTGCTTTTCTTGTTACCCTTGATAGCTACAGCAACAACTGAAGACGAGGATCGCTGAGACCGAGACTTCATAATTTCATCTCCTTTATCCCGGATTCTGTCCATCACTCTTCTTCTTGTAAGAGACTGTAAATTCTCTGCGACACTGCAAAAGAAACAACTGAAAAGAATTCACATAAAGATACTTGTAGTTGCAACTTGCAACACAAATTTTATTATCCAAAGGAACCCTATTTGAAAAATGAATTTCAATAATTTCATATGCAACTTGTGAAAAAGAAGAAAAGCAGCAAAACATAAATAGGATAAGCTAAGGATATGGAAAGATAAGAGAAAAAAATGAAGAAATAAGGATTGTGCAAAGATAGAAAACATTCCCTATTCACTGCATAAATAACCAATTAAAATAAGATAAAGGATGACTTCTTTACAAGCAAAGATCCAATTAAAATTTAGTGAATAAAATTTAGCAAGGATCCAGGGCCACCGACAGAAATGCAGCATATTTCAAGCTTCCCATTCAAATCATTACAGTCCGAAATATCATGAGGATTCAATTAAAATTTAGTGAATAAAAATGTCAATGACCTGAGAGAGAGAGAGACCACTCTTGCCCAATTTCCACAGTTGAATACCAAGCCTCAGAGAAAAAAAATCCTGGTTTATTTCTCGAATTCGAAAGAGAATTGGAACTTTTCTAGGATCCAGGGGAACAGAAACACAGACAAAGAGAGAGGGAAAGATTCAGAAACCCATATGACTAGAGATACAAATTTTATCAAAACTCGACATATTTCCAACTAACCACTTAATCAGCTCTGTTGAACGTTGAAACCATGAGCTTCCATAAACCCACTAATTCTTCTCTTAAAGAAACAATCCCACGTGTTCAGAAACACCAAAAACTCAGAGAGAAGTTAACCTTAGAAGAAGAAGTACAACAACAAAGACTTGAAGCAGAACAGCTCCAGGACCAGGCCCACATCATGATTCTAAATACTAGAACTTAACCTTGCCCTATGGCACTGCAATTTCTGAAAGTTTAAGATAAATACACGTCTTAATCATATTGGGGTTCTGGCTATGAAATTAACAACTTCAAATATTCAACTACCTACAACTATTTTAAGAAGTAAAAATTTATTTCAGTTTCTATTGGGGGTATTCTCATTTCTCAGCCAATCCGTGGCTTTGAAAGCAGCTGGTGTCTGCTTAGTCAGCCAGCCGCCAAGAGCAGACATTTTTTTAAGGAGAAATGAACCATCAAAATATTATAATCATCTAACACCTAGCTATCGAATTGATAATAGTTTACTGGTGGAATTTCAATATAGAAAATGAATTCAAATGCAACTGGTTACTTGGTATTTTATTTGGGAGCTTTTGTGGTCAAAGTGGGTTAATTATTTTTTATAAATTACCTTTTTATATTATTTTTGTAATACGTAATAAGAATAAAACAAATTAAATTGATAATAGTTTAAGGGTGGAATTTTGATATAGAAAACGAAATCAAATGTTAAAATATAACTGGTTGCTTACTTCCAAACCCAAGGGAACGTTAATTCATGTCACCGTGATTTTTTTAATTGTTTTTTGAATTTTTCTATTTTTTTAAACATTGTGTTTTAATATTTTTAAAATAAAAATTAAATAATAAAAAATCTCCCAAAACGGGTATAGTTTAGAAATCGTAGTTAATTTATCCCGCTTCTAGAAAAACATTACCAGTAGGCCGTAGTGTCATTATCACGTCGCAAGGTTCCAAGGCTCAAACGACAGTTGAAACTTCCAGTACCAAACTTTGACATGTTCTTAACCACCTTCTACGAAAAGTAAACACACCCTTATTTTCACCATAAAAAAAATCCTCAAAACTCTCACAATTACAAGTGGTTAACTATGAGGTTTACATCAGCGGATGTACCATTACAAAGTAGTTTTTATTTATTTATTTATATTTTGTTCTTCTCTTTTTTAATTTTTTTTATATTTTCTCTAATTTTTAATTTTTATAAGCATTGTGTCTTAAATATTTAAATCTAATTTAACAAACACTTTAAATATGTATGGATCCCAGTTAAATAAATTATAATTATTCAACGAATGCCGAGGACCAAGCAAAAAAAATATAGAAAAATATGCCCCAAACAATTTAACGAATTTGGATTAAATCAATTTTCTGACTTTTTTCTTTTCAAATAGTAAAATACTTAAACTTTCTTCAATCTTTTAATTATATTATTATATATGATTTTGAATTATTTTGATATTTTATATATACATATAAAATATTTAATTAAATTAAATTATAATATCATTTTAATTTGTAATAAATATATATTTTTTATAACAAAGGGAGGTCGCAATTAAGGTATTTTTAAAATAATATATAAAGTAATTTCCTCTATACAAAATCAATGCATTTTCCGGGAAGAGGCTACGGGTTTTCAAACTCACGTGATTCTTGATGGGTTTTATATTTAATGATCAAACAGCCGAAATCTGACCATTGACTGTGTTAAGTTGTTAACCGACCTTTCAAGGTTCACATTGTTGGTCAGCTTACGAATACGTGGAGAGTTTTTCGGACGCACAAAATTTAGGCAAAATTTAGTAGAAGTTATTTACTATATTAATATTTAGAGTAAAGTATTTTTTTTCTTAAAAAATGTTTTAATTATGCTTTATTCTTATTTATTTTAAAAATATAATTTTTTTTATTCTAATCTAACTCTATTAAAAAAATTTTATTAAAATTTAAAAAAAAAATTAATGATAAAGTTACCATCACAACTCTCTCTCACCCTCAAGACTCTATCATAACATAATAAGAAAAAATAGTACCATACAAATAAGAAGAATGAGAAAATTTTACTTTTTTGTTGTTTTAAGAATAATAATTTTTTTGTTTAAAAATATAATTACTTAAAAAAAGACAAATCATCTCTATACCTAAGATGGGCAAGGTCCTAATTTAAAAATAATTTATAAATTAAAAAAATACTATGCTTATTGAATCTTGAATCTCCCATGTATGAAAGAATACAAGCTAAATATATATTAAGCAGAACATTATAAAATTAAAAAAAAGAAGATAAAAAAAAATATTTTACATACGGATGAGTGAAATTGGCTCTAACGCGAACATAAGTTTTGATTAGGGGATTAGTGGAAAGGATGAGATAAACATACCATGACCCTGATTTTGATTTGGCACTCAATTTCGCTTCTAATAACATAGGCTTTGACTTTATTTAAAAATATAATTACTTAAAAAATTTTTATTTATTTTAAAATTTTTATTATTTATATTTTAAAAATATAATTAGTTGAAAAAAAGTACTATTTTTTTGTTTAAAAATAACATTACTTGAAAAATATTTTTTTTTGTTTTAAAAATATCATTATTTGAAATTTTTAAAAAAATATTACTTGAAATTATTTATAAAAAAATATACTTAAAAAAAGTTCATTTTTTCATAGTTTTGATCATATTAAAATCTTAATTTTGATTAATGTCTATTATTTATTAGATTATTTAATTATATTTTTTATATTCTATATATAATTTATATAATTATATAATTTATTATTTATTCTAAGAATTTTAATTATATTTATTTTATTAAGTATTTTTATATTTATAAAAATTAGAAGAATGAACTATAACTTAGAAGTCTGAATTAAATATTATTTCATTTGTGTTGTCTTCTACTATACGAAACAAGTCACAATATCAATGGAAGGTAAAAAAATAAAAAATAATATTTTGATCATATTAAAAAAATTAAACATTTAACCAGAAGATAACGGTCAACTTTAATAGAAGTTTCATTTTTAGGTTTAGTTGTGCCTTATTTCTAATTTATAAGAAATGGGAGTGCATGTTTTCAAAATAGAAGATATGTGATGTAATTAAAACATCTCTTAGGGGAAGGAATAATATTTTACTATAATATTTGAAATAAAGGTGCTACTATTGCCTGCATGACCGAGCGATAAGAAACAATTCAAGTAATGGGTTTGTTAAATTTTTTTTTTAAGTTTTGTATTTTGCAATTGAGCCCTTCCCCCATTTGTAGCACTGTCAAAACGGGCGGGCTGGGCCGGGCCCTCTTTAGGCTATAAGAAAAACGGGTCGAATCGGGATAGGCCTTTTTTTTATCGGGCCTTTATTTAAAAGTCCTAGCCCGGCCCTCCAGGGTTTTAAGGCCTCAGCGGGCTTAAAATGGTCTAATTAAAAATAATCATAAAATATAAAAATTAATCACAAAAATCAACAAACACATATTTTAAATTAATCAAATTGCGACTAACAATATTTGGTCTCTTCCCTTCTCATCATAAAAAATTAAAATTAAAATGCATGGCCTAAACTGGTTATGAATACCTAGTCTTGATTTATATGACATAATTATTATAATTAAGAAGTTTTAACAAGTCATAATTGTGCAACATATATATTGGCCCCAATTGTTCAATATCTTATCATTTGAATCAAACCACATAATAAATAAGCTGAGCTTATAAGTTATAACCAAATTATTGGAGTGAATACATATATATAAGATC